>OY282644.1:47279240-47879240 GCA_958299015.1 Tetanocera ferruginea
ACTTTGTACTTTGGTTTTTTGTTTTCGGTTTTATTTTTTTGTTTTTTTTTTTTTTTTTGCTTACGCGGTGACCTATATAATGTCACATCTGCTTTAGTTGAATTCAACTTAAGCGTATATATTGCACGTAAAAGCGGGTGCTAATGATAAACACGTCCGAACGGTTTGACTTGACACTTAAATAATATACATTGAGCCTAATGACACTGATATATGATATACATTGAGCCTAATGAATAAAACGTAAGCAATTGCTTTTCCTTAGAATTTCTAAGGAAATACTTAAGTGTGGTATAAATAAAAACTTAAGTAATTCCTTTTTCCTTAAGCAATTCCTAATTTCCTAAGCAAAGGGAAATTTTATGATATTTTCCTTAGTTTTTAAGACATTGCTTAAAAGCGTATGAATAAACCAAGGCATTGCTTTTGCCAGTTAAGGAATTGCTTAGGATTTTTCAAGATGCTCTATCCGTAGCTGGCATTTGTTGAAGTTAGTTTGAATTTGTCATTCACTGCATTCAGAAGTGAAAATGGCTCAGTTTTTTAATATAAGTAAGAACAACTTTAATAATGTGCGAAAATAATGCAGTAATGACGATTTTCGGAAGTTTTATCGTTTACAAAGAACATAAATTTGATTCTTAGGAACAAAATTAAACAAGACGTGCAAGCAACACACAACTGTTTTTGTTTTTTCTGATATTGTATTTGCTTGAACATTCTGAAAATATAGAATACACCAATAAATAACAATTAAACAGCTAGGTACAAATTATTGTGGTTTTTATGTGCATGTGTAAAAGTTTTACCAAATTTACAAAGTATCTTCTTAAACTCATGAATAACATTCTGAAAAACCCACTTTAAAGATGAATAAAAGACAAATGAAAACTGAAACCACTAAAAAATTATCTTCGATTTGCCCGAAGTCAAAATACTCCGCTTGAAGTTTATTTGAATTTATTTAGCTTAGATTAATTTGATGACGTAAATTTGCCTTTGTAAATGAAATAGGCGTGTTTTTTCCAAAGGAGCGAGATAGGCCAAAAATCACCACTTTTTACATGCTTAGAAGGGAGATGATATTATCGAGCCGCGAAGATAGAAGGGTCGCACTACACCAAAATATTGCAAAAACATTATTTAAAAAAAAAACAAGAAAAAGTGGGATTTCTCGAAAAAGGAGCGCGATAGGCCAAAAGTAACCACTTTTTACGCATGTTTAAGGGGGCTAATATTATCGAGGCGCGTAGATTGAGGGGTAGTACTTTATCGAAATATTTAAAAAAACAATTCTACCAAAAATAACCACTTTTTACTCTAGTGTTCAAAAAACTATGAAAAGTTCGGCTCATGCATAAAGTACGTGAATACTATTCACGTGAATCACGTGAATACGAACCTCACGTGTAGTTCGTGAATAAATTACACGTGTAACACGTGCTCACGTGAAACTGGAAGGTCTAATTTGCAGTTGTTATGTCTTGATCTTAATTTTTGAGAAAAAAGCTTAAATATCACATTTCATTACGACAGCTAAGCAAAATTACGGCTGTAACCGTGTAGACAGACGAATGAACACTGAGCACTGTGGCCTGCTAGTAATTAAATATAAAGTAAATATAAGTTACATCTAGAAAATATTACTTTATCATTAAGCACTAATATTTAACTTACATCCGGTAAGACCTTGAATGAAATATGATGGCATTCCTGGAAAACCTTTTTGTACAGTTAAGACAACTAATCCAGTTGGAAGAGAAAAAGAAACAAAAACATAAATTGCAAAATTCCGAATTTGATCCAATTTAGTTATCTGCCTACGAAGAGGTATGTAGAACCTAAAAAAATAAAAATTTCATAAATAAATCGTTATATATTTTTAAAATAATAATGCAATGTACATAGCAATAAACAAAGTGACAATACAATTTTATATCGGAATTATTTCTATTATTAACCTATGCTGCTTATTAACTTTACAAGTCGTTGTTAAAGTATGTTGTTACCCTAGTAGCACAAACAGTATTTATAGGTTCTTTTAAAGACCTTTTAAAGATAATTACAAAAACATGGAATTGTATTTATATGTTCTTTATAGGAGCTTATAAGGCCAATTTGGCGTATGGGTTATAAAGACATGTTCCCCTCCATGACTTTCAAGACAAATGTCTAGTGTAGAGGTATTTCAAAGGACTTTAAAATACTCCTTACAAAGACTTAAAAAGAGCTGCGAAAAATAAACATAAAAACTAAATTTGTATTTTTTTTTCTTTTATAAACGTATGTCGACAGCGCTAGCAGCAGTGGCGTAACTAGGGTTGGTGGCACCCGGGGCGGAAACTAAATTGTGCACCCCTTAAGAGGTTATAGTAAATCTCAAAAGAGTAATGTTTAAAAGTACTACGAAATTAATACAATTTTTTTTAAATAATAGTTAACTGTAATGATTTGTTTGTTAAAGTGTTAATATTATAAATAAATTTTTTAAAGCAGAATTTTCCGCAATCAAGGAATTTTTCAAAAAAGTTTTATTTATGCATAATTTGGAAAACCTGGAAGTAAAACGTTGGCAAATTTTCCCACAGCAACCCTGAATAACTATAAATTTAAATATTTTTTCGAAATCAATCCATGTCTTCTATACAAAAGTTAAGTGAAAATTAAAATAAAATGTTAAAATTCATTTATAAACTTTTTTCCATAATTTTATCAACATCTGTATAGTATTATATATTCATCTCAGCTTCGACTTTGATAGACAAAACTGAGATCTGTAAGATTTGAGTGCCCTATCCTCGACTATTAATATCACAGTATCACTATATTACAGTGATATCAAATTGTAATCAGAAATTTGTTTCATACTCATTATGTACATAATTCCCAAAGCAAACTTGCCCTGGCTGGACAAGGTCAAGGGTCATGAATGGCCCAAAAAGAGCTGACAATTATAAGAAATCTCTTCATGCTTCCCATTCGGTGACTGAGAACAAAATTTAATTTAAATAATTATAATACTTTTCAAGGAACTGTGCACCTTCTGTTAAAAACTGTATTTTTGACAGTTTTTGTTGGTTGATTTAATCATAATAATAATTATTTTAGTAAAGTTAAGGAGTCAGAAAACCATCTTGAGCTTTTAATAGACATTTTCAAAATAAAATAAAAAAAAAGTCAGGACGCCTTAAAATTGTTATAAAACGCCATTTATTTAATTTAAATAAAAAATTTAATGCATTAAAATTAATTTAATTTTTTTAAGAAATTTTTTAAGCATGTAATTAGTTGAGAATTGATTTTTAAAATTTTTCATGTAACAGGATATCCAAAAACATATGACTATTAATAATAATGTACTAGCAGATTAAGAGCTGCAAATAAGGTTTGTTTTATGATGTATAGTCTCAGAAGTTAGTAATCACAAAATCATAGAGTATATTTTTATTCTTGACATTTATGACATGAGCACGTTTTTCTGAAAAGTTCGGGAGAAATGTATTGCTTACAAAATCACTGACGCCTCCATTCATCATACTCTGAAAATCATGCAGATCTGCGAAAATAATGGTAATAGAAATGTATACTATGCCAGTAAGTTTGAAAACTTCTTAACCTGAATATAAGAAGCAAACAATCGATTTTTTATAAAATTTTATGGAATACTAGCTGGTACCCAGCGCGTTGCTGCCGTCCTTGTGCAATGTCTGTCTAGTTTTCCAATAGAAGGCCATCAACAAATAGTAACTCCACTCTGAGTTTCAATATTCTGTGACCATTATTTCCAAAGCTATTAAATATAAACAAATTGTCTTTACACAATTGTTAAAATTGTTAAAATTACACCCCTTGTTAAAAAAAAACAAAAAAAAACAAATTGGCCATTTCAGCCCTTGAAAGGACTTTGACCGAGCTTCTAATGGTCAATTGTGTTGTGTGTGTTATTAAATGTTTGCACACAATTGACCGAGAACTGGACCTACATGCTTTATGCCGACTCCGAACGGCTAAAGTTCATGTTCTCAAGAAGCTTTACATGGCATTATTTACTCTCTGAGGTTTGCCATTGTCTGCAGAGAAGTTGTGACCGATCAAAAAAATTTTTATTTAAAAACACTTTTCGCCGCGGCTGGGGATCGAACCCGAGCTCCGAGCATGCTAAGCCACACACTTCCGAGTAGTAGAATATCACCAAATTGTTACTCCAAACCGAGTTTCTTGAATTTGTGACTAATATTTCCAAAGAGATTCAATTTAAAAAAAATGTGTCTTATATTGGCGGATACACTCCCATTGTACAATGCCCGTTATAGAAGCAGAACCACCAAATAGTAACTCCATTCTGAGTTTAAATGTTCTGCAGCTTTTACTTCTATATCTTTTCTGTATCGAAAATGTTAATTGTATGGGTGGAACCACGCCCCGTTTTCCAATGCCCGTGTCTATTTTATAATTGAAAGACCTGGCCAATTTGTTACTTCATACTGAGTTTCATTGTCATATGACATTTAGTTCCAAATCTATGCGATATAAAAAATTTAATTTTATGGGCGGTACCATGCCACCCTTTCTAAAAATCGCTCAAATTTGACAGTCGAAGGTCAAGACTCAATTGTCAGTTTATACCAAGTTTCATTGATGTGTGATTTATAGATGAAAATAAAGCCGAAAATTTGTGTTCTTGAAAATTGCCACGCCCCTCGTGGGTAGGAGCGTGAAAAATACTTTAAAACCTATTCTCATAACTACCAAATATACAAAAAAAATTTCATGAAAATCGGTCCAGCCGTTTCATAGGAGTTCAAACACTAACACCGTGACACGAGATTTTTATATATAAGATAAAAAAAAAGTTTTAACATTTTTCTTTTTGTACTTCATCTTACTGTTATGAAAATTTTAATTGAATTTGTTTGGCAATTTCACCCCTAACCAATGACAAATTGAATTCCGAATTGAGTTAGGTTTTAGTAAGAGCGTTTGTTTATATTGAAAAAAATGTCATATAAAGTTAAAGTTTTAATAAAACGGAAGGTAACAATATTTGCATTCACTTTTGCACCCTCTTTATATTCAAAAAATAAAACCGCAGTCATTAAAGTGTTCTTATAATTAAAAAAATCAAACATTGTGTGTTGAAAAGTTATTTTTTCAAATTTTGCACCCCATTTTAGCGTGTACCCGGGGCGGACCGGACCCCCCGCCCCCCCTTGCTACGCTACTGCTGGACATATCACTACCGTTTTAGTACAGCAACAAATAAAGGTCTATTCTGAATAGTACAGCACCATTTGTTTCTCAGAGCTGTACTGAAAAATCAGGGAAACCAACGAATCGTTCCCCAACACGAAAATGCAAGCTCGCACACATCAGCTCAAAAAATTTTTTTTAGCATTCAAAACATCGAATTGATAAGTCATCCGACGAACAGTCCTGACTTAAGTCCACCTTTTACCTTAGCGACACAAAATGTAATACCTCGCTGAAAATAAAATTTTACAAAAGTTATTAAAGATATCGGCAAACGGTCTTTTATATTTACTAGGAATAATATCGAACTTAATTTTAAAATTAATAATGTTGTTGTTGTTGTTTTTGTATGTCATGTCAAATTACAAAAACAAAAAAAAGGTACCCCGCTGGTTGTAATAAAAAAATGTTTGTGCTTCATTTGAACACAAAAACCAAAACCGGAATATGTTAAGAACTAATGCCGTTATCGTCGGTACTGAAATAAAGAGGTTCGATCAACAAATAATGGAACTATAGCACCCAAAAGTCAAAATTTACAAAACAGTTATTTTTTTAGGGCTTAAAATAGGTCTTATTCCGTTGTTTTTAGAGCTACCTTGATGATTCTGGTACCGACGAAAATGACTGCTATTCTTAATATGTGATGCAAAAATTATTTAAATCGGACCATTTCTTGAATAATTTTTATTGCAACCAATCGCGAAAAAATGGTTTCGATATAATCGCATTTAAAGTTGTGATATGTGTTTTCAAATTAATAAAATAAAAAAAAATATCGGTTTTAGAGATTTTTCCGATGCATTTGGGTGTTGACTATCAAAAACAAAAAGCTTCATCCAAATCGGATCATTGGTTTCCGATAAATGAGGTGGAAAGTGCACGACGACATGGTATTAAAAAATGTATTAAAATAATTCTATGTGTAAGATTAGTTTAATATAAGCATATTTTTGGTAAATAAAATTTCATTAATTCTTTTTTTATTTTTTTTTTTTGCAAATAGGGTGGTGGTAGGTTTTTTGAAATTATATTACAAAATATCTCCTGCGTCAGAACGGTACAGACAACCTTCAACGGTAAATAATAAGTAATAATAGCTCCCAACTGTATGTATATTCCAAAAAACAAAAACAAAATTTTGAGAAAAAACACAAAAACAACATTGCATTGGTATAGTAATTTGCTTGCTAGAATACGTAACAATGTATGAAAAAAGGAAGATCACCAAATATGTGCATATGAGGTGATTTTGTGCCTGACTTGCTTACATAAAAAAATTCACCCAAAAAAATTAATTATTGGATTTCCTTGAAATTTTCACAGTATGTTCCCAATATTATGTTAGTTGAAATAAGCAAAAAAAAAATTTCGAAAAAAATTTTTCGAACTTAAAAGGTGGCCTTTACACCCAATGATTTCGTCATATTCCCGAAGACTAAAATTTATTTTCGAAGCCAATGTTTTTCGGTATCTGAAGAAGTGGTTGATTGGAGCTACCTCAATTGGATTGAAAAAATTCGAAATATGATTTTAGCGCACAAGAAAGCCTTTTTCGGATTTAAATACTTATTTATTTATAGTTGTATGTGTTACTTGCGCTGTGATAAGTTACTAT
Organism: Tetanocera ferruginea; assembly: GCA_958299015.1. Lineage (NCBI taxonomy): Eukaryota > Metazoa > Arthropoda > Insecta > Diptera > Sciomyzidae > Tetanocera > Tetanocera ferruginea. Next base: position 47,286,109 of record OY282644.1, read on the forward strand.
AACATTTCATTGACAACTTATACATATTCCTATTAATTTCACCAACACAAATTTTTAAGATATTTTACGACCATTTGATTTTCTCTGTGGTTTGACAAATGGTTTGACGAAACTTTGATAGAATGAAAAGTCGTGTCGTCAAACGATTATATAATTAATCAATTTTTTTAAAAATAAAAAATGTCAATTCGAGTTATCCTCTCCAATTGGATTACCAATTGGATTACCAATAAAAGAAAAAAAGAAGGTTGTCCTTCGAAATCAAATTCGAGCAAAAAATGTCAATCATGACAGTTGCATATAAAAATATTTTCCTTCAAATGGTCGAGATGAGCATTTTCGATTCACTGTAAAACAACTACTTAATGCCGATTGAGTATATCTTTCTCACGTTATATAAATGTTTCTTGGAGAGAAACTTCTCAATTTTCCTCAAAAAAGGCAAGGTGCGAAAAATTAAAGAACCGCGTGCTGTATCCCATACTTAGTAGCACAAAAAGTATTTATAGGTTTTTTGCAGACCTTTTAAAAATAAGTGCAAAGCCAGGCAATTGTATTTTTAAGTTATTTTTAGGGTCTTATAAGGCCAATTTGGCGTATGGGATATAAGGACATGTTCCCCTCCGTGGTGTATCAGAGGATACTTGGTAAGATAACTTTAAAAGGTCTTTAAAAAAACCTTATATAGACTTTAAAAGTTATGACTTTCAAGACAAATGTCTTGTGTAGAGTTATTTCAAAAGACTTAGAATACTCCTTACAAAGACTTAAAAAACGCTACATAAAAAATAAAATATTAATAATTAAATTTGTAAATTTTTTTAATTTATTTTATATGTTAGAATATATTATAATTATTTTTGTTCTTATATAATCTTATGATTATAATTTTAAAATTTTATTTCTACTTACGTGCTTTATCCAGATTCGAACCAATGTCCCAACGATTCACAGTCATGCACTCTATCCATTAGGCTATTTACGACATTTACAACCCTACGTCGAAGACGAATCATATTTTTCTTTTGTTTGTCTTGAGAAAGTCGTAAAATATAGCCTTGTAGTAATAAAATGAAGAAAAGTATGCCGTCTTGCAAACAATCATGTGCATTCAATCTCGACTCGTACAAGTTTTTTTTTCAAGTTTTAAGAAATTGCAAATACAATTCGTTCTTTGAGAAAAGTTAAAAGAAGTGGGACACATTACCGAAACTTGAAATCGCAACGTGCATCATTCGATAAAACAGGTGGAATTGTTGAAATGACAAATATTGTCGTCAATGCTAGTTTGAACAATATTGGTATTACTGCTGCTCGATAATATAGTGCCTGCTTCACCAAAATTTGTACTGGAACGAATTAACGATGAAATGGCCACAATGAATTGATGTAAATTGACGGAATTATAGTTTTCAACAGTTTGAAAGTAGAATTTTGCCAAATTTTAATCAATTTTGCCGAATTTCACAAAATATCTCCAATAGTGGTCGGAATAAATTATGGTTCATCTAAAATACGTGACATCGAAATATACACTCCCTTCCACTTGATTAGACGCACTTGCTTTCATAACAAACAATGCTCTGCTCTCAATATTGGTTAAAAAAATAACAACAACAACTACTTGGATAAAATGCTAATTGAGTGTACTTACCAACAACAATAAGAAATCTCCACTCTCTTTTACAAAACGGTACCTACTAACAAGTTTTTAAACAGATATCAAAACATTGCAATTCAAACTCGATCATTAGATTAGACGCAGTATAAAAAGAAACGAAAAAGAATTTAAAAACCATTTTTTTTTGACATTTTATTTTTTTTTTATTTATTTTACAATATTTAATAGTGAGTATTGCCTCCTATTTTTAAAATCACTTCAAAAATACGGTTTTTCATGGACTCGTACAAAGACTTTAAATAATCAACGGATATGTCTGCCCACTCTGTCTTAATTGCAGCTATTAATGACTGCTTGTCATTATATTGTTTTCCACCTTCATACACTTTTCTTGAAAGCCAGCCCCAAACGTTTTCAATAATATTTAGATCTGGCGAATACGGCGGCCAACCTAATAATACGACATTTTGGCTTGTAATGAATGCTTTTACAATTTTCGCAGTATGTATAGGTGCGTTATCTTGCTGCAGGATCCATGACAAAGGTCCGAAAATGTCAGAAAGCTTGGTAAATGCTGATTCCAGGATACATTTGTAAGAGTAAGCTGTCATTTTTATGTCTACAAACTCCAATTCAATGGCGCCATAATAAGTTATTGCTCCCCAAACCATGACGCCACCCTCCCTGCTATGGTGCCGGCTCAAATAAACTTCTTCTTTCCTGATGTCATGGAAATAGTATTGATACCCATCCGGGCCATCTAAATTAAATTTCTTTTCATCAGTAAAAACAACAAGGCGCCAATCATTTACTCTCGTATCCTTTTGCACATCCCAACTCATAAAATCTTTCGCAAATTGGAGTCGTTGCTTTTTACGGACTGCATTTAATGGCGGCTTTTTTTTAATTTTAAGCGTTTCAAGTTTTTTGCTTGTCGAATCACCCGACGAACGGTTGAAACACTGGCTTGTACATTGGCTTGGAGCATTATTTTAGGAACGGTAAGTGTAGAGTTCGATGCTATGGCTATGATTTTGCGCTTGTCTCTCGGTGTTAATACTCCAGAAGTTCTGCCTTTGTAATTTTTTCCATAGCAATTAGGATTATTCAAATAACGGTCAACTGTTCTGGAACTTCGACCAATTTTTTTTGCAATGGCGCGGTTTGAAAGCCCTTCACTACGGTAGAAATTGATTTTCTCCTGTTCCAACAAAGTTAAAATTTTTTCTTTTCCCATTTCCGTGTAAATTAACTCAAAAACACTTGATTAAAAAAATTTGCACATTAAAAGTTTACTTGTTTCACTGACCACTGCAAATTTCGTACTGCATCTAATCTAATGATCGAGTTTGAATTGCAATGTTTTTGATATCTGTTTAAAAACTTGTTAGTAGGTACCGTTTTGTAAAAGAGAGTGGAGATTTTTTATTGTTGTTAGTAAGTACACTCAATAAGCATTTATTCCAAGTAGTTGTTGTTGTAATTTTTTTAACCAAGATTGAGAGCAGAGCATTATTTGTTATGATAGCAAGTGCGTCTAATCAAGTGGAAGGGAGTGTATCTTTCGACACTTGTAGATGAGTTGGAAGAAATAATGGTGAGTGGACTATACGTTACTTCACACAAAATCAGAGTCTTATTGAGATGTTTCCTATGGGATTCGCCAGCGCGTGATTTTATCAAAGGTAGGACTTTTCAGCGATACAAATAAATATAAATTGTATACACAAGCTCCCAAACGCATTTATTAATTTTATTCACAGGTGTAGCGAAATTTAATGCAAAAGAACGATGCTTGAAAAGCACCACGACTGGAACTTATTAAAATTTAGGTTGGACCGTTGTTTTTCCTGAAATCGATTGCGAAAACTGCACCAACGAGAGCTTCGAAATAGAGCATACGGGTCACATCAAAAAGTGACAACACCATTTCTTCGATTACCTATAGACATGATTCATGTATTTCCAATCGTCAATTCACTTCACTTACTTCATTTGAGAGTTATGAAGCTCATAAAAAATCGAGATGCATACGAAACAATCAATGATGATCGCCGGTATCGTATATCAGAGGCCAGGTTCTCTGTAAGAGATATAAATACGATATCGTCATATCTCACTGCTTACAAATTGCCAAGAGAATTCCATCACGCCACAAGGCGATTGACTCTATAAGTCATTGTAAAGGTACGGAATATAGATTGTTTTTGCATTTTGTCGGAATTGTCGCATTGAAAGACCATTTAAAAGTGGATGAGTATGAACACTTTCTCTTAATGTTTCTCTTATTTCCTTACTGCCATATGCTTATTATGAATATCTCCTGCTGACAGATTCACTTTGAATGAAAACACGTGTTGCATGCGGTATCGAAATCTTTATAATAATTTTATTACACTTAAGACACATGACGCCATGTCTTTAAAACCACTACAATCTGAGCTTTAAAAATACATATTAAAGACATTTCTTACGTCTTATTTTATAATGATCTTGTAGACATTATAAAATCAATATTTCGCCATAAGGGCCTAGTATCCTTTTAATTATTCTACCAGAGCTTTTATAACGACATTGCTGTTTTGTAAGCTGGATTCTGTACTTATAACTGCCCCTTGTGTTGCTAGGGTCGTAAGTTAGATTTGTGGAACAAGAGAGTTACTGTTTTAAAATTGTCTTGTTTCAGGACGAGCCTATGGAAGGCATCTCATGAGTGCATTCTATTAGAAACAGGGGCGGATCTGGAATAATCTTGGGGGGGGGGGAGTAAATTATCAAAGACACACATTTTTGATTTGAGAAAATGTTGTCTTTTTACAAAAAGACAAATTGTACTTTTTTGAATTGAAATTATTGAATGGCTTAAGAAGCATTTTTCCCAGACACATACACGCACATTTCCGTATTTATTTATTTTTCCCTTTTTCTGGAATAATATCTTAGCGAAAAGTAAATAAAAACTCTAAATTTTTATTGATGGTTGATATATTCCATTATAAAAAATTGCACAATTTTATTTTCAAGTATGTGTAATGAAAAAACATAGTTCTTTTCAATAAAAAAAATTAAAGGAGTTTGAAACTTATTGTTCTGACGTTACGACTATGATATGGTACACTTTGAAAAATAAATGAACAATACAAAATTAATACTGATTACACTGCGCGACGGACGTTTTGGTGCCGGAGATTTTTCAGCTGATTATAGACAAATTGGGTTTCCTGATTTCAAATATGGACTCCGTTTTTCTCCATCAGCTCAAGTTTTTGAGTTATAGGCAAAAACATGAAAATCAGTTCTTTTTCAGATAATTTTGCTAAATCAGATCAATGTAATAGATTTAGCAAAATTATCAGATAAAGAACAGATTTTTCACGTTTTTGTCTATACTCAAAAACTCGAGCTGATGGAGAAAAACGGAGTCTATTTTTGAAATCAGGAGCCAAAATGCATTCGGAATTGTTTATCGAGATCTCTGCGCCTTTTATAAAGGCTAATTTTGTTACTTTGTGTTATTAGATAGTCAGAGAAAAAATTATATGACAAAATCATCGCAAATTTATCAATAACTTGGTTAATATTTATTTTAATGTATTTAAGCAAATGCAATAATGCGAGTCCATTCAATCGCTCTTGTTGTATAGTTTAATGTAACCATGTTTTTAATCGTCGGAGTGTAGAAAAACTTCGCTAAGCTGTTGCTACACTGATAGGAAACGTGGCAAAGATAGCTAACGTTTTAGAAATTAGTGGAAAAATGACAATATTACAAAGAGTAAAAACGACGTTGATATCATTAACCTTAGTTTCGCTCGCCTATTTACACTGCCAAATTTGAAGTTCATGAAATAATTGAATTTGAATTAGTTCCTTACTAAAAGTGGACTTAAAGTGGCAGTTTTATTTAATGAAAGTCGGTTGTGGTAATTTTGTTGGTTTGTTGCAATTATAATTACTAAAGGGTCCGCCATCTAACGTTTTTTTTTTCAACTAGTGCTTATTTCGTGAATGGTAACACTTAGCATATGCCTGATTTGACAGATAATTTGTTTTATCCTTCCGCTGAACGAATATGGTTGTGTATACGCTTCAACAACAGCTGGAAAATATTGCGACATTACTTTGAAAATCATGGTAATGTTGCAGAATGTGTGCGAAAATTGCGTACGGATTTTGGAAGAACAGAAGCACCGTCAGCTCCGTATGTTCTTTATCTTGTGAAAAAAGTGAAAGAAACTGGCATCCTCATCGATAAACCAAAGCGTGAAAAGCCAAAAATAGTGCGTACACCCGAGAATATTGCTGCTGTGGCAGAAAATGTGCGTGCAGCGGCATCAACATCAATTCACCGTCGTTCTCAACAGTTGAACATTTCGGAGACATCATTGAGACGAATTTTGCATAAAAGAGTTGAAGCCAACTGACCATCCAATGCATTTTCGCTTCGCTGAGTGAGCCTGCGATCGACTTACAGAAGATGCCGATTTTGCCAAAAAAAAAAATCATCTTTTCAGATGAAGCTCATTTTGATCTTGGCGGGTATGTAAACAAGCAAAATTGTCGCATTTGTGGCACAGAAAACCCGCACGCATACATTGAAAAGCCGATGCACTCAAAACGAGTCACTGTTTGGTGCGGATTTTGGTCCAGAGTCATAATTGGGCCATTTTTTTCGAAAATGAGCAAGGAGTGGCCGTTACAGTCAATGGCCATCGTTTTCAGGCCATGTTGAACGAATTTTTGTTCACAAAAATTGAAGAGGAGGATATTGGCAACGTTTGGTTTCAACAGGACGGCGCTACGTGCCACACAGCCGAAGCTACACTCGATGTTTTGCGCCCTGTTTTTGAAGTTCTCATTATCAGCCGCAGAGCAGATGTCGTTTGGCCACTTCGGAGCTACGATTTGACACCGTTGGACTATTATTTGTGGGGTGCCCTCAAAGATAAGTGTTAGGCCGACAAGCCAGAGACAATTGACGCTTTAAAGAAAAATATTCGTGAAGCCATTGGTGAAATACAGCTGCACACAATCGATAATGTGCTTAAAAATTGGACCGATCGTGTAGGCTACTGCATGGCCAGCCGAGGCAGCCATTTGAATGAAATTATTTTCCATTATTAACCGGAAGGATTGTACATTCAAATAAAGAAAGAAATTTGAGAAAATATTTTGTAGTTTTTTTATAGCATTTTCAAAAAAAAATAAAATAATAAGTTATAATAAAAAGTTATAATAAAAGTTAAGTTTTATTAATAGTTGTATAAAAAAATCGGTGCACTTCTTCTCCGCACTCTAATGCATTTAAAACAAAAAATTATCAAAATCGGTTGAAAAACACGGAAGAAAAAGTTAAGGTAAGCTTGAAAATTTTCAGAATTCCAAACAATTTAGAATTAACTCAAACAAAAATAATTGTATGCAACAAATTATTTGCGCAGTTGATACAATTTCAGCAACTTTAACCTAACATTAATTCACTTCAAAACAACCCTGTTATATATCATATTTGACAAAAAGTATTACAGATGTATATTTCATAAGGACTATAGCGGAAATATTTCTATTAATTTAACTGATGATGAAATAATTGAAATAAAAACAAACTATTGGATCTTACATTGTTTGAACTTTTTTTTTTTTAAAATTAGTGAATAAAGTGAAAACTAAAAGTAAGAATGCACGTATTGTTTTTTTATAATATTTTTAAAATTTAATAAAATATTTTAAGTGGCAACTCTGGTCTTCATTGCCAAAATCTTAATTGGGCTCATTACAAATCAAAATCAGTGTTGCTTGCTCAATGATTTCATATAAAGAGCATTGTTGAACTAATCGTTAATATTTTGCAAAAATATAATTGTTATAAAGCAAACACTTACGCTGCGGCAGTGACTTCAAGTTTTTTTTAAATTTTTATTTGTAAGAAAATAACGCGTCTTTAAAGTTGATTGTTTACAAAATGGCTGTAAATTTGAGAACATAACGAGCTGAAACTTTATTTTCAGGCTCATTTTAAAAAAGAAGCGAAGTTACTACCTTGACGTAAGTGTTTGCTTTACATATAATTTTTTTAATAATGTAATAATTTTGCTTTTGCAGCTGACTACAGATCATGTTATTCTACAAGCAAAGTGGTCCTACTCTTCTCGCATCGCTTCATGAAAACGTCACCTACACGCAAATGACGTCACAAAACAAAAAAAAAACAAATTTTTTTTATATACTTTAATAACTGTTGAAATCAATAAAAAAACTAGAGTTTAACAATGTCTCTGACCATTTTTTTCTAGTATTCTTTCAAAAAACGCCTTCAGAATCGTTTATGTATACATAAAAGTACCCTTAAGCTGTGGGCACAATTTTTTTCTCCAAATAAAATATTAAAAAGTAAAGTATTTAAAAGTTCTTGGGGTGGTAATTACCCCTTTTACCCCCTTGTATCCGCGCCTGATTAGAAACTAACTACGTCGGAGAAAAAAAACCAAATCATTTTTCAAGTAGTAGAAGCATTTCAAAACATTTTTCCGTACAGAAGCTTCGAAAAACAAATTATTACACATATGCAACAGAAATAAAAATATTCTCAACAACTTTAGCAGGCGTACAACAAGAAATTAAAAAAAAAAAAAAAAATTGGCCATTTCAGCCCTTGAAAGGACTTGGACGGAGCTTCTTATGATCAATTGTGTTGTGTGTGTTATTAAATGTTTGCACACAATTGACCGAGATCTTACATTATTACACATATGCAACAGAAATAAAAATATTCTCAACAACTTTAGCAGGCGTACAACAAGAAATTAAAAAAAAAAAAAAAAATTGGCCATTTCAGCCCTTGAAAGGACTTGGACGGAGCTTCTTATGATCAATTGTGTTGTGTGTGTTATTAAATGTTTGCACACAATTGACCGAGATCTGGACCTACATGTTTTATACTGACTACGAACGGCTAAAGTTCATGTTCGCAAGAAGCTTTACATGGCATTATATGCAGAAGGTGGGGACCGATCAGAAAAATTGTTTTATTGAAAAAAACTTTTGGCGCGAATGGGTATCGAACACACTTGCTAATCCACACACTTAACCTGCATGCCACGGTCACCAATTTATGAAAAGTGTGGTCCATTTTTGGCGTTTTGCTATAAATATGTAATTAACTTGAATTATACGGGGTACTTGAGTTATAACGAGTAATAGGATAAGACTGTATAAAGTTTTTATTTATTAATACGTTTTGAATTAATCAATAAATAACTTTTGTCTATATCCATGTAATATGAGTATTGCATTTACGAAATTTCTAAGAAAACAGAAAAACTCATTGCCATATACTGTAGTGTTCGGGATTTATTTGTTTGATTCGTTTGAAATTTTTATTCTTGTACGCGAAATTTTTATATCGCTTATTAATATTATTCGGTTTTAAAACGCGGTGTTTGTATTGGTTTGTTATAAGCCCTGCCTAATAGTTTGCCGGCGCTTAAAAACGCCACTGGCCTATTTATTTATATTATTAGCCTGAGCAATTGAATGCTCAAAAGGCTTTGTATTAAAAGATAGCAGTTGAATGCTTGATACTTAATAAGGGTATTCATGCAACTGGGCAAAACCCTTATAAGCGGTATAAACCGTATAAGTTTATTCTCCTTATAAATGAACTGTCAAAGTTTGTATGAAGAAGCTTTTGCACAAACCAGATGTCTTTGCTCAACGATTTAGCTGGGCAAACGAACAGGCAAACTTATAACATCAATCAGCTGATTTATTTTACTAAAGCAAAAGAAAAAAATTAGAAGCAGGAGAAGATATAGTCAAAATTGTAAAACTAATTAAATAAAATGGAAGAGGTAAGAATGGAAATTTTGTTAATTGAAGGAATTCAAAAATATTTATATACTTCATTTGCAGAAAGCAAACCCTGAACTTGCAAACAGCTGATATATGATGCAAATGCTCAATCGACTTTTAAGGGATGCTCATGCAACCTGCCTGATAAAAATAACTAATTGCCCAAATTATATTCTTGCCTCTTTGCATGAATACCCTTAATATTTATTTTTGAGGATTGCACCTCCTTAAAAAGCAAAATAACAGTATTTTGATAATGGTCAAATTGAGTTAAAAATGCTTAATATATAATAACTTAAAATAAATAAATAGAGCCTTAATTTTTACATAAATAAAAGTGTTATACTTTTTGAGTATAATCATAACATAGTGATGTGCTTAAAATTAGTGTGATAGTGCAGGCGGTTATAGGGTATTCTACACCCCCATCCTCAAGATAAAAATTATTTGATTTTAAGATAATAATTTTTTTTAAAATTTTTCATATATTATACAATTCAAAAGATAAATGTGAGTTTAAAACTTACTTACAACTAGTTATACAATTCAATAATAGTATTATGTACTATATATGTGATACTTTTACTTTGATTATTAAATTCATTAAATCCATTTTTTTAATAAATTATTATGATATTCTTTAATTTTTCCATTTACATCTATAATTGAATTTACTCCATTTTTATCGATTATTCTATATGGACCATGATAAGGTGGTTGATTTTTCTTTCTATTCATCTTTTTTATGATTACATTATCTCCGATATTTAAATTTAACGGGTTAAAATTTTCATTAGTTTTTATTCGATTTTCTTTTGATATTTTTATTAATTCTTCAGTCTTTTTTAAAGAATATGCTAATCTTGCTTTTAGTTCTTGCGCATAGTTATCTGTATTGTAATATTTTGAATTTACTGAATTATCATTTGGAAGGTTCGCTAACCTGCCAAAAATGAGTTCAAATGGCGTGTAATTTGTATCAACATGAGGTGTAGTGTTGTAAGCAAATGTGAAGTATGGTATCCATTGATCCCATTCGTCACCTTTACAAAAATTTAATAAGTATTCATTTAATACTCTATGATTACGTTCTATCGAACCAAGTGTTTCATGATGGTATGGAGTACTGAAAATTTGTTTTATCTCTAATAAGTTGCATATCTCTGATAGTAATTCGTTGGTAAACTCTGTACCTCTATCTGACTTTAAAATTTTAAAATGACCATATATTAGAATTAAGTTTTTGATAATAGTTTTTGCGACTGTTTTCGCGTCTTTTGTCTCCATTGGACAAGCAATTATATACTTTGTTAATTCACATTGCATTGTGAGTATGTATCTGTAATTATTTGTTAAACGTAAAGGGCCTACTGTATCTATCGATACGACTTCGAAACTAGTTCCTGGCGTGTTTGTTATTGTAAGTTTTTCTTTTGTATGTTTTGTTTGTTTATTTATTTTGCATTTTTCGCAATTATTTATGAACTTCTTTATCATTTTACACATATTCTTTCATGTGTCTTTGCTTTATTTTTAAAATTGTTTTTCTAATCCCCATATGACCTCCGTGGGCCGAATTATGATATTCCTCAATTATAGTTTTCTGTTTTTCTATATCTATTACTTTTTCCGGTTCTCTATAAATCGATATCTTTACATTTTCTTTATCTCTTTTCAAACTATTATAAATCTTTTTAAATTTTTCTTTCTCTACTGTTTTAAATATAATATCATTCGCATTTAGTTCTAATTCTTCTATTCCTAACTTATGCATTTTTGACGACAGTTTCTCCAGAGTCAGCTGTGTGAACAAAGGATTATCGCTGCATCTTGCAATTACTTCATTATCTTCTATATATATTTGGGTTCCCTTAAAATCTTTTTCTGTTATAAATTTAAGCTTTCTTATTTTGTTTACATCCGATATTGATGTACATTCCCAAGCAATTAGTTGATCAGACGTTTTGCTGGAAAGACATTTTTTGTTTTTAAAATCCGAGTTTTTTGTATGGTTATTTTTATCCATACTCCTTGTTATGGCTAGTATTTGTTTACTTGCATGTTCCAATCTGGGTGGAATCATGTCTTTTTGTGTACATCTATTTAATGTTATTCGCGATAATGCGCTTTTATTGGCAGTGGTTTGATCTGCTTTATATTTATTTAAATTATTTGATTCTTTGACAATAATGGGTAAAATGAATTCTTTTTCATTTATTATTAAAGTGAGTGTAAATGTTTCAAAATCTATTTTTGACATAAATTTTTCTAGAATATCTCGCCCTACGATTCCATCTGTTGCGATTGGAAAATCGTCTTCAACTATATGAAAATTATGCCGAATTTGCTCTGTTTCTACTTTCAAATCTAAATTGGTTGTACCAATGCATTCAATTTCCTCACTCGTTATACCTGTTAGTGTTGAAATATTTTTTGTATTAATATTATTTATATTATTGAATTTACAAATGGAGATATCAGCTCCTGTATCTACTAAAAATTTTAGATCTTTGTTCGTATTTTTACATTTTAAAATGATGTAATTTGATAAATTTTTTGAAATTTTGTATACAAATTTTGGCCTCTGCGGGTACAATTCTCTGCTACCCGGCCTTAAATTATTTTCGATGTTTGAATATATATTTGAGTTAAAATTCTGATTTTTGTTATTGTGATAATTGTTTTGATAATTATTATTTTGAAAATTCTTGTTTCTATAAAAATTCCTGTTTGTATTATTGTTGTTATTGAAATTGGTTTTTCTGAAATTTCTGTTGTTAAAACCATTTTTATTATTATAGTTGTTTAAAAAATTATTGCTTTGAACGCCATAATTTTCATTCCTCTTTTTATTATAAGTATTATTATAACAATACTTATTATTATTATAGCAGTTATTATAATCATTATTGTAATTATTATTATAATAGTTATTATTATTATATTGATTTTGGTCATCATGGTACCTTCGATTATGTATACCAAATCGATTTCCTTTTCGAATATGAAAAATTACGTTGCTGTCTGTCTCTAGACTTCTTTCAACAGTCATGCATCTTTCTACTGCTTCGTTGAAAGTTTTTGGCGGATTTGCCAATAAAATATTCTGATATTCTCTATTTACGCCTTTTACAAAAATATTCAGAGACATACTCTCATTAACTTTATAAATTACATCTTTTTCTAATTGTTTTGGATTATTTAATGTTTTTATTTCGAAATAACTTAACTGATCGGAAAGTTCCACTATTTTCTCTCTAAATTCTGATATAGTCAATCTATTTTGTTTAAGTGCACTGAATTCACTTAAAACTTGCTGTAAATTCTTTGGATTAGGGTAAGCTTTTTCCAACGAATTCTTCAGCTCTAAAAATGTTGCAGGCTTATTTGAGCGTCCAAGTATGCTTCGAACTTGGGCTGATAATTTAAAATTATAGACGTATTTTATATAAATAGGTCTATCTTCATCTTTAATAAGATCATGCAATAACTCTGATTGCGTTATAAAATCCGCTAATTGATCAAAACTACCCTTAAAAACTTGTAGGTTTTTACCTACCATATTAATGTCAAAATTAGACATTTTTGGCAAATTTTCTTCTTCCCAAATGTTGGATAAATCTAAATTTTCAATATTTTTTTCCGACAAATTTTCTTTTTTTTCTTTAATAGTTTAACTATTTATTATTAAAATTATTTCTTTATAACAATTGTGGAATTTTTCTTTTAAAATTCGACAATTTTCTTTATTTTCAATTTTCTGTATTTTAATTTTTTAATTCTAAAAATTTTTTAGTATATTTTTATGTGTATTTACTGTATTTTCTATTTTTATATATGTTTTTATTAAATTTAAATTTTTCCAACAATAAAATATTCGTTTATTGTAAATTTACCATTTTAATATTTTACTTGACCGTGTTATACATATTTTAGTATGTATGAAACACCCTCTGATTCTAGTACTAATCTATTACAAATATATATGCGAAAGATGCATAAAGCAACAGGTGATTGACTGACGTTTCAGTCAATGAATGAAAACAAATGCCGGTGTGCGTAAATTTTTCGCGAGTTGTTTTTTTTTGTAGTGTTTAAATTAAATAAAGCAAGTGCTAAAAGTGAAAAAAAAAATGTCTATTACTTTTAATAAAAATGGTGTAATTTCTTAAGCTCTTTTCAATGTAAGTTTTGGTTTTTATAAATATTTTTAGCAATAATAATTAACATAACAAAAAAATTCATGTTCAATGCGAGTTTTTGTGTGTGCATGTGTGTGTGTGTTTATTGTTGCTGCTCCAGCAGCTTCTCGAGCTCCAGCTCATATGCAATTTCTTCCCAGAATCTGGATGGGATTAGAAAATCTTTCGGTTTTTCCGAGTTTATTTTGGCTTTTAAATTTGCCAATTTATCCTCTAATTTTAAAATTCTGTCTTCTCTCCTGGACGTTTTTGTTGGTGTTACGCCTGGATTGTGCCGCTGGTACCGCCACGGTGTCAGTTTTCTTCGACCCGGGTATGTCGGTATGTGTCGACGCTCTCTGGTGCCGCCGCCTGGTTGGACGCAATCTGAAATTGCGTATAAAATTCGGTCCGTATTGAGCAGGATCGCCATGTAGTGTTCGGGATTTATTTGTTTGATTCGTTTGAAATTTTTATTCTTGTACGCGAAATTTTTATATCGCTTATTAATATTATTCGGTTTTAAAACGCGGTGTTTGTATTGGTTTGTTATAAGCCCTGCCTAATAGTTTGCCGGCGCTTAAAAACGCCACTGGCCTATTTATTTATATTATTAGCCTGAGCAATTGAATGCTCAAAAGGCTTTGTATTAAAAGATAGCAGTTGAATGCTTGATACTTAATATTTATTTTTGAGGATTGCACCTCCTTAAAAAGCAAAATAACAGTATTTTGATAATGGTCAAATTGAGTTAAAAATGCTTAATATATAATAACTTAAAATAAATAAATAGAGCCTTAATTTTTACATAAATAAAAGTGTTATACTTTTTGAGTATAATCATAACATAGTGATGTGCTTAAAATTAGTGTGATAGTGCAGGCGGTTATAGGGTATTCTACAATACATGGGTCCCTTGATGTAAACCTTTTCCCGCCTTTGCGAAATCCTGTGGACGCCCTTGGGTACTATTATGAACATTATTACTTTTAATATTTTCGTTATTATTATTATTATTAGTATTATCATCATTATTATTGTCATTAATATTAGTCATTATTATTATTGTTATGAATATTATTTTTATTATTGCTATAATTATTATTTGAAAGAATTTCAGAGACATCTTACGAGGAGTCGGGTACTAAAAGTAGCTTATCCTGGGGACTAGAAGACAGACTGTGATTGGCACGTTTGCGCTGATTATTTTTAGAGTTATTTTTAGAATTATTACTCTGGTATTGTACATAACCGTATTCAGGACTTCGTCTGATGATATGTTTGCTGATAAGAGAGAGTTTCGAACACAGTCAAAGGAAGGTCAGCACTGGTTGGCGAAGAAATTTTATCCGTAATACTGTTAAAGTTGTCAACACTTAATTCGCTTAATGACGTCATAATGAATTTAAAATTATTATTAAGTAAGTTAAAACTATCCCCAAAGAGCTTTATTTTTTAATATAATTCAACGACCTTGCACTTAAGGCCGTGTTCATAGTGTACGCCGAATCTGACAGACAGGCAGTGTGAACATGCGAGATAGATAGCTATCTGTATCTAATATGTTCACACAGATTTCAGCCTGCCTGTCTGAATCGACGTTTACTATGCACGCAGCCTAAGACAGAACCAACGAAGTCCTGATTGTGCCGAAATTGAATCATCTATGCATGAATTCGAAATTTAAGCACACGAAGCGTGAAACATTTGCTCGCATGGGCCAGAACAATGAAACATAGTAATCAAAATGTTCTGGCTCCTGCATTGCCCATTTAATGAACAAGCAGCGAAGTTTTCAACTTGAAAATAAGTCATGTTAAATATTAAATTTAAAAGGAGCAAATATGTTTCTGGAGTGCTTCAAAGGGTTAAAATACAAAGAGCGGACAGTTACAATTGAACAACTATAACACTGAGCCTGACAAACAGGTACGAACACCGCAAAAAGAGGAATGCGAAAAATAGAAAAATCAAGCGCAATAATACACACAAACAAGCAAGTTAGCTAGTCAAACTATGTTTATTTATAATTTATTTGTAATTAAAACAACAACTTAGAACTTTAACAAATAAAATAACTATTACAACTAGCTCAATATGTACCACATATTTATTACTGCACTTACGTTAAAATGTATTACTTAAACGTTTTTCTAAACAACACAACCGACAACGACCGAGGGATGAGATCAACTTGAAATTTAGAGGAACATTTCAATATTGCGAATGAAAAACATATATTATTTGCTTTACTACTTTCGATTGTTTTATGCTGCCGCAAAACTTATCCTGCTTATGTTTATTTATGACAAATTCTTTATTTATTATTGTAATAATGAAGTAATTTTTATAAGTTTTTCTTTAAATGCGTTGATTACATATTTATTTTCATAAAAATTTTGTTTAATAGGCACTCATCAACTCTTTAATGCTATTCAGCAACTACTTTCCATTAGATGAACAAGAATCGCGTTTTCGTGCGCAGTGAGGTGAAAACGATTGTGAAAAGTTTTTTCACTTCACTTGAACGTAAAATGAGAATTGACCCCTTGTACTCACATATTTTATTACGACAAATTTTTAAAGAATTATTTTGTATAACACAAATATAATTGAACTGATGAGGTAGACGTGACGGTTCTTTTGGCGAATATATGTTGTCGAGGATAGAAATAAATTGAGGCTGGTCAAAAACAGCTGATTTAAGAACAGCCCAATGGATTTTACAAGCTTAGTTCGCCATTCTACATAATAAAAAAAGTAAAACGATGTTATTTATTCCTTGTTTATTCTGTCACGAAACACTTCAAGAAATTGAGTTTGCATAGCATAACCAATGTATAAGAAAATTTTAAACATAAGCATCTAATAAATGTGAAAGATAGTTTCAAGATAGTTGTGTTGTTTCTTGTAGAAAAAATAGATGTGTAGTTTTGAAAAAAATAAGTAAATAAATTAATAATGTAATTACAATAACACCACATTTTGAACAACTTCTTATATTTTTGATTTACAAACATATAAAGTAATTATGTTAAAAAAAACTTACCATATATTTAAAAACACGTTGCAGCATATGCATAAAAACCAACAAAAATAGGATAAAATAAACCACTGTATTGCGTAGCCAATAGAAGCTGAAGAAACATTAAAGATATGTGCAAGTGAATGCAAAAGAAATCCAACTGCCAGGCAAAATGCCATTAAGCTTAATGATACTCCATGAACAGTCCTTAACTGTTGCACTAAAACATGCAAGCAACTTACAATTAATAAACATGGAATCGATATCAGCATCAAAATTCCAACTGCTATAACTTGACCTCGATTTAAGTGCTCTTCTACTGAAGTTATGCAAACAATAGCATATAAATTTCCTGATATATTATCTGTGTCAATGCAATACTTTTGTTCAATTGAATATGTGTTATTGGAATATTCATCCATTAATAGAAGCGATCCGTCTTGTAATACATAAAAAATATCATCGTTGTTGTTGAAGAGAAGAGACCTGAAATAATGTTATATTTATTATAATATATTAATTTTACTATAATTAGTCATGGTATAAAGCAACGTAACTGCATGGCTAAAGGCAGTGAGTCAAATTCTAAAAAAAGGGAAACCAAACAACATGGAGCGAAAAAAGACGGTTGGCATTGACCATGCTGCAAATATAAGGTAGGTTCATATTCATACGGCTGCAAAAATGCAAAATTTTTAACAGCAAAGCTGTGAGTACAATAAACACCAAACATCAAATAAGACAAACTAGAATTTTAACCCTTCGTTACACCATTTAATTTCCTTGTAAAAATTTGTTTGTTCTTTATTTTTGTTGCAGGTGATGTAAAGATTAACAAAAAACAAAAACAAATTGGTAATTTCTGCCCTTGAAAGGACTTTGACCGAGCTTCTTATGATCAATTGGGTTGTATGCAGGGTTCAGAAAATTTCACTGATGAAACAAAAATCTCAAACGGAAATCAAAATAAACACTGTTTGAAGTAAACAGAACACAATTTTATTTTCATTTAATTTTTGTGTGCGGCCGATTTGGCATGCTGTCGACCATACTTCATAAATTCTTCATGAACAAACTAAGATCGATCTCAACGGTTCGATGTGATTTCATCTCAAACATGTGTTGGCTTTAAAATGTTCGTGTCATTCGCCAACATTCGTTGTTGTCATGCCTTCATGAAGGCAAAAATGAAGACAATTTTTCAAACATGACTTATTCGTGTTGGAAAACGCTGGCGGTCGTGAAGAGAAAAATTAATGAAATGACGTGTGAGTTTCTATGCATAAATCGATCACTTTGTTGCGTTGCGTGGCGACAATTTGTCAAATTTGGCCGAGCAACAGTGTAAATTGTTGGACAACAACCATAAAGGCATTCTTAATTGCCGCCACGCAACGAAGTGATCGATTAATGCATAGAAACTCATTCGTCATTTCTTTTATTTTTATCTTCACGACCGCCAGCGTTTTCCAATACGAACAAGTCGTGCTTAAAAAATTGTCTTAATTTTTGACTTCATGAAGACCTGACAACAACAAATGTTGGCGAATGACACGAATGACACGTTCTCAAGAATCTTTACATAGCATTATTTACTCTACGAGGTTTGCCATTGTCTGCAGAGACGTGGTGACCGATCACAAAAATTTTGTTTTTATGGAAAAAAATTTTTTCCGCGACCGGGGATAGAACTCGGGTTCCGGGCATGCTTAGCCACACACTTAACCAGCATGCCACGGTCACCACAGTAAAGTAAAAATTGCATAAATAACATTTCGTTGACTTCCGGTGTCAATGGAAGAAGTTATACTATGTTGCATATATGCAATATTATGCAGCAATGTCATGAAAATGTGAAGTAAAATGGCTTTGCAATTTTTTCGTATCTTCGAGTTTTTATTGGATTATAATGAACTAAAATAACAAATTTAGACATTTTATTATATTTCATTTCTTAAAGTATAGAGCAAATATTTAAGTAGGGGAGAGTGCCCTCCTACTGGCACCCATCAGTTCTGACTTCCTTGACGATGACAGCGGTTTTGTGCTTTGCGTCAAAGTATCATTTCAATAAGCGTTCACTTTTCACAAATCATTGAATTGGATGTACGTGTTGCTGTAGTAACACGGTTGTCGAAAAGTAAAAAAAAAGAAAAAATTTAAGCTGATTTAAGGTGGGTTATCTTTGTTAAGTGACTTTTCAAGTATTTTGCATCAATATAAAAAGGTAAATATGACTGGAATTCTTAGTTTATTCTTTATTCTTCACAATTTTACGAGCCATCAAACATTATTGTGAAATGGCAAAAATATTTCTCGTCATGTCAGAATAGCGTCAGTGCACACATACTGACATCCTTGACGGAACATCGTTAACGGATATTTCTTGAAATCCCTTTATTTTAAAGTTCCGTTTTTGGACGCTATTGAACTCAGCTTTCATATGAAGCCAAGAGCAAATTTCGTTAAGAAATCAAAATATTTTGTTACTTTTGATATTTTTTGCTAAAAGCCTTTATTTTTCCAAAAAAAAACAAGCTATTGTTGAAGAAAATCTATTGAGAAATGAAAAAGTTGTGTTATATGGAACGAAATCACCCAAATAGTGTGATTATCAATTTATGCATATGAACTTATTTTATTGCCATAAAAAAATGAGAACTAAAGGTTGTAGTAATAAAATCATATATTCTTCATTTTTATTGTTCTTTTAATAATTTACATTATTTTTACATTATTTAAATTGTATATAATTATTAGTAATAATTTTTATTGTTCGCTGAAATCATTTATATTGTTATTTACATTGTTAATAATTTTTATTTATCATTCAGAAATTTAAAATGATAAGAATTCTTGTTTTGTCGTTTATTTATTTCGGGACTGGTTTCTCTGATGAGAAACCAACAATAGTCCCCCATCATTCCTTTGTCCCAAAATCCTTGGTGCCGATTCTCAATTGCTTTCATCTGTTGGTGGAATCTTTCCCCATGTTCGTCGCTCTTCGGAAAAAAATTCAAATGGTAGTGTAGAAAGTGAATTTTCAGAGACATATTTACGCCCATTTTTTATAGTTATTGAGCAACTCGTTGACTATTTTCTTGTAAGATTCACTTTTATTGTCCCCGAGGAAGCTAGAAACAGTCGTCCTAAAAGAATCCCACGCCGCTGTCTCAACTGGTGACAATAGATCTGCGAATTGAAGATCGTTTAACACCAGTTTTATTTGTGGTCCAACGAAGACACCTTCTTTTATCTTGGCATCAGAAAGATTTGGAAAAATCGTTTTCAAATATGTGAATGCTTCGCTTTCTTTGTCTAACGCCTTGACAAAGTTTTTCATAAGTCCAAGTTTGATGTGCAGAGGTGGGAGAATTATGTTTTCCTTTTTGACGAGTGGAACGTTTTTGACGTTGCTCTCTCCAACTTTCGACTCAATTCTTTCTGGCCAGTCCTTTTTGTAATAGTGGTGTTCACGTGCTCGACTATCCCACGATTTTTCCTTTGACAGTTCCAAATCTCTTATCCAATCATTCAGCTGCGCTTGCGATAAAAGGTGAGTTGTGCTTTCAGTTGTGATAGTACTACCACCTGTGGTTAATTCTGACTCCACTGAATCGACGGATTTTCGATTGTTTTCACGTTGTGAATCGGGACAAGTAGGATATGGAATATCGTCAGAATGAGATACTGGCAATGAAACAGTCGGGACAGTGGCGTATATCACTCGTTTGTGTTTTCCAACACCAGTCACTTTGGCCAGACAAAAATAGCAATCGTTTAGGTGGCAAAACGGTTGTCTCCAGATCATCGGAACATCAAATTTCATGTATCGTTTTTTACCCGAGCTCCATTCAGACAATATTAATTTGCACGATTGACACAAAATATTTGGCGTCCATGATTCACCAATGTTCTCAGCCGCAATACCAAAATAATGAAGATATGACATTTGCAGTAAATTCGTAAAATTGACTCGTTTCTTTTCGAAAGTAAATTCACCGCACACGTAGCACAAAATATCTGGGTCGTTTTTACACTGGAACTCTCGCAGGGAGACAAGGGGGCAAGGCCAGCATTATCCATGTCGAAATCGTCTCAAGTCGACTCAAAACCTCCAAGTGGTGTCTCCTGGAAACGTCAAAAACTATCACCTGATAAGCTTTGGCGGCTAATTTGAGCGATGAGGTCTCCTCTAGACTAAAAACTTGAGGGGTCTCTTCAAGACCTTTAAAATGGAATGTGCGTAGGGTTTGGGTCCCAACCAAATTATAACTTCCCAACGAAAACAAAATCAGCCTCGGATATGAACCCCCACTACGTTGACGACCACCGCAAACGAAAAACGGAAAATGATTTACGGATATGCACCTGGAATGTTCGGACCCTTTATAAGGTGCCACTGTCCAAATGGCAGAAGATCTCGAAAAAATAAAGGCTGACATCACCGCCATCCAGGAGTTGCGATGGAAAGGACAAGGCTGCTCTAAGAGAGCAGACTGCGATATCTACTACAGCTGTCATGCGAAGAAGCGTGAATTTGGATGCGGATTCGTCGTAAGTCGGAAACTACGCCAACTTGTTTATTGGTTCACACCTGTGAACGAAAGGCTGGCGACAATCCGCGTCAAGGCGAAATTCTTCTACATCAGCCTAATTTGCGACGGCTGAAAATAGTTCTCGGCGATTTTAACCCGAAGGTCGGAAAAGAAGGCATCTTTGGCTCCACTGTCGGTCAGTTCAGTCTCCACGAGACCACTTCGAATAACGGTCTAAGACTTCTCCGCGACGCGACACATGGTAGTTAGTAGCACCAGATTCCAACACCCCGATATCCAAAAGGCAACCTGGCTGTCCCCGGATCAAAAAACGCGTAACCAAATTGATCGACGGAAGGCACGCTTCAAGTGTACTGGATATGCGCACATTTCGGGGGGTCAATATTGACTCCGACCATTATCTTATTGCAGCCAAGATCCGCATGTGATTGTGCAATGCGAAGAATGTAAGCACAGGTGTGCAACGAAAGCTTGATGTCGATAAGCTGCTATCACTACGGACCGCCGAGGCCTACTCCGCTCAACTCTCGGTTAAGCTCAACCAACCTTACTCTTGCCTCGACGACGCTGGCGGACTTTGGGCGCATATATCCC
This sequence comes from Tetanocera ferruginea, assembly GCA_958299015.1. NCBI lineage: Eukaryota > Metazoa > Arthropoda > Insecta > Diptera > Sciomyzidae > Tetanocera > Tetanocera ferruginea. The sequence continues at coordinate 47,307,940 of OY282644.1, forward strand.
ACTCCATGCGCACTGCTGCTGACGAAGTCATTGGTTTTCGGCGCCCGCAACCTCGCAACCAATGGTATGACCAGGAGTGTCACGACGCGACAGCAGCAAAATACGCCGCATATAAAAAGACGCTGCAGTCAGCTGCAACACGAGATATGCACGAAAACTATCGCGATAAGAGGAAGGAAGAGAGATGCCTTTTCAGACGTAAAAAAAGAGAGCAGGAAAAGCGTGAGCGAGAAAAAATTGAGGTGTACCAGGGCAAGAAGGATGCTCGAAAATTCTACCAGCAGGTTAAGCGTCTAACCCAAGGTTTCAAGCCCGGAGCATCCACTTGTAGAGATGAGAATGGTGATCTGGTTACAGTGCGCATTGAAATTATGGAGACAGCATTTTTCCAATCTGCTTGCAGGCGACGATACCAACAATTCCGCTCTTGGAGAATGCAGTCTGACACCACCAATCGACGATGATGGAGTGGAAATTCCATGACGAGGTTAAAGTTGCTATCCAGCGACTCAAAAACAACAAAGCCGCAGGTGCTGACGACCTGGCTGCTGAATTGTTTAAAACCGGCGGCAATGAATTGATAAGGTGCATGCATCAAATCATCAGCAAAATATGGCTAGCGGAAAGCATGCCCGACGATTGGAATCTCAGTGTGCTTTGTCCTATACTTAAGAAAGGAGACCCGACAATCTGCGCCAAATACCGAGGTATCAGTCTTATTTCCATCGCATACAAGGTTCTTTCGAGCGTATTGTGTGAAAGATTGAAGCCGCATACCAAAACACTGATTGGACCTTATCAGTGTGGCTTTCGTCCTGGCAAGTCCACCATAGACCAGATTCTTACACTACGCCAAATCCTGGAGAAAACCCACGAAAACCAAATCGACACCCATCATCTCTTTGTTGATAACAAAGCTGCGTTCGATAGCCCGATTCGGGATTGCCTGTACGCAACAATGTCTGAGTTCGGTATACCTTCAAAGTTGATAAGGCTCTGCAAGATGACGTTGAGCAATACATGCAGCTCCGTCAAGGTAGGAAATGACCTCTCCGAAACCTTTAATGCCGAACGAGGTTTCAGACAAATTGACCCGCTATCATGCGATCTCTTCAATTTCATCATGGAGGGGATCCTACGAAAGGCAGGTGTACATCGAAATGGTACCATTTTCTACAAAGGTGTCCAGCTCCTTGCGTATGCTGATGATATCGAAGTGGGTTTGACGGTGAACGAGGGCAAAACAAAGTATATGCTGTCTGCAAATAGGGAAGTGCGGCGTCTAGGCTCCCATGTTACAGCAGGCAAATATAACTTTGAAGTTGTCAAGTAGTTTACATACCTTGGCACCGTCGTAAACAGCAACAACAATGTCAGCCTGGAGATAAAGCGAAGAACAACAATTGCTAATAGGTGCTACTACGGGCTAAGTAAGCAATTAGGTTCCAGAGCCCTCTCTCGATCGACAAAACTAACACTCTACAAGACGCTCATCATACCTGTGCTTCTCTATGGCGCTGAGGCATGGGTGGTATCGGAAACAGATGCACCCGCTCTTGGGGTGTTCGAGAGGAAAGTTCTTCGCAAAATCTTTGGTCCTGTTCGAGATGGCGGCGACTATCGCATTCGAAAGAACCACGAACTGTACGAGCTCTACGACGACATTGACATAGTCCAGCGTATAACAATTCAGCGACTACGTTGGCTGGGTCATTCTTTCGTATGGATGAAGAAGCTCCAGCAAAAAAGGGTTTTAAGGCGAAAGCCGAGGGTCGGCGACGAAGAGGAAGACCATGCCTCCGATGGATTGACCAGGCCGAGGAATCCCTTACCGCGCTTGGTGAAAGAGATTGGAGACGGCGCGCACGAAGCAGAGACGCCTGGCGAGAGCTGATGAAGTCGGCCGTAACCCGTCAACGGGTTGTCATGGCCACCTAAGTAAGTAAGTAAGTAAAAAACTCTCGCAGTCTTTTACTCATTTTATTTTGAAGTATATCTTATTTTTTTCGAGCATCTCGAAAGTGCTGCAGATATGGTACAATAAAAGGTAGGTTGGTCCACGACTCAGAGCGCGACCGCCAAAACTGTCAAAAAAACACAAAAAAGGTATTCACATGGTATAATAAAAACATGTAGGCTCTCTTTCCTATAGCGTCGAAATCAGGTGTTTTGCTGTGCCGGTTCCGACGGTTGCACTCTTGTCGTGAGCCTACCTGTTTTTATTGTAGCCTGTTTGTTCTTATCTTTTCTTTCGCAAAACCCTTGACTTGATTCCTATGAACAATAAAAATGAAAAATAAAAAATTATAGTACAATAACCCAATTTATTTATATGACAATACAATTTTAAAAAAAACATAACTTGGCTTTCGTTCCATTGAACACAACTTTTTAATTTCTCAATCGATTTTCTTCAGCAATAGCTTTTTTTTTTGGAAAAATAAAGGTTTTTAGTAAAAAATATCAAAAGTAACAAAACATTTTGATTATTTAACGAAATTTGCAACTATTTTGTCTTTTTTTGGAAATTTTTATGAAAAATAAAAAAAATCCCCGAAATTTGAATTTATTCCGCCAAAACTATCAGCCCGACCAAAAAATGATTTTAACATTGTTTGTAAGAAATTTTTTTAGCTTTTATTTGAAACTAGCGGATGTAACCCGGTGGTACTCGGGGTTGTGCCTCGAGCACAGAAAAAGGACGATTTTCAAAACTGCTCTTATTTTAACATTTTTAAAATTACCAATTAAATTTATAATTTTTTAAATTCTCGTTTCTTGGGGTTTTGCCCCCTCCTTCCGTCGAAAGTGTTTGGACACATTTCCGTAAAACTGTACCCTGACATGATTCAAAAGAAAATGACATCTTCAACGTCTCGATCTGACGTCTGGTTTCTGAGCAAATGGTGAAAAATTTTCGATAATAGCAATTTTCTCTTTTTCAAATAAAATTTTCTTCAATTAGAAAAATGTTCACATTTTCGAAGAAATATTTCTTCACTTCTAGGAAATGGAAATATTTCAATGTCTCTTATAATGATAACTTTGATACTCGCACAAAAAAATTTTCATTCATAGAGAAAAATTAATTGCACATGAAAAATGTTTCCTATATTTTGATAAAAAATTCACTATCAGAAGTATTTTCTTCAATAAAATCAAATGTTTTCTCAAAACTAAAAAGTCTTTTTCTCTAAAAACGATATATTTCTATATTTCTCTTTTTCATAGAAGCTTTTTATCATTTTTAAAGAATTTTTAGGATCGCATTTAGAGAAAGGCATTCTCTGGAGCAAAGTCTATAGACTTTAGACTATAGACTTTTAGACTATATACCATTTTTCTCTAAATATGAGGCATTTTTTATCATATTCCGAGAAACTTTTTTCTGAGTGCAGTTTGAAAAGTCATTTCGAAAAAAATGCGTTTAAAGTTTTTCTTACATATGCATTTTTATCTCAAAAAAATTCCAATTCCAATTTTAAGAAATCCTATAAGCATCTATTCGATTTTTGGATTGTCTTCGTTCAACTTCGGTTTTGGTTGATACTGTTTGGTTAGATTTTTTCATGTTTATATAGCTTCTGCTCGTAGTCGTTGAACTTCTTGTTTACGTTCGTCTTTGGGTCTTGACTTCGTTTGAACTATTAGAAGCATAGAATCTATTTCAGTAACAGCCACAAATGCCTACCAAGTTTCATCAAAATCGGTTCATCTTTTTGACGTGAATGAGCCAAACGTAGTTGATTGAATAAAGCGCCCTCTCTCGGAAGTTTTCTGAAATTTAAATGGCCTCAATTCTGTTGGAGTGTTATATTACATAAGTTATATCACATACCAAATATTAGTCAAATCGGTCAAGTCATTTAGGAGTTATTGAGTCTTAACAATGCACTACTTAAAGCGCCCTCTTACGGAAGTCATTGGATTTTTTTAATATTTTATGTTTTATCTTGGGCGCAGTTGAACGTTCATACCAAATTTCATTAAAATCGGTCCAGGTGTTTAGGAGTTATTATAAAGTTCCACGCCCACATACTTCCGCCCACTTTCTTACCTTTGCTTTATATTGGATGCATTTAGGAGTTATTGAGTCTTAAAAATGCACTACTTAAGTCCTTAGAATATTTTATATTTTATGTTTTATCTTAGGTGGAAGTGAACGTTCATACCAAATTTCATTCAAATCGGTACAGGTGTTAAGGAGTTATTATGTCTTTAAAACACACTACTTAAAGCGCCCTCTGTGAGGAACATATTTTGGACCAGTAAATATGACCTCACAATAAGCCACTCTCCTCATACACATCACTGGTGTCACCACCAACTTGGCACATCATACGACATATTTTGCACAAAATATAGTCTTATGAGGGACCAACCGCCTTAACATACCAGCCAGAACATTAAAACCAGCCAGACAACAACACACCAGCTATAACATCAAAAACCCAGCAAGACAACAACACACCAGCTAGACAGCATACCAACAACGATTTTTAGTTACATATTACGCATTTAATATGTATAATAATCTTTATAATATATTTAAATTTCATGTAAGAATATTTAAAATATATTATATTATATATTTTGATCATCGAACGACACTTATATACACTAAGTTATCGTAGTACATATACCAATACTAATGTAACACACATTAAATTAAGTAGTATGTATTAGTACTTAAACGAAGTAGTTAAGTGCCGTTAGAGCAACTCTGTACATCAACGTAGGCTAAGACAAAGTTGAATATGATAAAATAAAGGAGTCGAGTAGAGACCACGCAAGCAAGCAGACGTGTCTTTATTTTATACCGGGCAGTACGATCATCACATCGAATAATAAGGTAAGTCGTGACGTGAACATCGGACAGAACGAACATCACCTCAACATTCCTTTTCCTTTTGCTGGCGGAATCCTTATTCCTCTACAATCCTATTGATTTGAGGATAACACTGAGCGGCAGCGAGTTTTACTTCTGCCTAGTGTTATACTTTAAGCATTCGCTCCATACGCGAAACGCAGTTCCCATATTTTCTGAGTAGTCTTGGGGTTTAACGTTAAAGCGCAGCGAGTTTTACTTCTGTTTAGAATATACTTCTGCATTTTCCCCAGCAAATTTTGAGTCTAACACTGAGGCGCAGCGAGTTTTACTTCTGCTTGGTGTTTGTACTCTCTGCCCACTCTCATGAAGTGATACTCACCTCCAACCAGTCCTACCACGACTTTAGTGAAAATCACTCTCACGACTGCTCTCTCCTTCGATCCCTCTCCTTCTTTGAGTCAACACAGAGGTGCAGCGAGTTTTACTTTTGCTCTGTGTTACACTCACTCTCGCTCTCTACGAGACCCCACTGGCAAGAAAGACTCGCGACGAACTTAGCGGCACGACCGGTAAAAAGTCACGCGATTGTATATAAAATATACCGCACGATCAACGGTAAAATCGTGCGCTTTCAAGAAGGAGGGCGATGACGAAAAGTACACCCACGTCAAAGGGTTACTAGCAGCTGCAACAAGACACGGCACCATCAACAAGAAGGAACACCCTCTTCAGGGACATCCATACTCGCTGAACAAATCCGCAAGTGGTCTCTAAAATACGAGGGAGACCAGAACCCTATCAGTTTCATCGAACGCGTCGAAGAGTTAGCCGAAGTTTATGGCCTTCAAATAAATCATTTGCCACGAACTATGCCGGAACTCTTGCGAGGCACAGCAGCAGTATGGTTCCGCAACAATTACCAGCACTGGAACGACTGGGCATCATTCAAGGAAGACTTCCTACAGTTTTTCCTTCCATCACGCTACAAAGAGCAACTAGAAGATGACATCAGACAACGTAAGCAGCGACCACGAGAACGCTTCAAAGATTTCATGCTAGAAATCCAAAACATGATGCGTTACGTTGGTTATACCAAAGAAGAGCAACTAGAACGCATCTACAGAAACATGCGAAACGAGTACCAGCTATACGTCCGCCGCCAGGACTTCAACACACTAAAAGACCTCGTACACCTTGCCGAAGAATACGAGCGTCTCGACATAATTCATACGCACCGACTACCAGACATACATCGCCACGATAACACACAAAGTCCAAGATATCATGCATCACAACCACACGAGGAACGCCACCAACTGGCCATAGAAGACAACGAATCCAGAGTCAATTCACAAGCATGTCGACGTTGTGCACAAAATGGTCACTGGTCCGACCAATGCACAAACCCAAGAGTATATTTCTGTTGGGATGCGGTCGTCGCAACCGCAAGACTATCGAATGCTGTCGTCAGTACACGGGAAACGCCAGGAGACCACGCCGACAAGGGGGCATAGCGCGGTCAACCTTCATACCAAATTTCATTGAAATAGGTCCAGGCGTTTAAGAGCAGGGATTAAAAATGCAGCAAAATTTTCGTAGTCTCTATTTTTCATTTGCTTCAGACTATGAAAAAACAAACAGTCACAGCGGCAGCCAGCGATCGCATTTTACAGCCGTTTCTCCTTTGCTGCTTTATTTCTGTTACATTCACGAAGCAACAGCAGCATCGAACAAAATAACTTTGCAGCCGTTTCCTCGCTGCTGCTGTTTGTTTATGGCATTATCAAGCATTGGCAGCAGCAATAGTAAGAAATGTTTGCATGCGGTGCTGCTATGCTATTTTCAGCATTTGACTGCTGCTGTTTGCAGTTGCTGCTGCTTTCTGTTTGCGGTATTTCTGCGCTATATACAGCAATCAGTAGCTGCTGCTTGTGGTCGCTGCTGCGTTTGTTTGTTTTTTAATCAGAAGCGGCAGTGAGTGTTCGGATTTTGAAGTCTTTATGCGTCATTTGTTAAGCTCGTGTTATTTTAAAGGATACCGTTCTCGTTAATTAATTGATTAAAATATTAATTGCAATTGATTTAATTGCAATTAATATCAATTGCAATTAATGGCAATTGATTTCATTGCAATTAATACCAATTGCATTCAATCATTAATTGTACACTGCAATTAATTTATTAAGACTCTCAAGTCAAAATGAACTGAGTGTAGATGTTACAAACGTTTACACAAAGTTAACATATCCTAACCTTACAGGTTAGGGTGTAACAAACAAACATACAAAAGTATAACAAACAAAAGCAGCAGCCGGTTTGAAACCGGTTTTCTTAGGCAAAGGAAGTGAAGCAAGCAGCGGATACAAGCGAAGTCGTCATATTTATGCATACAGTTCGCAAAATTTACCACACTAATGCAATCAAACACAGCTCATCGGGTGGACAAATTAATTTCTATTTTTAATTGTTTGTACCTTTAATTTAAAAAAGTTAATTGCCAACGATTTAATTGTATTTTGCAATTACTTCAGGTTAGTCTTAATAAATTAATTGCAGTGTACAATTAATGATTGAATGCAATTGATATTAATTGCAATGAAATCAATTGCCATTAATTGCAATTGATATTAATTGCAATTAAATCAATTGCAATTAATATTTTAATCAATTAATTAATTAATTAACGAGAACGGTATCCTTTAAAATAACACGAGCTTAACAAATGACGCATAAAGACTTCAAAATCCGAACACTCACTGCCGCTTCTGATTAAAAAACAAACAAACGCAGCAGCGACCACAAGCAGCAGCTATTGATTGCTGTATATAGCGCAGAAATACCGCAAACAGAAAGCAGCAGCAACTGCAAACAGCATCATTCAAATGCTGAAAATAGCATAGCAGCACCGCATGCAAACATTTCTTACTATTGCTGCTGCCAATGCTTGATAATGCTATAAAGAGACAGCAGCAGCGACGAGACGGCTACAAAATTATTTCGTTCGGTGCTGCTGTTGCTTCGTGAATGTAAAAGAAATAAAGCAGCAAATGAGAAACGGCTGTAAAATGCGATCGCTGGCTGCCGCTGTAACTGCTCGTTTTTTCATAGCATGCAGCAAATGCAAAAGAGAAACTTTAAAAATTTGCAAATGCGAGAGCACAGCAACAGCAATATTTTGATGCTCTTACTAATTTGACTACAGCAATTTAAACCCTGTTTAAGAGTTATTGAGTCTTAAAAATGTACTACTTAAAGCGCCCTCTTGCGTAAGTCTTTGGAATTTTTTATGGCTTATGTTTTATTTTGGGAGCAGTTGAACCTTCAAGCCAAATTTCATTGAAATCGATCTAGGCATTTAGAAGTTATTATAGAGTGTCACGCCCACATACTTCCGCCCACTTTTTTATACCCCCTATGTTCATAGTGGTGACCGTGGCATGCAGGTTAAGTGTGTGGCTTAGCATGCTTGGAGCCCGGGTTCGATCCCCAGCCGCGGCGAAAAGTTTTTTTCAATAAAAAATTTTTCTGATCGGTCACCACCTCTCTGCAGACAATGGCAAACCTCAGAGAGTAAATAATGCCATGTAAAGCTTCTTGAGAACATGAACTTTAGCCGTTCGGAGTCGGCATAAAACATGTAGGTCCAGTTCTCGGTCAATTGTGTGCAAACATTTAATAACACACACAACACAATTGATCATAAGAAGCTCGGTCAAAGTCCTTTCAAGGGCTGAAATGGCCAATTTGTTTTTTTTTTTTTTTTATGTTCTTTCTCACTATGAAAGGTACTCGGTGTCCAAATTTCAGCGCAATCGGATAAACGGTGCGTGAGCCTAACGGAACAGACATACAGACAGACAGACAGACATTTAATATTATAATAATTTAGCTAATATTTGTGTGTTCTATGTCAAAACTTAAGTGTGTTAGAAAAATGGGCGTTATCCACCCACTTACACGCCCAACTCCCATACAACGCCAAAATTTAAAACTCTATAAAGAGACTAATATTAAAGTTACAAAACTGAAACTCGGTTTTTGTGTGTTCTATGTCAAAACTTAGGTGTGTTAGAAAAATGGGCGTCATCCACTCACTAACACGCCCACCTCCCATACAACCCCAAAATTGAAAACTCTATAAAGAGACTAATATTAAAGTTACAAAACTGAAACTCGGTATTTGTGTGTTCTATGTCAAAACTTAGGTGTGTTAGAAAAATGGGCGTTATCCACCGACTAACACGCCCACCTCCCATACAACCCCAAAATTTAAAACTCTATAAAGAGACTAATATTAAAGTTACAAAACTGAAACTCGGTATTTGTGTGTTCTATGTCAAAACTTAGGTGTGTTAGAAAAATGGGCGTCATCCACCCACTAACACGCCCACCTCCTATACAACCCCAAAATTTAATATTTTATAAAAAGGCTTATATTTATGCTTCAGAAAAACAATTTGATATGTTTGTATTTTAGACACATAAAACTAACAAAATTTTCTAAAATCTCATACAAAAAGCTCTCTAATTTAAGATTATTTAACCCTTAAGAATCAGTCGTGGGGGTATTTTAACTTCGGCCAAGTCGAAGATATACCTTACTAGTTTTTTAATATTTTTGTAATAGATAGCATAGTAACTCAATGTTGAAGTAAATAAAAAACAAATGAAATTAAAAAACGGTGTTAAGAATCATCTCTAGGAAGTTTATATGTTTTAGAAATTTGTTTATTGAGATCTTAGGTACATTTTTGTAGTTGATTGTTTCCTTGAATTTTGAACGGTTTGCTACATATGGACCTGAACACGGGTAAAAAGGTGAGATTAAGATTATAATCTTAAATTAGAGAGCTGTTTGTATGAGATTTTAGAAAATTTTGTTAGTTTTATGTGTCTAAAATACAAACATATCAAATTGTTTTTCTGAAGCATAAATATAAGCCCTTTTATAAAATATTAAATTTTGGGGTTGTATAGGAGGTGGGCGTGTTAGTGGGTGGATGACGCCCATTTTTCTAACACACCTAAGTTTTGACATAGAACACACAAATACCGAGTTTCAGTTTTGTAACTTTAATATTAGTCTCTTTATAGAGTTTTAAATTTTGGGGTTGTATGGGAGGTGGGCGTGTTAGTGGGTGGATGACGCCCATTTTTCTAACACACCTAAGTTTTGACATAGAACACACAAATACCGAGTTTCAGTTTTGTAACTTTAATATTAGTCTCTTTATAGAGTTTTCAATTTTGGGGTTGTATGGGAGGTAGGCGTGGCCCATAAAACAAAAAGTGCATGACTTTGGGGAAAATTGGGAGACACGGGTCTTTTTTTTTTAGTCTTTTATCACGTAGTGGTGTCCGTATATGGTTATTTTGCCGTGACTTAAAAAATTACACACAGTGATATTAATTAATATATAAAGCTGAAATATTGACACCTGAAAAAAAGGAATAACCTTGCATAATAAAATTTTTTAATTGCATACACCCTACACTTATACCTACAGTTGAAAATAAAATTTATTTTTGATAAATAAAATGGTCAACAAATAATATAAAATACAATACAATCCAAAAAAACATCAAATTACAAAAATATCGTTACAATTAACGATTTTCAGAAAAGTGTCCTTTTACACACAAAAATGTAGTAATCTATATATGGCTCATTCCACAGAAACGAGGAACGGAAACATGAATTCTAAAATGCATGTATTTGAAGTAATTTTTGGTTTTCGAATTGAAGTGGAATCTTAAGTTAGTCCTGCTGCAAAAATATTTTTAAATTAAATGCTTTTATATATTATTTTGACAATTTAACTAAACAAACTTCGAGTTGAAAAAAATTTTTTTATATTTTGATTTTATTTAAACCTTGAAATCAGTCATCTTTTGATACAACTTTAAAAGAAATAAGGTTAGTAATATTAAAAAAGATATTAATGTTGTGTTATAATAGTTTGAAATAATGATTGGTTACTGCGTTTTCAAAGTACAAAATATTTAAACTGAGTGTTTTTTCTGTGTCACACACCTCCCAAAAAAGGCTATAGTTTTCCTAAGAAGCAACATGGGCTTATGATAAGAATGAAACTTTCCTAAAGTAAGGATGTTGATGTTTTACATAAATTTGTTAACTATTTTCATTCAATAAATTATTTTTATTCTTCCTTTCCGTTACAAGAAGTTGGTCACACCCGGAACGGTTTACAAAATTTTTTTCTAATAATGAAATTTTTGCAAGAATATGAATAAATTCTTTGATTAAAACAAGTTTTGTAAATTCATGTATAGCGAATCATTTGTATAGGTATTAATTTTATCAAAAATTCATGCGAAAAATTTTTTGCAAAAAAAATTTTTTTTTTTAAAATATATTAAAAAATTCGAAATTATTTGCATAGGTAGTAATTTCATCAAAAATTCATGCGAAAAATTTTTTGCAAAAAAATATTTTTTTTTTGTAAATTAATACATTAATTAAAAACATATTTTTTTGATTTTAGTGTCAAAAATATGTGATGGTTATCATACCCATTGAGTTCTTATATATAATTCCCACATCATTCGCACTCGTCACACCCGGGACAATCTTATGTCACACCCGTCCCATTTAAAAGTTTAAAAAAGAATGGTTATCGCCATTTTTTCAAAAAAATTTTCACTGGTATTCAACAGAAAACATATTAAATTTGAATATATGCAAGTCAAAAATGGTCTCATTGTGGCAGATGGACTGAATTTCAATGTTAAACTCAGAATTTTTAGTTTTTAAACTTGTGCTCGTCACACCCGTCCCAGGTGTTTAAGCGAATGTAACTATTAAACTAGTATAAATCACTGCAGTATGTTTTAGCATTTTGAAACCTTGGGGCATCTTCTAATATACCCTATTGTAAATTGCTAAAATTTTAACCAGTTAATACCATTTTCAGCACTATAAAGAAGTCAAAACGTCACACTCGTCTGTATGGAATGAGCCATATATGAAATGTATGCACCCATGATATGTATGGAATTTGCAAAAGTGTTACATTTTTTCGCTCCCCGCGCGTTTTCCGAGAGAATGGGTGTTAAAAATAAGATCTGCAAAAAAAACCACGCATCTCTGGTGGTAAAAAGCCAGTCACTTTTGAGTTTTATCTCAAAGAATACTCAAAAATTTTCTCAAAAAATTCTAATTACATAATTGCTTTGTATCTTTTAAAAATCAGTATGAGGTAAAAGGCGATTACACAATTTTTCATTTAAAATTTATCAACAAAGATGTTTTTGTAATTATTTTTCCTTCTTACGCATCCGTTTCTAGGTTTTTTTAAGCTCAAACTTAAATTTTTCGAAAAAATTTAAGACAACTTTTGTTTTAAAATGCTGTAATTTATGCTTCGTGCAACGTAAATGCAATATTATATTTTTTGTGAATAGCTATTGAATGGGTCTTCAAGTTATGTACAAATTTTTTTACTTATTTTTCGTATTTTAGGCATTAGCAAGTAACAAATTTAAAAAACCTAAATTAAAATTTTTTTAACAAATTTTTCCAATACATATTTTATTATTAATAACAAACTAAAGAATTAAAATATAAATTTATTTGAACTTTTAGCAGTTTTGTACAAATACATTAAGTTAACAAAGGAATCTTTAAAAAAAAATGTAATTTGAACATAACTAAAGTATGAAAGAAATTAATTTAGCACAATTAAATAATGTTAATAATAATATTTTTATATATGTATTTTTTGCAGTGCAAGTTTACAAAAACTTTTTGATTTTAAAGTGTTGAATTTTTAAATGTCTTCTCTGTGAAATTTTGTGTTTAAGTATTCAATAAATTTTGTTTAAGAAAAATTTTTAGACGGTAAATTTTTGTAGTGCTTTTCCATCGTCTGTAGGATGAACTGTTTTTGGGCTTCCTGTTGAGTTAGCACAGTATTAAATCGCGTAATTAGTGCGATACCAGGTTCAGCAATGTCGTTGACTAATAAATTTTGAACAATTTTTTTAGCAGCAATATAGTTTTGGTTATTTCCCCGTGTTGGATCCGAAAATAAAAAATTACTATTAATTCCAGTAATTTTCTGATTTAAAATTGTGTCGATAAAGAAAAAAGTTTTCTCGGTAACAAAATCACTAAGCTTGGCTGTTACTATGTCATTGACAGCTTAACTAATTCGTTTTGGTTATCAGGATCAGAGACCTGCAACCAGTCACATTTTTGCGATTTATAGTCATTCATGCAAAACCAAGAAGAAGTGAGTACACATCAAACCATTTCTACTTGAAGCACTCTTGCTGAGTCTGAGTTTGTCAAATAAAGCTCATTGAACGTCAAAGTAGTACCAAATACTCTTCAACATCGAACCAATTGTTTTGAATCATACCAAATTCTCATAGCTCAAGCAAATGTTCCACAATTCATTGGGACTACTTGCGTAGTTTTCTTTGTTGTAGTTTTTGAATTTACATTCTGTTCTTGTCGCTGCAAGAACAGTAGAAGGGTTACCACCTAGTTGTTTTAAATTCAATGAAAAATTAGTTTACATTTTTTATTGATGTGGCAAGATATTTTTATGGAATTTCTTCTGCTCGAATACAGCACACGACCCAATCGAAGTGCTGGTATTGCTAGCCGTCGTGTCGAAACACATTCCCAAAAATTTTTGTTGCGCATTCCAATCCACTAACACTGAGTAAGCTGTTGCACCTTCTACAGCACCTGCTTGCTGGATTACTTTTGGAACTCCGAGTACTTTGGAATTACCGTGTGAAGACAAAATGATAGCTAGTCTCTTACAAGTTACTCTATCAGTGCTTGTACAATCCCAATGAACAGTAAATGCAGCACTCGGAGAACAGCTTTGTTTTATACTTTTGAAAATATTTTCTCTGTACTTTAGACGTTGCAAGCGGATGTGCTTTTGATTGATTGAGATTGGTCCCCGGGATACGGAAGTTTTTGTCATCTTGTTGTTTTTCCCAACTTTATTGTCGATAAATTCAAATGCTGTAGGAATTGATGGAATGCCAATTAAGTTTATAAAATTAGTAATGCATTTTGTTCTATCGCCATTAACCCATATTATAAACCATTGCTTAACTTGCTCCCGATTCCCTGACTTATGGAAGGCTGCCACGGTTTTGCCGGTGGCTAAATCTGCAACTGCTTCTGTGCCTAATGATTATAGGCCTATCAGTATATTGCCAGCATTGGGTAAGGTTTTTGAGCGTATTTTGGCCAACCAAATGTATGAATATCTCAATATAAATATGTTACTGTCTCCTCTGCAATCTGGGTTTAGAAATGGCCACAGTTGTTCTACAGCTGCGGTTAAAATTTTTGATGATATCAGAATTTCTTATGATCAGAACTTTCTAACGCTACTTTGCCTTGTCGACTTTTCTAAGGCATTTGATTCTGTTAATCATGCCCTTCTCTGCTCTAAGCTAAGAAACTATTTCAAATTTAGTCCTAGTGCCGTAAACTTGATATCAAACTATCTTGATGGTAGGATGCAACGGGTAAAAGTAGGAAATGTTTGTTCATCACTTAAAGGAATTGTTACTGGTGTTCCTCAAGGCTCTATCTTAGGTCCACTCTTATTCTCTGTTTTTATTAATGATGTTTTTTCTGTCTGCAAATATGCTACTGTTCATGCCTATGCTGATGATATTCAGCTCTATCTCTCTCGACCCACTGGACTCCTAGAAGACTTGACATATAGACTGAGCTATGATTTAGCCTCGTTGAATAACTGGGCTACCGCAAACTTTCTCCTTATTAATCCCATAAAAACCAAAGTATTGCCTATAGCAAGAAGTGATTCTTGCTTTACTGATATTCCTCCTCTATTCATCGGAGCAGATCAACTTGAAATTGTGTATAAAGCGAAAAATCTAGGATTCATAATTAACTCAAAGCTGACTTGTACTGACCACATCAACAATACGATAGGTAAAATTTACGGGACTCTACGATACTTACGTACTTCTTCGGACTTCACGCCCATTGAAACTCGTCGCAGACTTGTTATGCAATTAGTTATGCCTTACATCACATTCTTTGATGTTGTTTATAGTCAGCTAGACTCGCAATCACAGCATAAACTTCTGGTGGCATTTAATAGTGCGGCAAGATATGTATACGGGGTCAGTCGCTATGATCATATTTCGCTAAGGAGTAGGGACATTCTGGGCTGTGGTTTACTGGAGTTTTTAAACATCCGCAACATTTTATTTCTACACAAGATTATGCACACTCAAAGCCCTCATTATCTTTTTGTTAAACTACAATTTTTTCAGTCACAACGGTCACCTAGTCTTATTGTGCCAAGAATTAATTATCTAAACAGTAGTAGGTTCTTTTTTATCAGCACCATTAGACTCTGGAATGCATTGCCAAACTCTATTAAACATATAACTGCACGAACCAGTTTCAAACAAGCTCTTTTCAAATACTACAGTTCTTCTAATCTATAAATCTATGCTTCCCTTTGCTATTCTATTTTTCTATTTTACTGAATCTATACCTCACATTCTGACTGTCGTTACTTATATTTATTAGTCTATTTTTCTTCTATTTTTTTTATTTTTTTTATTTTATTATATTATAATTTTTCTAAGTAGTTCACAATTTGTTTAATATAATTGAATTTATGTTATGCATTTTAATCTTTTCATTTTGTTAAATTCAGTAGTTTTAAGAAATTATTATTATTATAACTTTACTTTTTAAGCCAATGTCAATATCTATTGCTGTACTATAAAAGACTTAGTCTTATTGTACCCCGAAATGTTAAATTAAATTAAAATTAAAAATTAAAATTAAAAATTTATTCAAAATTTGTTAGCGCAGCTAGTGTTCATTCTTTCAAATTTGTTAAGTAATTTTTAATTTATGTTTTTTTTTACTTTTAAACTTTCTAATGCCTATAAATACGAAAAATAAGTACAAAAATTTTCATATAACTTGAAGAATAATTCAATAGCTATTCACAAAAAATATAATATTGCATTTACGTTGCACGAAGCATAAATAAGAGCATTTTAAGACAAAAGTTGTTTTGTCTTAAAATTTAAAATTTTTTCGAAAAATTTAAGTTTGAGCTTAAAAAACCCATAAACGGATGCGTAAAAAGGAAAAATAATTACAAAAGCATCTTTGTTGATTAATTTTAAATGAAAAATTGTATAATCGACTTTTACCTCATACTGATATTTTAAGAGATACAAAGCAATTATGTTAGAATTTTTTGAGAAAATTTTTGAGTATTCTTTGAGATAAAACTCAAAAGCGACTGGCTTTTTACCACTAGAGATGCATGGTTTTTTTTGCAGATCTTATTTTTAACAACCATTCTCTCGGAAAATGCGCGGGGAGCGAATAAATTTAACACTTTTACACTTATGGGTGCTCTAATATATATATATAAATTAACGTACGTATGTTTGTATGTTAGTTATATACTCCCAAACCACTAAACCAATTGATATGATTTTTTTCAGGGTACCTGTTACAAGGTCTTGAAAGTGTCCCTGTGAAGTTTAGTACCGATCGGTAAAAGAGGCACCTCCGATGTAACGCAAAATTGCAATATTGGTTAACTTTGAAATTACAGGTCACACAATCTCAGAATAAAGATTAAAATCTCAATTTATAAGTGCCGCCCCATTGGTAACATTTTATGGGTGTTATACAAGAGGCGTGTCACGTTTGGATAAACTCAAATTTTTGATATAAATTTAGAACTATAAGTATGAACACATCAATGAAACTCTACACGACATACTATTTAGTTATGTCCTTTGAATGGCAAAAGTGAGCAAGCAGTGGTCAAGGGTGCGTGCCACCGTCCATACAGTACAAAATATTTTATAAATATCTTTGGAACAAACTGTCGGATAATATAAAAACTCATTATGGAGTAACTTATTGATTAGGTTTTTCTACTAGAAAACTGGGACGAACAAGTGACTTTGCCCATGCAAGTCAAATTTTTTTAACAGATTATCTATGGCTGATTCCACACTAATGAGGAATTAACACATGAATCCTAAAATGCTTTCAATTGAAATAATTTTTGGTTCTTTCATTAAAATGGAATCTAAAGTTACTCCTGTTACAAAATTATTTTTAGTTTAAATGCTTTTTTATGTTTTTTTGACAATTTAAGTAAACAAACACCGAGCTGAGAAAAACTCAAAATATTTTGTTGCAAGCAACATGGGCTTATAATAAAAATAGAACTTTCCTAAAGTAAAGATAAAGATGTTTTACATAAATTTGTAAAGTTTTAATATTATTTAATTTCTTTTTTTTTCTTCATTTCCGCTACAAGAAGTTGGTCACACCCAGAAAGGTTTTCAAAATTTTTTTCCAATAATCAATTTTTTGCATGTATGTGAATAAATACTTGGATTAAAACTAGTTTTGTAAATTCATGTATAGTGAAATCATTTGTATGGGTATTAATTTGATGAAAAATTCATGCGAAAAAAATTTTTTTTTAAAAAAAATAATTTTGTTTTTAAATATATTAAAAAGTCAAAATCATTTGTACAGGTATTAATTTGATCAAAAATTCATGCGAAAAAATTTTTTGCTAAAACATATTTTTTTTATATATATTAAAAAAATATATTAATTAAAAACATAGTTTTTTGATTTTGGTGTCAAAAATATGTGATGGTTATTTTATCCATTAGTTCTTTTATATAATTCCCACATAATTCGCACTCGTCACACCAGAGATAATTTTATATCACACCCGTCCCATTTAAAAGTTTAAAAAAGAATGGTTATCGCCATTTTTTCAAAATATTTTTTACTGGTATTCAACAGAAAATATATTAAATTTGACTTTATGGAAGTCAAGAATGGTCTCGTTGTGGCAGATGGACTGAATGTCAATGTTGAAATCAGAATTTATAGTTTTTAAACTTGTGCTCGTCACACCCGTCCCTGGTGTCTAAGCGAATATAACTATTAAACTAGTACAAATAATTACATTATTTTTTAGCATTTTGAAACCTTGGGACATCTTCTAAAAGACCATATAGTAAATTGCTTAAATTTTAACCGGTTAATACCATTTTCAGCACGATAAAGAAGTCAAAACGTCACACCCGTCTCTATGAAATTAGCCTGCTTTAATTTGAAACATATGCCCTGAAGTTGAAATTCAATAAAATTTTTGAGTACTTCCCATAGAAAGTAACGTCACCAAAATATCAAAAACTTCATAATTTACACAAAAATTAATGTGTTGAATTGAGAGTTCATAAATTATTCTTGTTTTCTTGATATATACAGGGTGAACGGGAATAACTGTCGCACCTACCGAAGTACCGTATATTTTAAAACTGTAGGCACCAACATTTTTTTTGTAATTTCTAGCAATCTTCGAATTCATTGTGAGCGTATGTAAAAAAAAAATATAATAAATTGTCTAGTAGTTTTCGCCTAAAAAAGATGAACGCAACACGATCACTGATTTTGAATCTACATTTGGAAGGAAAATCGACTTGCAAAATTATCAACTGCTTAAAAGACTTGCAAATAAGCCGGCGATTTGTGCAGCGAACGGTAGCTCGTTTTAGGAGGACTGGCAGCGTTCTTCCAGAATGAAATGGTGGTGCAAAACGGACAGTGAGGACGCCGACCCTGGTTAAAAAGATGAGGGAAAGAATTCGTAGAAATTGCTCAGTTTCCGGAAGAAAAATCGCACGGGAGCTAAACGTCAGCCAAGACACCATCCGTAAGGTCATTTCTGAAGACCTTCTACGCGGCAAGCATGGAAGATATTCCTAAAGAAAAAAAATCCGTTCAAAGGTTTCAAAACGTAACGTCCGTCATGGTTTGGGGTGCTGTTTCTGAAAAAGGAAAATTACCCCTTCTTTTCATAGAAAAAGGGGTCAAAATCAATGCTCAATACTACCTGAACGAGGTTTTAAAAACTCATTTGCTGCCGTTTGCCAAGCAGATTTACGGAAACGAAGAGTTTTGCTTTCAACAAGATTCCGCTCCAGCCCACAAGGCAAAAATCGTGCAAAGCTGGTGTCGTGCTCATTTGCCAGATTTTATATCTACTGAGGAATGGCCTCCGTCTTCCCCTGACCTTAATCCTCTAGATTTTTCTATTTGGGGTATTATGCTTAACAAATTAAGCAATGTTAAAAATATGACTGTTGATGGATTCAAGAAAAAACTAAGGAAGATATGGGACGATATTCCGGATGAGGAGGTACGTGCCGCGTGCTCATCTTTTAGAAAACGTCTTAAGTTGGTAAAAAAAATGAAAGGCGAACGGTTTGAATTAAATGATGAGAAATTGTGAAGAATAATATAAGGAAAAAATAAAAATTATTTTTTATTAAACTTTGACCTCCATTTTTTAATTATGACGAATGTTAGGTGCGACAGTTATTCCCGTTCACCCTGTAAAACGTACTCTGAGTTTGAAATAAGTAAAATTGGGAAAAAATACGACTCTTTCCCATACAAAGTTACAAATTTACGTCATCAAATTAATCTAAGCTAAATAAATTTCAATTTTCATTTGTCTTTTATTCATCTTTAAAGTGGGTATTTAAGAATGTTATCCATGATTTTAAGAAGATACTTTGTAAATTTGGTAAAACTTTTACACAAGTACATAAAAACCACAATAATTAGTACCTAGCTGTTTAATTGTTATTTATTGGTGTATCTATATTAAAATAATTTTTACTGAAATACAACAAATCAGCCGCGTACCGTGGGGGGTCGGGGGGTGGTGGTCCGCCCCGAGCGGCAATATTTTAGGGGCGGCACTGAAGCTTAATAAAGCCTTTTACAAAATAAATATGTGTACAATATCATTTTAAGGTGTACAAACAAAAGAAAGAACTAAACTTAATGAATAAATTTGGCCACCACTGTAAATGTAACTATATTTATGACCTTCGTATTGAGAACAACCAAAATATAAAATCATTTATCGAGTCTCGAAATTAGTTGCCAAAGACATAATGACAATGACATTAAGACAATGAAAAAAGACATAATATTTAGGCATGTGCGAGAAGTTGAATTTTCGAGTAACTCGGCTGCGACTTGAAACTCGCATTGAATTACTGGTGTTTTCGAGTAACTCAAAGATTTTTGAGTTTTTTAGTGATTTAACTTATCAGTGGAAATGCCCAGTAGAAAAGTGGTTTAACAGAATAACGTTTTTCAACTTAGGTATATTTGGTAAAAATAGCTTTTTTGTGCTTTGATGTGTTGAGTGTGGGAGAAAGGCGGAATTTTCGTTTGATTATGGCGAATTGTAAGTTCAGAGTGCATATTAAGAAATAAGACTAATACGTATAATTTTAAGTCGTATCTATTATATTTGTTTGTGATTTTTGAAGGGATTTCACTGTTTTAATAAAATCACTTTGGAGAGGAGTTAGGCGTGGTCTAAACTGATTAAGGTCATTTTCTAATTTAATAATTTAATTATTAATTTTGAAAAACTGATTTTGAGACATGACTACAAGATCATGCTCTTGCTGAAAAACACGCAATTCTTACTCCTTTGATTCTCCTGAATGATAAGTTGGAATGTAAAGTGAATGAATTCTGTCACGAAGAAATTGACAAGGAAGAGTTTCTCGTTGAGAGAAAAAACTTCAGAATATTGTTTCTATTGCTCACAAAGAAACTGATTCTTGTATTTATCAGAATTTATTTTTAAATTGAGTCTAGAAAACGCAGTTCCAAACATTGTTATACTGTTACGGAAGATGCGTACTAACCATAGTAATCATTGCTGTTAGTATTGCCACTTGTGAGAGGAGCTTTTCAAAGCTTTTATTCATAAAAACCTACTTTAGAACTACAATGAGTACGTCTCGCCTACAAAATCTTGCCATATTATCTATAGAATACAAGTTAAGTAATGAAATAAACTTTGACATGTTATTAACGATTTTGCTAATAAAAAAACAAGAAAAATAATAATTTAATAAAATATTTAATAAAAAAAAATTGTATTTGTATAAATTTCTTTTTCGGTGTCATTAAGGAATAAACTTTTTTATCGTTGTCCTAAGTCTAATATGACGTAAGTCAACATTTGGAATAAAAGCGATTCTTTACATTTAAGGGGACTTCACGCCTTCAAAATTTTGTTTATTTTAATGTTTTAAAATGTGTATAAGTTCAATAAAAATAAAATATAATTTTGAAAAATTACAAATATATTTTTCGGAAAAATATTACTATTATTATTAAAAATATTAAAATATTATTATTAAAATTTTGGAACACTTTATTCTCTCCTGTTTTTTCAAAATCAAGTAAATTTAAAGTTGCTTGGTTTTCTTGTATAATTTCAATTAAAACACAATTGTTTAGAAAAAAAGTTGAACATTTGTTACATTTAAAAAAAAAATTCACAAGTATCTTATTAAGTAAATTATATATTAATCTATTCATAAAACTCAATAAAAAAATCGTTTGTTACTATATTTAACAAAGTTAATATAACATATAAATTAATTCATGAATTTTGGTCTTAAGTCATGGCTTGTAAAACCAATAGAAAGATCCTCAGAATCTGCACATTCCTTAAAATCTTCCCAAAAATTAATTTTTGTGTTATCATGAATTAAAGGAATTAATGTTTCTATAATATCCTTCTATTTAGATGGGTTTTTCACGATTCCCTTTAATTGTATTTGAAAATTTCAGAAGATCTTTTTGATGAACTAATGTGCTTTCAAAAAGCTTTGCATCGGTTTCGAAGGAAGTTTTATAAAAAATTACAATAATCTTTTTCGAGTTCTTCTGAAAAATTTGCATTACATTTTTTTCGGCAATTGCTGTATGCTGGATGCAATAATCTTTTCTTTGTAGCACGATTGAAAACGAATGTTTGAGGATCCTTTGTAGTACGATTAGAAAAGATTGTTTGAGAATCTTCAGATCGAGTATCCATGAAATGATTGTCCATGAACTCCTCTTCGTCACTTTTTTTCATTTTGTGGATCAAAATCAGGATCATAGTACGACGATGAAGGACTAAAATCAATTTTACTTTCTCCGTTATTATCGCAAAAATCACTGGAGAGTATACTAATATTTTTGTAATAATTTCCAAAAAACAAAAATTCAAGGAACTTATCAAGATACATGGTTTTGATAGATAATTACTTACAAATTTTCAATTTAATCGAAATTTTTCAAGTGACGACATTGTACGCTGTTTTTTTATTATATTCGATACGTTTGAAGAAGAAGATGTGAATAAGAAAAAATTTTCAAGAAATAATTTTTCGATTGCGGTATTTTGAAGTGCATTTTTTCGCATAAAATTTTACTTCGGTTAAGTAAAGTGCTGAAAAGTACTGAAGTTACTTGGTTTTGTTGTAACCCATTTTAATCTAATCAAGGCATTTCAAGTTACTTGTTTTATTTTTTTTTAATATTAGTGTTTAGAAATGAGATAGGCAAAAATGGATTGAAGTTTTTCGTAGACTTTTTGCTCAAGATTTTTAAACATGATAGAACAACAAAACCACGGGTTAAACACGGGAGAAATGAGAGCAAAAATAGACTCATGCGCGTGTTTTGCTCCATTTTTTCCAAATTTGCGTCGTATTAGAAATAGGTTGATGATATGTATATTATAATTTTTTTTTTATATAATTGAGAACAATGAAAGACCGCGTTCTATATTATATCAAAGATGTTTTTTTTTATTGCATATGAGAGGGGCGGTAAATTTTGAATCCGCACCGGGCGGCTTAGCTTCTCGGTACGCCACTGCAACAAATGAATGTAAATACTAAGTTACTCACCGGTATCCGGCCGAATAGTAAATTTTTGTCCGATATACATTTCATCTCTAATAATAATAACAATTAATAATTGGAAAACTACAATAAAAACATGTGTAAAGAAGTTGCATGCCGCCAAACAAATATGCACACTAGAGCGTATCACCAAAACTAACCTATCTTTGACCACGCCTCAATCGTTAGATATTTGAAAGATATTTTCGAAAAAAATATATATTTTTTTTTTTTAAAGTGGTCCCTATGGTGCTATTTTGGTTTTTTCGTCATATCTTCGGTGTTTCTTTTTCGATCCGGAAGATTTTATATCTGTGTGTTTGTTGGTGTTATCCAAATATTTTCTGATGTTTGTTTTAGCTCAAATATTTTTTCGACTGATTACACAATCGATATTCGTTCCTACCATATTATCCTGCTCCAAAAAGCCCAACAAATTACAGCTTTGAAAAAATCATTATAACCATGGGAAGAATTGAAATCCAAAAAAATGGATTTTAGGAGTACTCTCGACCTATTTTGCAAAGAAAAACACTTTGGATCATAATAAAATTTTTATTGAATTTTCGAAATCTTTTCGGGATTCAAGGTGGCTGTAACGCTCGCAACTGTCAAGTTTCGCGAAAATGTGCCCCAATCGATTTTCGTCAGTGACTGCTGTGGCCGACTTATGTACTATTTGAACGAAACGCTCCGTGTTTTGCGAGTGGCAAAGATAATCTGTCGAAAATAAAACGTGATACAAACGGATTAAATTATGACGTCAACATTACATCAATCAATTATTTAACTAATGTTTTCTGTGGTGCTCACCTGGAATTCTAATGATTTCGTCAGAATACTGTAGATCAGACAGTTGGTCTGGCTTGTATAACTGGAGACATGGCGGCTCAGTGATCTGAACTCTTGACCAGTCGATCATTTCAGTGTAAGTTGTGCTGCTAAAGTTGATGTGGGGTTGGTGGTTGGGACAACGAAATTGCCGAATTTGGCTTCGATTGTGGGTTCTCGACACTATTGGTATTTTGGCGCATTACCACAATCTTGAAACTTCGTCGTATATATTTTCTGTGAATGCACTGCATTTGACTTTTTAATTATGCTGAAGAAACAACGCGTATTCCACCACATTTCGTTTTGTTGGTAATTTTCTTCTGTCCAAGTCGCGCTTACGGAAATCTATTTTGTTTAAATTAAGTATTTTTGCACGTTTTATGCGAATTAAAGCTCGATTTTATTGATCACTGAAAGAGACCGATTTACTTTTTGATATGAAGTGACCGCTACAGCCACCTTAAATCCGAAATCTTAAATCTTAAATCCGAATTTACGATTTCGAAAATTAAAAAAAAAATATTATGATCCAAAGTGTTATTCTTTGAAAAATAGGTTGGAAGTGCTCCTAAAATCCATTTTTTCGATTTCACTTCTTCCCATGGTTATAATGATTTTTTCAAAGCTTTAATTTGTTGGACTTTTTGGAGCAGGATAATATGGTAGGAACGAAGATCGATTGTGTAATCAGTCGAAAAAATATTTGAGGTAAAACAAACATCAGAAAATATTTGGATAACACCAACAAACACACAGATATAAAATCTTCAGGATCGAACAAGAAACACCGAGGATATAACGAAAAAACCAAAATAGCACCATAGGGACCACTTTAAAAAAAAAAAAAAATATTTTTTTCGAAAATGACTTTCAAATATCTAACGATTGAGGCGGGGTCAAAATAGGTATATTTTTCTGCCATACAAGGTGATACGGTCTAATGCACACATTGGTTTACAGCTCATCATTCCACAGCAACAACAGCACACATTTATGGGGGATTCACCGACTACTTTCAGCAATCTTTTTTTAACTTGTATTCCTAATCACGTCAAAGACCGCCAACTACTTTTGGTTACTTAAAACTTAATATAAAAGGATCAATTACAAATTTCTACCCTTGTTTGTTTTTTTTTTTTTTTTACGTTGCTCGACACTAACAGAGTTTATCATCTGTTTGTTCCATTGCTCTATGCTAGCTAAATAAGTAATATTAAAGTTAGAGAGTAAGAGAATGTGTTGCAGTGCCTAGCTGAGCACAAAGAGAAGGGTTGATAGCAACATAAAGTTGAAACTCTCGTCACACAAACGCTTGAAAAGCAAACGACCAAGCAATGCGTAGCATTTCCATCGCGTACAAGCTTCTTTCGAGCAAATTGTGTGAAAGATTGAAGCCTCATATCAAAACAATGATTGGACCTTATCAGTGAGACTTTTGTCCCGGCAAATCCACCATAGACCAGATTTTTGCACTACGCCAAACCCTGGAGAAAACCCACGGAAATTCACCTCTTTGTCGATTACAAAACTGCGTTTGATAGCCCGATTCGGGATTGCCTGTACGCAACAATATCTGAGTTCGGTATACCTGCAACGTCGATAAGGCTCAGGATGGCGTTGAGCAATACATGCAGCTCCGTCAAGGTAGAAAATGACCTCTCCAAAACTTTTAATACCGAACCAGCTTTCAGACAAGGTGAATTGCAATCATGCGATCTCTGAGGACACAAAGGTGTCCAGCTTCTTCCGTATGCTGATGATATCGATATTATCGGCGAGCGAAGAGAGATGTACCTGCTACTTTCGCTGCTATCGAAGAGGAATCAGCCAAAGTGGGTTTGACGGTGAACGAGGGCAAAACAAAGTATATGCTGTCTGAAAATAGGGAAGCACGGCGGCAAGGCTCCCATGTTACAGCAGGCAAATATAACTGTGAAGTTGGCAAGGAATTTTCATACTTTGGCACCGTCGTAAACAGCAACAACAATGTCAGCCTTGAGATAAAGCAAAGAATAACAATTCCTTATAGGTGCTACTACGGGCTAAGTAAGCAATTAGGTTCCAGAGCCTCTCTCGATCGACAAAACTAACACTATGCAAGACGCTCATCATACCTGTGCTTTTCTTAGGCGCTGAGGCATGGCTGGTATCGCAAACAGATGCAGCCGCTCTTGGGGTGTTCGAAAGGAAAGTTCTTCACAAACTCTTTGGTCCTGTTCGAGTTGGCGGCGACTATCGCATTCGAATGCATCACGAACGTACGAGCTCTACGACGACATTGACTTAGTCCAGCGTATAACAATTCAGCGACTACGTTGGCTGGGTCATGTCTTTCGTATGTATGAAGAAGCTCCAGCGAAAAAGGTGTTTGAGGCGAAAGCCGAGGACCGACGACGATGAGGAAGACCATTCCTCCGTTGGATTGACCAGGCCAAGGAACCCCTAACCACGCTTGGTGGTAGAGATTGGAGACGGCGCACGCGAAGCAGAAACTCCTGGTGAGAGCTAATGTAGTCGGACGTAACCCGACAACGGGTTGTCATGGCCACCTAAGTAAGTAAGAAATAAAGTAACTTTTTGGACATGTCTTTCGACCAGAAAGTTAGAGCGGGAATTTGAAAACGGGGTGTGACTCCGCCCATACAAGCCAAATTTACTATACAGAATAGCTATGAAAGTAAGTCAGAAGTAATTCCAACTCGGAATGGAGTAACTACTTAGTGATGTTCTTCTTTTTAAAAACTGAGACGGTTATAGACAAAAGGGTGCGGATCCGACCATACAAGTGAAATTTTTGATATCAAATAGCTTTGGATGTAAAAGCCGCTGAGTAGACAGTGAGTGGACAAGTGCGTGTGCCTCCCAATGCAAGCTTAATTTTTGATTGAATAGGTTTTGAAGTCACAGATGAAGTTTATGTATTTATCTACCGGGTAGCAACGCGAGTTACATATACTAAGACTTACACAAAAGCATCGGACAATGCACTCGATAAATTTGATGACTTTAAAAAAACAATAAAGAACGATAAAGTGCAATTTAAAATCAACTTCCTGCTTGTTCATTAAAA
This sequence comes from Tetanocera ferruginea, assembly GCA_958299015.1. NCBI lineage: Eukaryota > Metazoa > Arthropoda > Insecta > Diptera > Sciomyzidae > Tetanocera > Tetanocera ferruginea. Next base: position 47,334,495 of record OY282644.1, read on the forward strand.
TGTAGCATACAAAATTAATACAAATAAAATATGCACCTAAATTCTAAGAAATCAATAACGAATAATAATTAGTTCGCTTCAATAATAAAAATAATTTATTAAGCAAATTTTTTAACCTAGTTATATTAAAATCAATAAATAAAAGTCAGTCTGCTTCTATACATAACAGCGAAAGATCGCTGTACAAAAAAATAAGTTTGCCTTTGGCTTCTTTTTAAAAACCTGTTTGCCGCGACTAAAACCGAAATTGTCGCAGTCGGTTATCCTTTCTGAATTAAGAAAACTATCATGACTTGGACTAAAGAAAACGATATAACACCCAAATATAATTCTGCGAATCCGTAGCCAACTCAGAAATTGACCGGACCCTCCAGGGTATAAAATAATTTAAAATAAAAAAAAAATTAATTTTACTTTAAAAAACCATCACCAACTTAAGGAAGGCAAAAGCAGCAAGTAGCAGCGAATTTTTCTTTAAAATCAACACCTCCTTAAGAAAGGCAAAACCAGCAAAATTAAATCAAAAAGGCAAGCCGAATACCACAGAAGAAGAATGTCACAGGATCAAACTTAAATACTACCGTTTCAACTCATTTAAGAATTATCCAAAAGAGAGCAACATCTAGAGCAACTAAGACTTGCCTACGTAGAATTGCAACAAAGGCAGTCAACCCACATCAGCAATATGGAAAGGATAATGAAGATTATCAACTTCTTACCGACTTTCACTGTAAGAGGCGAAGTAACTATAAATTCTTTCATGATATTACAGAATTATTCAAGGGGAAGCCAAAAAGTCATCATAAATATTCCAAATCCCAAAGACTGGACTCAAATAAAGAAGGCACTAAAATTTAGATACAAGACAGGTATATAACCACATGAAGTATACAGAAGAATCTGCAACATCAAATCTTATACAGTAAGTGAATTAGCAGTAGAAATTCAAAATATCAAATATCAAGCAGATAAAATCAATATATATTATAAAGGAGATGTAGGAATACATGTAAGTAATGTAAATAGTTCAATAACGAAAACTGTGAAAGAAATGTCACAAGGAACGCTACTCAACAAAATTTATGACGAAAATAACTTAGAGACAATTATAGAAATGATGACAAAAAGACGCTATGAAGACACTTGTATTCAAATGGAAAAATCGACGGACAGTTTAAACAAAATAGTGGGTTTTACGAAAATAGGCATAATGAACACTTTAAACAAAATAAAGGATTTTATGGATATAGACAAAATTAATTTAACAGGGAAAATAATTCAGGACAATTCAGGCAAAACTCTAACCAATTTAACCCTCGAGGACTATTGTCTATTTCACTAACGTCAGTACTATCGTTGGGTGTAATCCACCCATACTCAGTTAGTATCTACGTTTCTCATCTGTCAAATGAAACTATAAAAATAATCAATTTATTTTTAAGAATGAATACCCAACTACTGAAAAAGAAGAATATTTTATATGTCATTAATTTTGTTTTTTTTATATAATCGTTTACTTAGGAACATAGCAATTAGAGAAAAAAATAAAAAAATTAAAAATGCATTCTGGAAAATAAGTTGTAATTTTTTAGTTTTCACGCCATGGGCCTTTCGTTAACTGATTTAAAAAGCTGAAAATGTATATAGAAAAAGTTATTTAATAATTTTTTTCGGCACAAAGTAAAATTTTTTTTCAAAGTGAGCTAAATACTTACAAATTTTAGTTACTCATTACATCTACTAAACATATCATCATAGATTAGTTCGTATCTGGCAAAGTTAATTCATAGCAGTACCTGCAGAGAGGGTAGGTAAAACTTTTGCAAATATTAGTGATTTCTTTTGATTTTATATTAGCAATCACATACAATATTTCATTACTGATTACTATTGTGGGTGAAAAACACCCACAATTTTGAAACGCCATTACTATCGTGGGTGTTTACCACCCAAGCCTCTTAAAAAACTGGCTTTATGTAAATATCACCTTAGTTAAAACGTGTAAATAATGCTTCTTAACATGAATAAACATTCAAATGAGGATTACATTATAATTTAGTGATGATTTTCATGAAAATTATATACTTCTCCAAGAAATTCAGCCTTATGGGTGGATTCCACCCAGACGATAGTCCTCGAGGGTTAAAGGAAACATAGAAAATTCATCAGGTGAAATGAGACAGAATCACAGAAATTATACATTTAATAGGGATTATAGAGATTACAATGTAGGCCAAAACAGACAAAATTAACAATTTTATGTAGGCAATAATTCAAGCCAAGTAAGACAAATGATAGAGGATCTGAAAACTGCAATGAAGTAAATAACTCAATTTTTTTTGTAAGGAAGCCTCGGAAAGATTTCCAAGAATAAAAATAACTATAGAAAATAAAAAATATAATGCTTTAATAGGTACAGGTATAAATATAAGTCTAATTGATTCAGAATTGAAGTCCACAAAATACCATTAAAAATTAAATAATAAATTGTCATCTAGCAACTCTGCTCGTTAACATCTAACGTCAAATTTTTTCTCGAATCCGGCAAACTTTAATTAATTACTTTTGCTAGTTTTAATAACTTCAACATAATAAAACTGTTAACAATCAACTATTAAACCTGTAAACCTGCTATCGAGTTACAAGCTGTTGGTTATTTATTTTATATAAAATTTCCGTAAACTCATTGCTGCGTTATCATAAACTCACTTACGCAGTGCAATTATCTTTTAATCCACTCTGCCTTGACGTATGGGGACGTGCAGTGAGATATGCAGATCTCAATGGAGAACTGTTGGCAACTTCATCGGTTGCTCTGGATGTTCATGATGACTTATTGTGGATGACTTATTGCGGAGGCTCTTCGATGTTCCGAATCAAATGGCTTGCAATGGTTTTGCTCTTCTTGTCGGAAGTTTTCAACAACAGTGCTACTGGGGTTGTTGGAAAAAACAAATCAACCGCTGCAAAACTTAAGGATGAAGTAACACACTTACAAATTCTTGTTTCCAATCATGTTTTGGAATTAAAATCGCTGTGAGTTTAATTTCAATTCATTGTTACAAATAATTCTGCTACTCCACTATCTACTGGAAACTACTTACTTACTTACTTACTTACTTAGATGGCGCTTAAAACCGTTGGTCGGTTTTGGCCTGGTCTAAGAATTTGCGCCAGCCTCTTTTGTCGTGCGCTTGCTGGCGCCAGTTGGAAACTCCAAGCGTTGTCAGGTTATCCAATGCCTGGTCTTTCCAACGGAGATGCGGTCTTCCTCGTCTGCGTTGGCCACCGCTGGGTACCGACTCCAATATTTTTTTCGCTGGAGCTTCGTCGTTCATTCTCTCGACATGACCTAGCCAGCAAAGCCGCTCTATTTTAATACGCTTGACTATATCAATCTCGGCATATAGCTCATACAGCTCGTGGTTCCATCGTATTCGGTACTCGCCATTGACGCAGATTGGACCATAGATCTTGCGAAGGATTTTTCTCTCGAACGCTCCCAAAGTCCTTTCATCAGAGTTGCTCAACGTCCAGGTTTGTAATGCGTAAAGTAGGACAGGCATGATTATTGACTTATAGAGCGTCAGTTTTGTTCATCGAGAGAGAGCTCTGCTTCTCAATTGCCTACTGAGCCCAAAGTAACACCTGTTGGCAAGAGTTATCCTTCGTTTGATCTCAATACTGATATCGTTGGAGGAGTTAATACTGGATCCCAGGTAAACAAAGTCCTTCACTACCTCAAAGGTTGTGTTGTCAACAGTGACGTGGTTTGCAAGACACTGGATCTGTTTGTTTGTTGACACAAGATACTTCGTTTTACCTTCGTTCACTGCAAGACCCATTCGACTCGACTCTTTTTCTAGCCTGGAGAATGCTGCACTGACTTCGCGCGTATTTTGGCCAATGATGTCAATATCATCAGCATACACCAGCAGCATTACACTCTTATAGAAAATGGTGCCACTGCGTCTATGGTCAGCAGCTCGGATGATCTTCTCCATGACTATATTAAAGAAGTCGCACGATAAGGAATCACCTTGTCTGAAACCTCGCTTGGTATCGAACGGAAGGGAGAGGTCCTTCCCAATTTTCACTGCGCTGCTGGTGTTGTTCAGTGTCATCCTGCAAAGACGTATGAGTTTCGCAGGAATACCAAATTCAGACATGATGGAGTATAGGTGACTCCTTATTGGACTGTCAAAGGTGGCTTAGAAATCGACAAAGAGATGGAGCGTATCGATTTGTTTTTCGAGGGTATTTTCCAAGATTTGTCGGAGCGTGAAGATCTGGTCAATGGTGGGCTTTCCAGGTCTGAAGCCACACTGATAAGGTCCAATCAGTTGGTTGACGATGGGCTTCAGTCTTTCACACAATATGCTCGACAGGACCTTATATGCGATATTAAGAAGGTTATTCCCACGGTAGTTGGCGCAAATGGTGATACCGCCTTTCTTGTGGATAAAGTAGAGCACACTGAGATTCCAATCATCTGGAATGCATTCTTCCGACCATATTCTGCATAGAAGTCTGTGAATGCATGTAAACAGAGCTTCGCCACCGGTCTTGAACAGCTCAGCCGGTAGACCATCGGCTCCTGCGGCTTTGTTGTTCTTAAGCCGAGCTGTAGCTGTTAAGACCTCGTAATAGTCGGGCAGCGGAACTTCAACGCTGTCATCCATAATTGGGTTTTCCGGGATGTCAACTTCACTGGCGGGATTGTTGTCAGCGTCACCATTCAAAAGACTAGAGAAGTGTTCCCTCCATAACACCAGTGTACTCTCCAAATCTGTCACTAGATTCCCATTCTCATCCCTGCAGGAAAAGGCTCCGGTCTTAAAACCATCGGCCAGGTGTCTTATTTTTTCGAAAAATTTTCGAGTCTCATTTCTGTTGCCATGCATCTCAATTTTCTCGCACTCATGCATTTCCGCCTCTCTTTTTTTCGGCTGAAAATGCGTCTCTCTTCCCTCTTCTTCTCTCGGTATCGCTCCACAACAGCATTTGTTACAACCGACTGCAGGGTGGCTTTGTAGGCGGTGTTCTTCTCTTCAGTGGCGTTGCGACACTCCTGGTCGTGCCACTGGTTTCGGCGAGGGCGGTGATAACCTACCACCTCTTCGGCAGCCGTACGCATAGAGTGGGATATGTGCGTCCAGTGTCCGCATATATCGTCGATCAGAGGAGTGCTTTCTTGAAGCAGTAGTGAGTGTCGAGTAGCGAAGGCTTCTGCCGTCCGTTTTGACTGCAGCTTGTCGACGTCTAGCTTTCTTTGTGTTGCATTGCGAGCATTCACAGGTCCGCACAGACGTGTGCGGATCTTGGCTTCGTCAAGATAATGGTCCGAGTCTATGTTAGCACTACGGATCGTGCGTACGTCTGGTACACTGGAAGAGTGCCTTCCGTCAATCAAAACGTGATCAATTTAGTTGCATGTTTTTTGATTAGGGAACAGCCAGGTGGCCTTATGAAGATTGAGATGCTTGAGTCTAGCGCTACTAACGACCATGTTTCGTGCTGCGGCGAAGTCAATCAACCTCATTCGGTTATCGGTTGAGTTGTCGTGGAGGCTGAACTTTCCGACTGTTGAACCAAGTATGTTTTCCTTACCCACCTTGGCGTTGAAGTCACCAAGCACGATTTTTATAACATGACGGGGGCAGCGCTCGTAAAAACTTTCTTTAGTCTCGTCATCTTTTTCTTCTGTCGGAGCGTGCGCACATTTTAGGCTAATGTTAAAAAATTTTGCCTAGAAGCGGATTTTGGCAATTCGTTCGTTCACAGGTGTCAATAGCAGGACATAATGTCGTATTCTCTTGCCAACTACAAATCCGCATCCAAACTCGTGCTTCTTCACATGGCCGCTGTAGTAGATATCACAGGATGCTTGCCGTAAGCAATCCTGTCCCTTCCATCGCATTTCTTGGATTGCAGTGATATCAGAATTATATCTTTCCAAGATATCGATCAGTTGGATAGAGGCACCATCCCAATTTAAGGTTCGGATATTCGGATTTGGGAATAATTCTTTCATTAATTCTTACACTTTTCATTGAAATAGTTTTATTACGTGGTGGGCATCAAACCCAACGCACAACCTTTGCTTGGTGGCCGATAGTTTTTTGGCGTTTCCAGGAGACACCACGCGGAGGTTTGAGTCGACTTGGGATGATTTCGACATGGATAATGCTGGCCTCGCCAAGTTGAGGCAGTCAGACACGTTGCCGTGTGAAGATCGCCCCCTTATCTCCCACTACTACCAACTGGAAAATACTACCACTGTGAAAACTACAGCAGCTGCGCATAATACTTACTCTGCGCAAACTACTACGGCCACTGTGCAAACTACTGCCGCTGGGCAAGCTACTACAACTGCGCATACTACTTTCACTGTGCAAACTACTGCCGCTGCGCATACTACAACCACTGAGCAAGCTACTGCAGCTGCGATAACTTTTGCCGCTGTGCAAACTACTGCCTCCGTGCAAGCAACTGTTGCTGCGCATAGTACTTCCGCTGCGCAAGCAACTGCAGCTCACTATGGATGCTGTGCAACAAACTGCCGGTGCACAATCTTCTGCCTATGCCTATACTGAGACTAGGACTCTGCATTCTGCTCCAAGCTATGCTTCAGCGTTACGTATGAACGCGATACGGGATCCTGAAAACTCTTCTGCATCAGCACCTCACTTCGATTCGAATTGCAAATTGTTAGTGGTTCATCGCTCTCTACGGAGGACTTCATTCATCTCTCGATTAGCACCGTATACTACTAAAGAAAATTTGGTAACTTACATTAAAAACAAAGTTGATATTTCATCTCAGGCCTTTGGTTCGATAAGTTGCCGCAAGCTCAATTTACCAGAACCTCGCAATTATTCATCTTTTAAGTTGTCTATGGTTGCTAGTGAATTCGAAAGCATTCTTTCTATTGATGTTTGCCTTTGGAAGCCGTCGTGCATGAATTCTTACCTCGACATAGGAAAAATCAAGGCAATAAAAGGCAGCCTAGAACAGTCCGATCAAAAAGCGAAATGATCCTTTTGCATGTCATAACCCCGCATCCTTATTTTCTTTATACTACCAAAATGATGGTGGTATAAGGACTAAGATCCAACTATTTTTATGATCAAGTTCACTTCCATTTGATATTGTGGTTTTCTGTGAAACTTGGTTGACTGAAGCCCATTTAACATCAGAAATTTTTAATATTTCTTCTTATAATGTTTTTCGAAAAGTCGTTGTTCGGTGACTACAGGACTATTGAGAAGGGGAGGTGCCTTAGTTGCAGTAAAAAATGTGTTTTCTTGTAAACATATTGTGCAACCTGCTCAACAAACCACCTTATCGGTTGATCAAGTCATTGTCAATGTCAAAATCAATCTTGGACATGATCTTGAACTGTATGTAGTTGCTAGTTACATACCTCCGTCCAGCTGTTTTGAAATTTATAAAGTTAATTTAGAAAACTGCCGTTCTACATTAGATGCACTGACTTCCAATCAACGTGTAATTTTTACTGGAGATTTTTATCTCGGAAATATTGTATAGAATCTCGATTGCGATGTCAAATATTTAACTCCTTTTAATGTTACTAGTGATGTTAAGGCATTCCTCATCGACTTTTTTAATCAATACAACTTGATTTAGATTAAGAATGTTACTAATGATATCAATCGTATTTTAGACTTAATTTTTATTGACAAAGAATTATTTATAATGATTGACGTTCCTAGTGCTCCAATTTTTGATAAATCAATTCATCATTCTACATTACTCTAAGAATTGTCTATTATATACTACCAAAAACCTACTTCATCACAATGATTGGTATATGGTTATAATCGGGTTAATTTTGAAGCAATGAATCGTTATCTTGAATCATGCAATTGGGATTCATTGTTCTCCGGACTTGATCTCAAGTGCATGTATGATACATTTTTAAATTACTTTAAAGGTGCCGTTAGTAAATTTTTCCCTTTAAAATCGGTGAATAGAAATAACAATCCTCCTTGGTTCAATAAACGACTAAGTAATCTTAAATATAAGAAAAATAAAGCGTACAAGCGCTTTTGTAATTGTAAAGAAGATATGCTACTTAAATCCAAAAATTTGATTTGTCAACTCAATTTTGATACGCTCAACAAATTTCTTCACCATTCATATTTATTAAATACCGAAGTTGAATTGCAAACTAATAGTAAATTTTTCTGGTCCTATATAAATACTAAAAATAAAGACGAACTTGCCGAGTTTAATGCACTACCTTAATGAATTCTCTGAGGATATCGGGACTATTCGTAACTTTTTTGCGGCAAACTTCAAATCTGTATATTTCGATAACAGTTCAGACGTCTCTGGGTGCTCAGTGCCTGATGCTATTTGCGACATTGATAATATTATTTTAACCGAATATGACATAGAACTTTTCCTCACAAATATCAAAGGAAAAATGTCTGAAGCTCCGGACGGTATTACGCCCTATTTGTTAAAATACTGTTCTAAATCATTAGTTTATCCTTTGTGTTCAGTCTTTAATAAATCGCTTGCCAGTGGGATATTTCTTAATACTTGGAAAGTATCTCATATTGTTCCTATTTATGAATCTGGTCCGAAACAAGACGTTTGTACCTATCGACCTATATCTATAATCTGTGCAATACCTATAATTTTCGAAAAGATAGTTTACGATAAAATTTCACCATTTTTCGTTAATGTTTTGTCTGATCATCAACATGGATTCCGTGCTGGTAGATCAACTGTTGTTAATCTAGTTTTATTTTCGAATTATATATTTAATTCTTTTGTGAATCGATCGCAAACTGATGTCATCTTCATTGACTTTGCAAAAGGATTTTGACAAGGTTCATCTTGCCTCTTTGGTGTTTAAACTTGGCTGTTTAGGATTCCGTGAAGAATTCATTTACTGGTTTGACTCATATCTGTGCAACGGCATCCAATTTTTTAAAATAAATTAATCACTATCTTGTCCCATAAATGTGTCATCCGGTGTACCTCAGGGAAGTCATCTTGGCCCATTGTTATTTTTGCTTTTTATTAATGATCTTCCCCGAGTTATTAAATAAACAGTGTCTGTTGTTTGCCGGTGATTTAAAATTGTATCGTTCCGTTAAATCTGAATATGAGTGTAGTTTTTACAGGCTGATTTAAATGCAGTTGCCTCCTGTTGTACTTCTAATAATCTTTGTCTTAATATCTTTAAATGTCAATATCTGCCGTTTTATAGAACTATTCCAGCTTTATTTGTTAATTACAGTATTAATAATCTCACTCTTGAACGAGTAGACTTTAAAAAGATTTAGGACTGATTTTTGATCACCGTCATTCCTTTAAAGATTATTTCGATTACGCTATACTTAAGGCAGTGGCGTAGCTAGGGTTGGTGGCACCCGGGGCGGAAACTAAATTGTGCACCCCTTAAGAAGGTTATAGTAAACCTCAAAAGAGTAATGTTTAAAAATTACCAAGAAATTAATATAATTTTTTTAAATAATAGTTTACTGTTATGATTAGTTTGTTAGAGTGCAAATAAAGTTTAATATTTTAACTATTTGTATAGTTTATAAAATTCGGTTACAGTAGACAAAACTTAAAAATAATCTTATCAATATTAATATATTTGATATCATTTGAAAGATTTTTATTTTGGTAACTTACACAAAACTTAAAAAAATTTCATTTAATTTCAAATTTGAAGTATATCTAAATTTTTTTTAAGCAGGATTTTCCGCAATCGAGGAATTTTTCAAAAATGTTTTGTATACGCAAAATTATGATTTTCAACAATGAGTAAATCCCCAAAGATCTATTTTGAATAAAATTTTTCGCTATTTCTGTTTTAATTTTACATATTTTGAATCAACCTCTACAAAAATGACATATTTAAGAAAAGATTTAGAAAAAATCTTATAAGGGCTTATAGGTTATGCGAGAACAATTTACTATCAGTAAACCACACAATATCAGTTTTAAATAATTGGAGAACTGACTTTATGAAGTTATAAAAACTTAAGCTAGTTTTTTATAGAAAATTGTGAAAATTTTACGAAAAATTGTGCATAATTGAAGAAAAAACAGGACCTGGAAGCAAACCGTTAAACCATAAAGTTAAATGTTTATTCGAAATCAATCCATGTCTTCTATATAAAAGTTAAGTGAAAGTTAAAATAAAGTATTAAAATTCATTTATAAACTTTTTTCCTAAATTTTATCAACTTCTTTACAGTATTCTATATTCATCTCAGTTTCGACTTTGAAAGACAAAATACCTCGACTATTAATATCACAGTATCACTCTATTAGAGTGACTAGTATCGCTTGGGGTCTAAATTCGACCAATTTATTGATTGCCTATTTATAATTATATGCGAGATGATTAAAATAAGTTCGAGGCTATAACTCTTAATTGATTGGAGATATAAAGCTATTTTCTAAAAACAAATTATTATTTAATTTTATTATTTTGTTCAAAACAGAAAACCAACATTTTAAAAAAATTTAATTTTGTCAAAGAAATCATAGGGAGTAGCCTTGATTTTTTGATGGCATGGACAGTTTATTAATTTAGTGTCAAGACAAAATAAATTCACCTAAAATTCGGTACAGACTTTGAAAGAAAATCAAAAATGCAATTTTGAGTTTTTGTTGTTTTACAACAAAAATCATTTTTACCCCATATTTTGAGAATAAATAAAATTTTATGGTCTTTTTTTTTAAAGGAATAATTTAAATATAAACAAACAAAAAACGGTATTATTTTCAAAAGTTTTTTAAGTTAACTGATAAGACTTAAACACAAAAAAAAAATAAATAAAATCTATCCACAGATGGCGGAGATATTGGCTTCCAATTTAGAACATTCAATTTGAGACAGTTTTTTCTCTCTCTTGGCATTTGGTTGAAACACCCGCTAAATAACTAACGACAATATTAAGAAAAATAATTAAAAATACTTTGGGTAAGAACTTTGCTGTAATTTTTAACACATTTAAAAGAAAATTTATCAAACTTTTAGAAAAAATGAAAAAAATTTAAAAACCGTTAAAATCCGACTAAGATATTCACATGGAAAGTCAAATTTTTGAGTTCAGAACACATTTTTTTACAAATTTAACAATTGATGAATGCATAAAACTACATTTTTTTAAGAAATTATTACTTTTAAAAAAAATTCAAATTTGAGCAACTTAAGAACTCTTCTCCAACCAAATTTCAAATCAATCAAAGAGCAGATTTTTTCTCAAAAATTTAATTTCTCTCTTAGAAGGTTGGGAACCCCCTCTATCAGATATATCATTTATATATGCATTCTGCACATCTGGGCAACAAAACCTTTCGAATGGTATAAGTTTCATTAATTTTGAGTTTTAATTAAAACAAAAAAGCGTACGACAAACTTTAATGTGCACGTATTAATATATAAGATACCAAATTATTATCAGAAATTTGTTTCATACTCATTATGTTCATAATTCTCAAAGCAAACTAGCCCTGACTGGACAAGGTCAAGAGTCATGAATGGTCCACAAAGAGCTGATAATTACAAGAAATCTGTCGATGCTTCACATTCAGTGACTAAGAACAAAATTTCATTTAAATAATTAGAACAATTTTTAAGGAACTGTGCATCTTCTGTTAAGAACTGTATTTTTGACAGTTTTTGTTGGTTGATTTAATCTTTATAATGATTACTTTAGTAAAGTTAAGGAGTCAGAAAACCATCTTAGAGCTTTTAAAAGACATCTTCACAATAAAATAAAAAAAAAAAACGTCAGAACGCCTTAAAATTGTTATAAAACGCCATTTATTTAATTTAAATAAAAAATTTAATGCATTTAAATCATAATTTAATTTTTTTAGAAATTGTTTAAGCATGTTATTAGTTGAGCATTGATTTTAAAATTGTTTCATGTAACAGGATATTATATTATTAACATATTATTTAACATATTACTATTAAAAATTATATTCTAGCAGATTAAGAGCTGTAAATAAGGTTTGTTTTATGATGTATTATCTCAGAACTTAGTAATCACAAAATCATAAGGTATATTTTTATTCTTGACATTTATGACGTGAGCACGTTTTTCTGAAAAGTTCTGGAGAAATGTATTACTTACAAAATAACTGACGCCTCCATTCATCATACTCTGAAAATCATGCAGATTTGCAAAAAGTAATGGTAATATAAATACTTACTATACGAGTAATTTTGAACACTTCTTAACCTGAATATAAGAAGCAAAAAAACGATTTTTTATAAAATTTTATGGAATAAAAAAAGAATGTAACATTATTATATAACATTTTTCTTTTTGTACTCTATCGTACTGTCATGAAAATTTGAATTGCATTTATTTGGCAATTGCACCCCTAACCAATGACAAATATTCCGAATTGACTTAGGTTTTAGTATGAGCGTTTGTTTATATTGAAACAAATTTCATATAAAGTTAAAGTTTTAATAAAAACGAATTAAAAAATATTTGCATTCACTTTTGCACCCTCTTTATATTCAAAACATAAAACCGCAGTCATTAAAGTGTTCTTATTATTAAAAAATCAAAAAATTGAGTGGTGAAAAGTTCTTTTCGCAAATTTTGCACCCCATTTTAGCGTGTACCCGGGGCGGACCGCCCCCCCCGCCCCCCCCTTGCTACGCTACTGACTTAAGGCATTCTCTATGCTAGGATTTTGAAAGAGAATTCTCTCAGGATTTTAGAAATTCTCTTACAATCAAGCTGCAGTTGGAAAGTTTGGTAAGACCTCACTTATAATATTGCTGTATTATATGGAATCCCTCTTACACCTCGCATATTCAAAGACTAGAAAGGGTCTAGAAACTTTTTACTAAATTTCTTTTCGTATGTTGAACTTCACATACGTGAAAAGCAGCAGGTGACGATTAGACAGGAGCAAAAATTCGAAAAACTGGGGGAAGAACAAATCAAAAAGTTAAACATAAACAACAACATAATGCCGTGGTTTGTGGACAAAACAAACAAAACAATACCAAGAGAGATACAGTGGTTGCTTGTTCATGGACCTAAGTTTGCACTCCCAATAACAAAAAAACATTTTCCGTTATTTACCATTATCGCAGAAGGAGAGGATTGCATACAGACAATCACTGAGGAAGAACAACAGGAGACAGCAAGAAATTAACTTACGACATTAATGGAAAGACATATAAAAGAATTAAAACATACAGAAAGAGACGCGTATATTATCAACATAGCGGAAAAACAAGAGAATTCTTAAAATAAAACAAAGACATAATTATTGTGGAAGCGGACAAAGGGAGTAAGACAGTAGCCATATACAAAAAAGACTACGAGGAAAAGATGAAAACTATTTTGAGGGACACACTTAAAACACTGAACAAATGCAACGGCCACATAAAATTTACTGTAGACGTAGAAAAAGAAGGAAGATTGCCGTACCTTGATACGGTTGTTATACGAAATAATAATAAAATGAAAACGGACTGGTACCAAAAACCAACATCATCAGGAAAGTTAATCAATTTTTTCTCCAAACATCCTAAAAAAACAATTTTCAACACGGCCAAAAATTTTATAAGCAGAGTCTACAACATCAGCGATGGCATTTTTCATAAAAACAATACACCGCGAATCACAGCAAAAATCAGGAACAACGTTATTCCACACTACACTATTGCACGTTTAATTAAAGAAAACAAAAACAACAACATTCCAAAAAACACAGTGGCAACAGAACTAAAAATATAGAAGGGAATCACCTACATCCCGGGCCTGACCGAAAAACTTAAAAATCTGACATTTACAACAAAAACAATTTTTTATTGGCTCCAAAAACAAACAATCAACTTAAACAGCTCCACAGCAAAACAAAGTGCAGAGGGTATGGCATGGACAAATACAATCTAATTTGTAAAATAAACTGCAAAGGTGATGGGTCCGACGCATGCAACAAAGAATACGTCGCTACAACAAAATCAAAGCTGAAAACTAGGCTCTCAGCGCACAAATTGGATCTTTAATCTAAATTAGAAAAAAACAAGTAAAGAAAGTCTAAAGTCGGTCTAGGCCGACTATGAAATACCCTAAACCCACTTTTCAAAAACAAATAATTTTTATTGTAAATGGGCGTCTCCAACGGCGGATGAAGCCTATATTTTATATGTATTTAAATGTTGATGAAAATTTAACACATACCATGTTTTATTCCTGTAGCTCACAGTTAATGCCTTTATTGTGCTTTCCCTATTGGAGGTGGGCGTGTTCATGGACGGATTACTTCCAATTTTTGAACACAACTTAATTTTGGTATAAAATACATGCATACCAAATTTAATTTCTCTATGACAAACATAACCTTATTTATTGAGTTTAAAACTTTTTGGGTTGTATGGGAAATAGGCGTGTCCGTAGGCAGATGACGTCCATTTTTCAAAACCATCTTTGTCTTGTCATAAAAAACATACGTTCCAAATTTTAGCTCTGTAGGTTAAACAGAGGCTTATTTATGGCGTTTTCAATTTTTGGGTTGTATGGGAGGTGGGCGTGTCCGTAAGCGGATGACGTCCATTTTTCGAAGACATCTTTGTGTTTGTATAAAACACATACATATCAAATTTTATTGTTGTAGGCTAATTATGAGGCGAGTTATGCAGTTTTCAATTTTCGTGTTGTATGGGAGGTAGGCGTGTCCGTGGGCGGATGATGTCCACTTTTCAAAACCGTTTTTTTTTTGTAACAAAAAACATATGTGCCAAATTTAAGCTCTTTAGGTTAAACAGAGGCTTATTTATTGCGTTTTCAATTTTTGGGTTGTATGGGAGGTGGGCGTGTCCGTAAGCGGATGACGTCCATTTTTCAAAGACATCTTTGTGTTGATATAAAACACATACATACTAAATTTTATTGTTGTAGGCTAAGTATGAGCCGAGTTATGCAGTTTTCAATTTTTGGGTTGTATGGGAGGTAGGCGTGTCCGTGGGCGGATTCCAAAAATATTCAATAGTGCAGATCCTTGGGTGCATGTGACCATGTGTACCAAGTTTTATCCAATTATCTCAACTCCTTCTTCTTATCCTGTGTATACGGACAACACACAGACGGACAGACGGACGGACGGACGGACGGACGGACGGACATGGATAGCTCGACTCACGTGGTGACGCTGATCAAGAATATATATACTTTTCTATACCGGACTCGCTTCGTTCTATGCGTTACAAACGTTTGCACAAAGTTAATATACCCTGACCTTTCAGGTTTAGGGTATAAAAAAATACCAAAAACAATCACGTGTAAATATGCACATACATATGTATAAATGTACCAGAGTTACGCGCATTTAGGTTGCATTTCTTAGTGCTATTTAAAAAAAGGAGACAATGTGACTGTTGGTATTTTTTTTAAATCTTTTATTCGTATTTGTGTTATTATATACTTCTACTAGCAAAACACCGCGGCCTTGCTCGCGATATATTTTAATATAAGAAACAATGTTTTATTTGATTTGTTGTATTATTGTTCGAAGAGACTTATTTTTCTAAAGTATTCAAACTTCAAATTATTTTAAAACTTATATAAGTACATTATTTTTGGTTGTTTTTCTGATATTAGGAAAAATTAATTGAATAAATGGATTTCCTATCCTTAAAAGACCAAAATATTACGGAAAAACACGGACGATTTAAGACTATCACGGACGATTTTAAGGCATTGACCTTGTGCTTGGTTTATTGTCATAGTAAAAAATGTTCGTACAGGAATTGGAATCGCTTAAACTGGAATGGTAAACCTGAGGGGGTCAAAGGTATTCGAGGCATTAAAAATTTTTCTTCCTTTGCGGGACCAGTCAGAAAAATAAACTAAACCAAAATTTTAATAAATTTGGTAACACGTAACTGAATTCCATTGCATAAAAATTCGAAATTAAGTCATCTTTTGTTTTCAGTGCAATGCTCAAGCATGAAGTAAACTTTATGACATTATCCAGCTGTCAGAACTGTTGAAGCAAAGGATCCAGCTTTCATGTTACCCTGAAGTTGCACTCGAATATTCGAACGCAATTTTACAACTTGCTCTTTATTCCAAAACAATGATTTTTAAAGGAAGCTTTTTTAAAATCGCCCGAAACCGCCGGAAAAAACAACATTATCCTAGCATTACTTCATTAAATGCACGAATATCTCTTTCGCTAAGGAGATTAATTCATTCTTTTTATTCTCGATTTACATATGTAAGTTCTGTTACTGTACCAAGTTTGTACTACAAACCTTAAAATAAAACATAGCTTTTTAAAATAACTAATACTGACCCTGTGTACAAAAAGGTTATTGTGTGTTGAAGATGGGAGACAAGGGGGCGATCTTCACATGGCAACGTGTCTGATTACCTCAACTTGGCGAGGCCAGCATTATCCATGTCGAAATCTTCTCAAGTCGACTCAAAACCTCCGCGAGTCACGTCCCAGCCACAACAGCAAGTAGAAATACGACCTGCTTTCCTCAAACTGTGGGAAAATGCTAACAAAGCAAAACCCAGTGCAGAAACTGAATTTTAAATAAAAATGCACTAACACTGTAAACAAATAAATATGTACAACTGTATCTATATCTCTATTTCTTTTTGTTCTCTTTATTTCTTCTGTTTTGGCTTAATGAAAGAATATTTGAAAATAATAAAGTCAGTTCTGAAGTTTAACTCAAAATAAACGGTGTTTCATTTAAATCGGTTGATCAACTTTTGGAACAAGTGAAGAATAGTGGAAATGGTTTTTTTTCTTTTTTTTTTATTTTAAAATGCGTGTTTTGAGCTAACAAATTGAATGGTGAAAAAATTAAGCGTCGCTCTCAAGTGGTTTAGAAGTTATAGGGGTCAACGTTTATGAAAATGGGCTTAAAAACCTGTGTTTTTTTGTTGTTGTTTTCGAACATAAGTAAACGTAATGGATATCAAAAGAAAGGTTATGCTAAAACCTTTTTAATGAGCATTCAATCATAAAAATCTAGGCATTATTTTGGATGATATAACTGTTTTTGTACTCAAAGAATTTGAGGTGTGCTAATTTTGGTTGTCCTTTTGAAGTGTTTGTCTTTGAGACTAGAAATATAAATGTTTTCATAGAAGTATGTTATTTATTGTTATTTCGTAAAAGGGTGAACAGTCAAGTGTGCACAATATATAAAGTTTTATATTTTAACAATTAATGCAAGTACTTTTCAAGTTTGTTGTACACTTACATATAGTATATTGAGACGAAAAAAAGCGCCGCAGGCGAAAAATTGTTATAAAAAATCGCGCGATTTTTTATAACAATTTTTCATTTTTGGATAGTTAGCAATAAATGGATTTTTTATAATTAATACCTAACTGAATAGGTCATGGTATGACCTCTTGCTACCCATATTGCTTAAATTTTATTAAAAAAAATCGAAAAACAGGCAAATGTGTAGTAATTTTTCAACTTTTGATCCCTATAACTTCTAAACCACTTGAGAGCGACTCTTAATTTTTTCAGAATCGAACTTAGGAGCCCCAAATCCATATAATAACATGTAAAAAAACACAAATTTTGCATTTCCATTATTCTTCAATTATGCCCAACTTTTAAGTTGATCACATTTCTGGCGCAGTCGGCAGGATTCCTCTCTAAAGAGTTGGGATCTTAAAAAGTGAAACATCATAAATTAAACACAGTGCAACTCTAAAGAGTTGGGATCATAAAAATTGAAACATCATAAATTGGTATTCACCGAAATTTTTTGTGTTTAGTGCAGAACAGTAAATAACACATGCAACAGAAAATTTTTTGCAAGTGAGAAATTATTAAAAACAAAGCAAAAAAAAAGTACATTGTAAAAGATAAAGACAATTGAAAAAATATAATAGACAAAAAAAAATATATAAATCGAAGTAAAGAACAATTATCTATGAGTTTTGAGAAAAATAAATATCGAGTTAAGAAAGCTGATATCAGTGACAGTGACGAGGACATGGCGTCGCAAGCAGAAATGAGTATTTTATTAAAATCAGTTCAGCAACAACAAGCTGAAATATCCCAACTAAGGGAACAAATAAGCCAAACCCAATCATTGGCTCATCAAACAGCCCAGTTGGAAAAGATAAATCAGCAGCAACAGCAAACATTGGCTCAGCAAGCAGCTCTGTTGGAACAGTTGAACCAACAACAACAGCAAGTTACCGGCCAGCAACCATTATCAAGTCTAAATATGTTCCAGCTCAATTCGGAACAAATATTGAATCACTTCCGACGCCTAAAACCTTTTAATGGTGAGGAAGATTTAATTTTGATGGAATTCATCAAAGCGGTGGAAGACGCAGCAGCATTAAGCAGAAATGAAGAATTATTGCGGTATGCATTCCAGATAGTTTTGAACGAAAAAATTCAAGGAACAGCAAAAAGATCCATACAACGTCTAGGAAACAACTTGAGTTGGGAAGCAGCAGTGATGGAGCTAAAGCTACATTTCAGACCCCAAAAGGATTACGCCGAATTAATTAATGAATGCCGAAATAGTAAGGTAGTAAATTTAAGAGAATTATTTGATATTACGAGAGAAATAAATTATCAACTAAATGAATTATATAATTTTGAAAATAATGAAGAAAAACCAATAAATTATACACCTGAAAATAATGATAGGTATCTTGTAGGAATCGTTATGGAAAAAATGGATAATCTTGTTCGCGGTAATGTGCAAAAAAATTGCACCTTAATTGAAATGTATAATAGATTTGCTTACCTTAAACTTCTTGATGACGAAAGAGCAGTCGATATCGCTCATCGCAAAGTTACAAACTCTTTTAAAAACAGTTATAGGGAAGACATAAGACATAAGACATATAACCCTTTTCGTCAAAATACAAATCTTTATAGAAATAGTAGCTCTAGTAACAAAAACATTAATCATAATATGGCACAACAAAGCAGTGCTTGCATTCAGAATTCTAGTAGAACTTTTAATAATAATAGAATTCCAAATAATAATTATAATAGATACCAAAGTAACAACAATTATAGCAACAATCGATACTCAAATAGCTATAATAGCAACCGATACCCAGATAATAATTATCATAGTAATCGATACCCAAATAATAATAATTATAATCAGAACACAAATAATTATAATAACAATCGGTATCAGGATAGTAATAATTATAATAATCGATACCCGAATAATAGTAACAATCGTTATTCAAATAATAATAATTATAATCGATACCCAAACTATAATAATAATTTTGCTAGTCGTTATTCAAACAACAATAATATCTCTGCAAACAGTCATAACCAAAATTACGACAGCAATAATGTTGTCCCAATGGAAGTTGAAAATTTAGAACAACGTGTTCAAAATTTTCACATAGTGCCTCCAATAGCAAACTACCCATAGTAACTCTTACCATAGATAACCAAAGATTCAAATGCTTGATAGATACAGGCTCTGAAACAAGCATAATTAAACCACAAATCTTTAAAAATTATACGGAAAAGGAACTGGTAAATCCACTGTTTTATGCAACAATTAACGGTACCAACTCTATAAATAAGGAAATTATTACACCATTTCCCAGAGAATTTCTAAAGAAGGGAACTATAGCATGGAAAGCTATTGCGCTGAATGGTAGAAAATATGACGCTATAATTGGTCAAAATTTGTTAGCGGCAATCAAGGCCATCGTAAATGTAGGAAAAAGGCAACTTTTTCTAAAAGAGACAAATAGATCAGACAATAATTCTTTTTGAAGATGATTCTCCGTATGAAATAAATGAAATAACAAACTTAGAATTCAGTGAGGGATCAGTAATTGATAAATTAAACCTAGAACACCTTAATTAAGAGGAAGGAAGGATGTTGAAAAAATTATTAAAGGAATATTGGGATATTTTTTATAAAGAAGGAGATAATCTTAGTTTTACTCATGAAATCCAGCATGAAATAATAACAACAAGTAACAGTGCTATTTATTCAAAAATGTATCGATACCCCCAAACACACGAAAAAGAGATAGAAAAACAAATTAACGAAATGCTTAAACAGGGAATTATTAAAGAAAGCAACTCGCCATATAATTCGCCTCTTTGGATCGTTCCAAAGAAGCCTGATAAATCTGGCCAAAAACAATGGCGAATAGTAATAGATTACCGAAGGCTCAACGATGTAACTATTAGTGACAAATTCCCAATCCCTAATATAGAAAATATATTGGACAAATTGGGAAAGGCACAGTATTTTACGACGCTAGATTTAGTAAAAGGTTTTCACCAAATCTTAGTAAAAAATGAAGACCGGGTAAAAACAGCGTTCTCAACTCCGTTTGGACATTATGAATATGTCAGAATGCCTTTCGGACTAAAGAACGCCCCATCAACATTTCAACGGTTGATGAACTCTATTCTCAGGGATTACATAAATAAAATTTGTGTAGTCTACCTTGATGATATACTAATATTTAGTACGTCTTTAGAAGAACACATACTGAGCATTCGAAAAATTTTAAACAGATTAAAAGAAGCAAAGCTTAAAATTCAGGTTGATAAATGTAGTTTTCTCCTTAAGGAAACCGAATATCTTGGCCATATTTTAACGCCTGAAGGTGTTAAGCCGAACCAAGCAAAGGTGCAAGTAATTCGAAATCTGAAACTACCAACCACTCAAAAACAGATTAAATCTTTTTTGGGAATAACCGGCTTTTATAGAAAATTTATTAAGGATTATGCAAAAATAGCACATCCGTTAACAAAATATTTAAAGAAAAATGCACGAATAAATGCAAACGATCCCAGTTTCATTACAGCTTTTGATAAATTGAAAGAACTAATAACAAATCATCCAATACTTAGATACCCTGATTTTAGCAGAAAATTCAAATTAGTTACAGATGCCAGCAATTTTGCAATTGGTGCAGTGTTAATGCAAGACAAACACCCCATATCTTACGCCTCCAGGACATTAAATGTACATGAA
Source organism: Tetanocera ferruginea (assembly GCA_958299015.1). NCBI lineage: Eukaryota > Metazoa > Arthropoda > Insecta > Diptera > Sciomyzidae > Tetanocera > Tetanocera ferruginea. Next base: position 47,355,505 of record OY282644.1, read on the forward strand.
CAAAACTATTCAACTATTGAAAAAGAGCTCTTGGCTATTGTCTGGGGAGTAAGGTATTTCAGACCATATTTGTTTGGAAAGGAATTTGAACTGCAGACTGATCATCAGCCAATAAAATGGCTTCATGCAAAGTACTGTGGTAAAGACATAAACCCACGATTACAAAGATGGATTGTACAGTTAGGCGAATATAACATAAAAATAGACTTTATCAAAGGGAAAGATAATAAAATTGCGGATTTCTTAAGTAGGATAAATGTTGAAAGAAGGGAAATAAATTTAGTAAATTATATATCTAATAATAATTGTTCAGAAGATGCCAATAATTTGAGCTCATGTCAAAATATAAATAACATAGAGGAGTTAAGTAAACAAGGAGACTCAATGAGTGTCCAGACTGACCATTCTCAAGAAGAAAATTTTGAAGAACATTTTCCAATCTTAGATACGGTAGTTAACAGATTTAAATTTCAAATTATACTTGTAGAAAACAAGGAGGTGGATTTCGAAGTTTCATTGAAAAACATACGAGTCTATATAGATAAAAATGACTTAAATGGTGGTAATGTTAGTGATATCGTAAGACGGCATTTAAAAACTGGTAAGATAGCAATTTTTTCTAATCTTAACGACCATGAATATAACCAATTAGAGAAACTTCTTTTTGAAATATTTCCTGACAGGACGACTTATAAATTGGTAAAATGTAGCTATTTTGCAAAAGATATGGAAGATGAGGAGCAGCTCAGAAAACAAATTGCACTTTATCATAAAAATGAAGTAGGTCATTCAGGGATTGTACCGACTTATGAGGGAATGAAGAAAATAATATATCACCCTGATTTAAAAACAGAGATACATAAAATAATAAATAATTGTGAAATTTGCACCTCAGCAAAGTATGATAGGAATCCGATCAAAAATAAATTTCACCTAACTGAAACCCCATTAACGATTGACGAAATAGTTCATGTTGATGTTTATGTCAATAGCAAGCATTCCTTTATAAATTTTATAGATAAGTTTTCAAAGTTCGCCACCAGTTTCCATTTGGAAGATAGAAACAGTTTGACAATAGTAGAAAAATTAAAACAGTTCATTTCTATTAGAGGAAAAATAAAAAAGTTTATATTCGACAACGAATTCAAATCAAAAAACGTTGAAGAATTTTGTAAAAAAGAGAACATTCAATATCACATTACTAAACCTAATAGTCACACTGTTAATGCTGACGTTGAAAGACTTAACAGTACAATAACAGAAAAAATCAGAGCTCTAAACTTGGAAGATAAACAGCCAATAAAATTACAAATTTTAAACGCGATCAGTTTTTATAATAGTTCATACCATTCTACAATTAAATGCACCCCTTCAGATGTTCAAAACCAAAGAGTAGACCATAGTAAAATTAAACAACGTATCGAAGACAGTAAACAACGTAGTATTAATAAAAACTAGTAAGGTATATCTTCGACTTGGCCGAAGTTAAAATACCCCCACGGCCGATTCTTAAGGGTGGAAGAATCTTAAATTGGAGAGCTTTTTGTATGAGATTTTGAGAAATTTTATTATTTATATGTGTCTAAAATACATACATATCAAATTGTTTTCCTGCAGCTTAAATATAAGCCTTTTTAAAAAGTTTTAAATTTTGGGGTTGTATGGGAGGTGGGCGTGTTAGATTGTGTATGACGCCAATTTTTCTAACATACCTCAGTTTCGACATAGAATACACAAATACCGAGATTCTGTCTTGTAACTTTAATATTAGCCTCTTTATTGATTTTTCAATTTTGGGGTTGTATGGGAGGTGGGCGTGTTAGTGGATGGATGACGCCCAATTTTATAACACACCTTAGTTTTGATATTAATTACAAAAATACCGAGTTTCCATCTTGTAACTTTAATATTAGCCTCTTTATAGATTGTTAAATTTTGGGGTTGTATGGGAAGTGGGCGTGTTAGTGGGTGGATGACGCCCAATTTTATAACACACCTTAGTTTTGATATTAATTACAAAAATACCGAGTTTTCATCTTGTAACTTTAATATTAGCCTCTTTATAGAATTTTCAATTTTGGGGTTGTATGGGAGGTGGGCGTGTTAGTAAGTCGATGACGCCCATTTTTCTAAAACATCTCAGTTTTGACATAGAATACACATATACCAAATTTCAGTATTGTAGCTTTAATATTAGCTTCTTTGTAGAGTTTTCAATTTTTGGGTTGTATGGGAGGTAGGCGTGGTTTTCATCCGACTTAGCCCATTCTCGAACTTGACCTTAGTTTTTTTAAAAAAAGCTTAAAAATCGAATTTCATTACGATAGCTTCAAAATTGCGGCTGTAATCGTGTCGACAGACAGACGGACAGACGGACAGACGGACATGGCTAAATCAACTCAGGTGGTAATGCTGAGCAAGAATATATATACTTTTCCATACCTACCACGCCTCCTTTTGGGTGTTACACACGCCGTGACAAAATTAATATACCCCTTACGCAGTACGCGTGGGGGTATAAAAATAAATATCGTGAAGACTATACAGAGACAAGAACAACGGGGTTTATTAAAAATTACAAATCACTCCGTCATAAAGAAGAACCAAAATTTAGAAAATATAAATTAGAAAATATTCATACTTCTAATATAAAACGACCGTTCAAATTTTCAGATTCTACTTGTGATACTAATTCTAATATCTCTGGTGACGCAAACCCAGACGCTGTTACAAGTTTGCCCCATTCATGAGAACTCGTAATATATTGAGGTAAAGCTTAAGGAAGTGGAAGTAGTCCAGCAAGTTAATACAATAATTCATATTATTAATCCCAACGAAATCAACGATATCCTTGATAAAATTAATACTAATATAGAAAAGCTCGATATCGCTAATAAGAACTTATTAATATCAGAAATAAATATAATAAAGGAAAAAATTAAAACAATAACACCTATTCCAAAAAGAGGAAAAAGAGGTTTAATCAATGCAGTCGGATCAGCATACAAATGGCTATTTGGAATGATGGACAATGACGATAGAGACGAAATAATAGAACATTTAGGGATCATAGACAAAAACAATCACAATGCCATCGCAACGCTTAATGAGCAAATTACTATTAACTCTTATTTTAACAACTCGTTTACAAAACTAAAGGAAGCAATAGAAGACGACAGAACGAAAATAACAGAAGCATTTAAAGAAATTAAGACAAGAAACAACGAAATAATAAAACGATTATTATACATGGACCAACTAACCAAACTTAGGAATTTAGAGTATAAAATAAACCAAATACAAGACAATATTGTTTCAGCGAAACAAAATATGATCCACCCTAGTATTTTGACGAGCAATGAAATTAAAAAGTTCAATATAGATTTTTATAAACTTAAACTATTGAAGGTTGGAGTAATGAACTATAAAGACGACTCATTAATTATAGCTATTCAAATTCCGAAAACATATATTACGTTAGATCTTAAGCTGGTCACACCTCTCCCAAATAAACAGTATCTAGAGATAGAACAAGAAGATCAATATATTATACAATTTAATAATCAATTTTTATTATACGAAGAAAATATTATTCTTAAACATTTAAAAAAAAGTAAAAACTGTATTTGGAAAGATGAATGTACCTTTAGATACAATAATAAAACAGAGATAAGAGAACTTGATGAAGATACATTGTTAATAAAAAATGCTTTAAAAGAAAAAATTATTCAAAATTGCGATGATAGAAATATAACAATATCAAAAAACTACTTAATTATTTACAATAACTGTGAAATAAAAATAAGAAATGAAACATTTTACAATAATAAAGAAATAATACATGAGAAATATTTTCATCCAAACTGTAAAGAAATTAATAATACAAAAACTGTATCCATACCATTTAAGAACATTGTAAGCCAACACTTTTCTAATATTAAGCAAATCGAAGAATTAAAATTTCACAAGAATATTTCATACGGAATAAATTTAACTCTTTTAATCATTGTTGTTGTAGTTGTCATAATTTTATTCAGTTTCAAAAAATCTAATGTAAAAGTTGTAAATAAACATAAAATTGTAAAAAACACGATTCAGGAGAATCTTGAATTAAAGAGGGGAGGAGTCACGTCCCAGCCACAACAGCAAGTAGAAATACGACCTGCTTTCCTCAAACTGTGGGAAAATGCTAACAAAGCAAAACCCAGTGCAGAAACTGAATTTTAAATAAAAATGCACTAACACTGTAAACAAATAAATATGTACAACTGTATCTATATCTCTATTTCTTTTTGTTCTCGTTATTTCTTCTGTTTTGGCTTAATGAAAGAATATTTGAAAATAATAAAGTCAGTTCTGAAGTTTAACTCAAAATAAACGGTGTTTCATTTAAATCGGTAGATCAACTTTTAAGTTGATCACATTTCTCTCCTGGAAACGTCAAAAACTATCGCCCGATAGACTTTGGCGGCTAATTTGAGCGGCGATGTGCGGAGGGTTTGGGTCCCAACCACATTATAACTTCCCAATGAAAAATAAATCAGCCTCGGATATGAATCCCTACTACGTTGACGACCACCGGAAACGAAAAACGGATAATGATTTACGGATATGCACCTGGAATGTCCGGACCCTTTATAGGGAAGGTGCCACTGTCCAACTGGCGGAAGCCCTCGAAAAAATAAAGGCTGACATCACCGCCATCCAGGAGATGCGATGGAAAGGACAAGGCTGCTCTAAGAGAGCAGACTGCGATATCTACTACAGCTGCCATGCGGAGAAGCGCAAATTTGGATGCGGATTCGTCGCAAGTCGGAAACTACGCCATCTTGTTTCCCGGTTCACACCTGTGAACGAAAGGCTGGCGACAATCCGCATCAAGGCTTAATTCTTCCACATAAGCCTAATTTGCGCACATGCCCCGACGGAAGAAAAGGAGGATGCTGTCAAGGACACCTTCTACGCGAGCCTATAGGACGTGTATGATCGCTGCCCGGCCCACGACGAAAAAAAAGTTCTCGGTGATTTTAACGCGAAGGTCAGAAAAGAAGGCATCTTTGGCTCCACTGTCGGTCAGTTCAGTCTCCACGAGACCACTTCGAATAACGGTCTAAGACTAATCGACTTCGCCGCGGCGCGAAACATAATAGTTAGTAGCACCAGATTCCAACACCCCGATATCCAAAAGGCAACCTGGCTGTCCCCGGATCAAAAAACGCGAAACCAAATTGATCATGTTGTGATCGACGGAAGGCACGCTTCAAGTGTACTGGATGTGTGCACATTTCGGGGGGTCAATATTGACTCTGACCATTATCTTGTTGCAGCCATCCGCATGCGATTGTGCAATGCGAAGAATGTACGCACAGGTGTGCAACGAAAGCTTGATGTCGATAAGCTGCTATCACAACGGACCGCCGAGGCCTACTCCGCTCAACTCTCGGTTAAGCTCAACCAACCTTACTCTTGCCTCGACGACGCTGGCGGACTTTGGTCGCATATATCCCACTCCATGCGCACTGCTGCTGAAGAAGTCATTGGTTTTCGGCAACCGCAACCAATGGTATGACCAGGAGTGTCGCGACGCGACAGCAGCAAAATACGTTGCATATAAAAAGACGCTGTAGTCAGCTGCAACACGAGCTCTGCACGAAAACTATCGCGATAAGAGGAAGGAAGAGAGATGCCTTTTCAGACGCAAAAAAAGAGAGCAGGAAAAGCGTGAGCGAGAAAAATTTGAGGTGTGCCAGGGCAAGAAGAATGTTCGAAAATTCTACCAGTAGGTTAAGCGTCTAGCCCGGAGCATCCACTTGTAGAGATGAGAATGGTGGTCTGGTAACAGATACGCAGTGCGCATTGAAATTATGAAGACAGCATTTTTCCAATCTTTTTGCAGGCGACGATACCAACAATTCTGCCCTCGTAGAATGCAGTCCAATCGATGATCGATTGACCAATCGATGATGATGGAGTGGAAATTCCACCACCAAGCCATGACGAGGTTAAAGTTGCTATCCAGCGACTCAAAAACAAGAAAGCCGCAGGTGCTGACGGCCTGGCTGCTGAATTGTTTAAAACCGGTGGTGGTGAATTGATAAGGTGCATTCATCAACTCATCAGCAAAATATGGCTAGCGGAAAGCATGCCCAACGATTGGAATCTCAGTGTGCTTTGTCCTATACTTATATTATATAGGACCCTATAAAATATTGAAGCCGCATACCAAAACACTGATTGGACCTTATCAGTGTGGCTTTCGTCCTGGTAAGTCCACCATAGACCAGATTTTTACACTACGCCAAATCCTGGAGAAAACCCACGAAAACCAAATCGACACCCATCATCTCTTTGTTGATTACAAAGCTGCGTTCGATAGCCGGATTCGCGATTGCCTGTACGCAACAATGTCTGAGTTCGGTATACCTGCAAAGTTGATAAGGCTCTGAGCAATACATGCAGCTCCGTCAAAGTAGGAAATGACCTCTCCGAAACCTTTAATACCGAACGAGGTTTCAGACAAGGCGACCCGCTATCATGCGATCTCTTCAATTTCATCATGGCGGGGATCCTACGAAAGGCAGGTGTACATCGAAATGGTACCATTTTCTACAAAGGTGTCCAGCTCCTTGCGTATGCTGATGATATCGATATTATCGTTAGAACCAAGAGAGATGTAACGCTGATTTCGTCGCTATCGAAAAGGAATCAGCCAAAGTGGGTTTGACGGTGAACGAGGGCAAAACAAAGTATATGCTATCTGCAAATAGGGAAGTGCGGCGTCTAGGCTCCCATGTTACAGCAGGCAAATATAACTTTGAAGTTGTCAAGGAGTTTACATACCTTGGCACCGCCGTAAACAGCAACAACAATGTCAGCCTGGAGATAAAGCGAAGAATAACAATTGCTAATAGGCGCTACTACGGGCTTAGTAAGCAATTAGGTTGCAGAGCCCTCTCTCGATCGACAAAACTAACACTCTGCAAGACGCTCATCATACCTGTGCTTCTCTATGGCGCTGAGGCATGGGTGGTATCGGAAACAGATGCACCCGCTCTTGGGGTGTTCGAGAGGAAAGTTCTTCGCAAAATCTTTGGTCCTGTTCGAGATGGCGATGGCATTTGGCGATGACAACATCAGCGATGGCATTTTTCATAAAAACAATACAACGCGAATCACAGCAAAAATCAGGAACAACGTTATTCCACACTACACTATTGCACGTTTAATTAAAGAAAACAAAAACAACAACATTCCAAAAAACATAGTGGCAACAGAACTAAAAATATAGAAGGGAATCACCTACATCCCGGGTCTGACCGAAAAACTTAAAAATCTGACATTTACAACAAAAACAATTTTTTATTGGCTCCAAAAACAAACAATCAACTTAAACAGCTCCACAGCAAAACAAAGTGCAGAGGGTATGGCATGGACAAATACAATCTAATTTGTAAAATAAACTGCAAAGGTGATGGGTCCGACGCATGCAACAAAGAATACGTCGCTACAACAAAATCAAAGCTGAAAACTAGGCTCTCAGCGCACAAATTGGATCTTTAATCTAAATTAGAAAAAAATACCAAAAACAATCACGTGTAAATATGCACATACATATGTATAAATGTACCAGAGTTACGCGCATTTAGGTTGCATTTCTTAGTGCTATTTAAAAAAAGGAGACAATGTGACTGTTGGTATTTTTTTTAATCTTTTATTCGTATTTGTGTTATTATATACTTCTACTAGCAAAACACCGCGGCCTTGCTCGCGATATATTTTAATATAAGAAACAATGTTTTATTTGATTTGTTGTATTATTGTTCGAAGAGACTTATTTTTCTAAAGTATTCAAACTTCAAATTATTTTAAAACTTATATAAGTACATTATTTTTGGTTGTTTTTCTGATATTAGGAAAAATTAATTGAATAAATGGATTCCTATCCTTAAAAGACCAAAATATTACGGAAAAACACGGACGATTTAAGACTATCACGGACGATTTTAAGGCATTGACCTTGTGCTTGGTTTATTGTCATAGTAAAAAATGTTCGTACAGGAATTGGAATCGCTTAAACTGGAATGGTAAACCTGAGGGGGTCAAAGGTATTCGAGGCATTAAAAATTTTTCTTCCTTTGCGGGACCAGTCAGAAAATAAACTTAACCAAAATTTTAATAAATTTGGTAACACGTAACTGAATTCCATTGCATAAAAATTCGAAATTAAGTCATCTTTTGTTTTCAGTGCAATGCTCAAGCATGAAGTAAACTTTATGACATTATCCAGCTGTCAGAACTGTTGAAGCAAAGGTTCCAGCTTTCATGTTACCGTGAAGTTGCACTCGAATATTCGAACGCACAACTTGCTCTTTATTCCAAAACAATGATTTTTAAAGGAAGCTTTTTTAAAATCGCCCGAAACCGCCGGAAAAAACAACATTATCCTAGCATTACTTCATTAAATGCACGAATATCTCTTTCGCTAAGGAGATTAATTCATTCTTTTTATTCTCGATTTACATATGTAAGTTCTGTTACTGTACCAAGTTTGTACTACAAACCTTAAAATAAAACATAGCTTTTTAAAATAACTAATACTGACCCTGTGTACAAAAAGGTTATTGTGTGTTGAAGATGGGAGACAAGGGGGCGATCTTCACATGGCAACGTGTCTGATTGCTTCAACTTGGCGAGGCCAGCATTATCCATGTCGAAATCTTCTCCAGTCGACTCAAAACCTCCGCGTGGTGTCTCCTGGAAACGTCAAAAACTATCGCCCGATAGACTTTGGCGGCTAATTTGAGCGGCGATGTGCGGAGGGTTTGGGTCCCAACCACATTATAACTTCCCAATGAAAAATAAATCAGCCTCGTATATGAACCCCTACTACGTTGACGACCACCGGAAACGAAAAACGGATAATGATTTACGGATATGCACCTGGAATGTCCGGACCCTTTATAGGGAAGGTGCCACTGTCCAACTGGCGGAAGCCCTCGAAAAAATAAAGGCTGACATCACCGCCATCCAGGAGATGCGATGGAAAGGACAAGGCTGCTCTAAGAGAGCAGACAGCGATATCTACTACAGCTGCCATGCGGAGAAGCGCAAATTTGGATGCGGATTCGTCGCAAGTCGGAAACTACGCCATCTTGTTTCCCGGTTCACACCTGTGAACGAAAGGCTGGCGACAATCCGCATCAAGGCTTAATTCTTCCACATAAGCCTAATTTGCGCACATGCCCCGACGGAAGAAAAGGACGATGCTGTCAAGGACACCTTCTACGCGAGCCTATAGGACGTGTATGATCGCTGCCCGGCCCACGACGAAAAAACAGTTCTCGGCGATTTTAACGCGAAGGTCAGAAAAGAAGGCATCTTTGGCTCCACTGTCGGTCAGTTCAGTCTCCACGAGACCACTTCGAATAACGGTCTAAGACTGATCGACTTCGCCGCGGCGCGAAACATGGTAGTTAGTAGCACCAGATTCCAACACCCCGATACCCAAAAGGCAACCTGGCTGTCCCCGGATCAAAAAACGCGAAACCAAATTGATCATGTTGTGATCGACGGAAGGCACGCTTCAAGTGTACTGGATGTGTGCACATTTCGGGGGGTCAATATTGACTCTGACCATTATCTTGTTGCAGCCATCCGCATGCGATTGTGCAATGCGAAGAATGTACGCACAGGTGTGCAACGAAAGCTTGATGTCGATAAGCTGCTATCACAACGGACCGCCGAGGCCTACTCCGCTCAACTCTCGGTTAAGCTCAACCAACCTTACTCTTGCCTCGACGACGCTGGCGGACTTTGGTCGCATATATCCCACTCCATGCGCACTGCTGCTGAAGAAGTCATTGGTTTTCGGCAACCGCAACCAATGGTATGACCAGGAGTGTCGCGACGCGACAGCAGCAAAATACGTTGCATATAAAAAGACGCTGTAGTCAGCTGCAACACGAGCTCTGCACGAAAACTATCGCGATAAGAGGAAGGAAGAGAGATGCCTTTTCAGACGCAAAAAAAGAGAGCAGGAAAAGCGTGAGCGAGAAAAATTTGAGGTGTGCCAGGGCAAGAAGAATGTTCGAAAATTCTACCAGTAGGTTAAGCGTCTAGCCCGGAGCATCCACTTGTAGAGATGAGAATGGTGGTCTGGTAACAGATACGCAGTGCGCATTGAAATTATGAAGACAGCATTTTTCCAATCTTTTTGCAGGCGACGATACCAACAATTCTGCTTTCGTAGAATGCAGTCCAATCGATGATCGATTGACCAATCGATGATGATGGAGTGGAAATTCCACCACCAAGCCATGACGAGGTTAAAGTTGCTATCCAGCGACTCAAAAACAAGAAAGCCGCAGGTGCTGACGGCCTGGCTGCTGAATTGTTTAAAACCGGTGGTGGTGAATTGATAAGGTGCATTCATCAACTCATCAGCAAAATATGGCTAGCGGAAAGCATGCCCAACGATTGGAATCTCAGTGTGCTTTGTCCTATACTTATATTATATAGGACCCTATAAAATATTGAAGCCGCATACCAAAACACTGATTGGACCTTATCAGTGTGGCTTTCGTCCTGGTAAGTCCACCATAGACCAGATTTTTACACTACGCCAAATCCTGGAGAAAACCCACGAAAACCAAATCGACACCCATCATCTCTTTGTTGATTACAAAGCTGCGTTCGATAGCCGGATTCGCGATTGCCTGTACGCAACAATGTCTGAGTTCGGTATACCTGCAAAGTTGATAAGGCTCTGAGCAATACATGCAGCTCCGTCAAAGTAGGAAATGACCTCTCCGAAACCTTTAATACCGAACGAGGTTTCAGACAAGGCGACCCGCTATCATGCGATCTCTTCAATTTCATCATGGCGGGGATCCTACGAAAGGCAGGTGTACATCGAAATGGTACCATTTTCTACAAAGGTGTCCAGCTCCTTGCGTATGCTGATGATATCGATATTATCGTTAGAACCAAGAGAGATGTAACGCTGATTTCGTCGCTATCGAAAAGGAATCAGCCAAAGTGGGTTTGACGATGAACGAGGGCAGAACAAAGTATATGCTATCTGCTAATAGGGAAGTGCGGCGTCTAGGTTCCCATGTTACAGCAGGCAAATATAACTTTGAAGTTGTCAAGGAGTTTACATACCTTGGTACCGCCGTAAACAGCAACAACAATGTCAGCCTGGAGATAAAGCGAAGAATAACAATTGCTAATAGGCGCTACTACGAGCTTAGTAAGCAATTAGGTTGCAGAGCCCTCTCTTGATCGACAAAACTAACACTCTGCAAGACGCTCATCATACCTGTGCTTCTCTATGGCGCTGAGGCATGGGTGGTAATGCAAACAGATGCAGCCGCTCTTGGGGTGTTCGAGAGGAAAGTTCTTCGCAACATCTTTGGTCCTGTTCGAGATGGCGACGACTATCGCATTCGAATGAGCCACAAACTGTACGAGCTCTACGACGACATTGACATATTCCAGCGTTAAACAATTCAGCGACTACGTTGGCTGGGTCATGTCATTCGTATGGACGAAGAAGCTCCAGCGAAAAAGGTGTTTGAGGCGAAAGCCGAGGGTCGACGACGAAGAGGAAGACATGCCTCTGATGGATTGACCAAGCCGAGGAAGCCTTAACCGCGCTTGGTGAAGAGATTGGAGACGGCACGCGAGTTACATACAATCCTCACCCCGATCACTTAACGTTGCCGATCACGGTACCGTTGAATGATCAACACATGAAACGTGACGGAATGCACCAAGTCAGCATATTCTAGCTGATATGTATTCCGCCACGATGTATACATGTTTATGTTGTACATGTTTATAAAGCTCAGATAGAGCATAAGTTTATGTTAGGGTAAGAATAAAGTTTAGTTGGAGTTTGATGCTGATAATAAACAGACACATAAAATAAAGTGTTTTGAGTTTTATTAAATTATTATAACTAAATATATCTTTAATTATAAATTATATAACTGGCGCAGTCGATGAACGAAACCGAGTTCCTTATTATTATTATATAAAATATATAAAGAATAAAATATATTCAAATTCAACTCAGCTCAAATTAAGACCAACTCAAGCCAACACTTATAAATAAAAATCAATAAAGATTACTTATTAAAGTGAACTAATTTATCTCGGAAAAAGTGTGATTACCGCAAAGAAGGCAGCAGCACAGCATCCTACGGAACAAAATACGAAGAAGAATTGTGAAATTCTCAGCAAATTATCACAATCATTACCAGCGGATCTGTATACCTGAAGGCAGCAGCGAAATATACTACAGTACATAAGACGAAAAAGTGTTGTGAAATTCAGAAGTATAAATCGGATCAGCATATCAATATACTTAGCATCAGTTTGAAAATGAGGATAAAAGTAAGAATGCATTTTAAATCATATTCAAAATTAATGTCATTAATAATAACATAAATTGTTAATTGTACTTAATAATAAGATTTGATTTTTTTGTAATTAATATTTTGCCGTTAGGTGTAAAAATTTTATTTTGGTTGTGAATGGTTAGTGGTGTTAACACAGAAAAAAAAAAATAACAAATACAAAAATGGCAAACCAACAAATAGAGCGTTGTTTAGTGGCGATAACACAATTGCTGCAACAAAATGCAAATCATGAAGGAAATACATTTAGGCAGCGAGTCGAAAAAGATTTAAAGTATATGCAATCTTTTGAGGGTGATTCGAAAAAGTTACCAGCGTTCATGGGAGCTATAGATAGAATTTTATTAGATTATGTAGGACAGGAGGTGGCAGTTTTTCAAGTAGTTTATAATTTGAAAATACTTGGTTCAGCTAAAAACTATTTACAAACAAATCCACCATTAACATGGGCTGACTGTAAAACAAAGTTAAGACAGCACTACAAGCCTACAAAATACCAAATGACAATTACAAAAGACATTACGACACTAAGAGTAGGTAGTATAAGGGAACTTAGTAGAAAAATAAAGGATTTAATTGATAATATTACAGAATTCAGTGCACTAAGCGAAAATGAAGGACCAATGAAGGACATTTTTTCTGCTTTGTTATTACAAAGAATAAAACAGTTAGCATCAGGCACTTTGGCATATACCATTATGAGGGTTACATCATTGTCGGAAATAACAGATAAAATTCACGAATTTGAAGGGTTGGATGAAGGCAATTTAAATCCAAACTTAATTTTAAAAAATAATTATTGGACTCCGAAAAACAAAAATAAAACTTATAGTCAGCAAATTGATACAGCAAGTGAAACCAAATATAAAAACAAATGGAAACCAAGAAATAATAGTTCAGATCAACTTAATTTACCTAGGCAAGGCTATAACAATTATAATCCACAAAATTCTGGTACACAAAATCGTTTTCAAAATGTTTCAGGACAGTTTCGTCCTCAAAATTTTTCGAATCAAAATAATTACAAATTCAGGCAGGCCCCTCAGGACACAATCAAAGTCGTCAGTGGAATGCCAATTCAGCTAATACTAGGCAAAGCTATTAAAACAGAACACAAAAGTCAAGACGCCCTTTTCGACCAGAGCCTATGGAAGTAGATACTATGAGTAGATCCGAGGAGGTTGAAGAAGTAAATAATAACGATTTTTTTATAAATTAGCCTCGGAAAATCAAAACAAAATTATAATATCTCTAACAATATTTGACAAAAAATGGCGCACTTTAGTGGACCCTGGATCCACTATCAGCATCATGAAAAAGAAAAGTTTTTTAGAATACAAATTGCCCATAGTAGAACGTAAAAATACTATTATAAGTACAATAGGCGGGAATATCGAGAAGCCAAATGAGAAAGTAAAACGCCGTGTCCTTCGGAATTTTGTTTTCCTTGAAATGCGAAAATGAGATGGTTAAAAATGGATTTTAACAAGCCATATGATCTTCTTTTAGGAAATGATTTTATATTCAACAATGTAAAAGTAATTGATATCGGAAGTAAAGAAATCATCCTAAACAATGGGGTAAAGCTTCCTTTCCAATCGAAGACCTTGCAAGAACAGGTTAATTCGTTGGATACAAGTGAGGTAAAAAATATCAAATTAGACCATTTAAATTCGAATGAAATGAAAAAAACCAAAGAAGGGGACGCTCTTACAAATACAAAAGCAGTGGTACATAAAATAAAAACCACAACTAATCAACAAATAAATTCACGCATCTATAGGTTGCCTCCAAAGCACGAAGAAGAAGTCCGAAAACAAATTGTTGACTTAGAAAATCAGGGAATAATCAGAGAAAGCAGGAGTAGATATAGCTCTCCGATTCTAATAGTTCCGAAAAAAATTGATAACTCGCGCATACAAAAGTACAGATTAGTGGTTGATTATAGGAGACTAAATCAATTGACTGTAGACGATAAACACCCAATGCCAAAAATTGAAGGCATCCTTGACAAACTGGGCAAAGCACAGTACTTTAGCACAATTGACTTAGCCAAGGGTTACCACCAAATATTGATGGCAGAGGAAGATATCGAAAAGACAGCTTTTGTAACTCCGGCTGGACTATATGAATATGTCCGTATGCCTTTCGGGCTGAAAAATGCCCCAGCCACTTTCCAGAGAATGATGAACGAAGTTTTGAGAGAATATATCAATAAGATATGTGTTGTCTATCTGGATGACGTTCTCGTATTTTCAACCTCATTGGAGGAGCATATAAGTTCTCTTGTAAAAATTTTTTCGACATTAGAAAAACATAACCTTAAAATTCAAGCCGATAAGTGTAGCTTCTTACAAAAGGAAACACAGTTTTTAGGGCATTTACTAACTAAAGAAGGCATTAAGCCAAACCCTGAGAAAGTTAGGGTTATTCAAAATCTGGTGGTGCCTAAAACGGAAAAGCAACATAAAGGATTCTTGGGAGCCACAGGCTATTATAGAAAATTTATTAAAAATTATTCTAAAATAGCTTATCCTATGAAAAAGTATCTGAAGAAAGGATTTAAAATTAATCCTAAAGATCCACAATATATAAGCAGTTTTGAAAATTTGAAAGCCTTAATAATATCACACCTTATTTTAAAATTCCCAGAGTATGATAAGGAGTTCACTATCACTACAGATGCTAGTGACTGTCCTTTCTGAGCAGGGACAACCTGTATGTTATATCTCTAGAACATTAAATAACCATGAGCAAAAATATGCGACTACTGACAAGGAATTTTTGGCTATAATATATACTATCACGTATCTTAGACCCTATATCTATGGAAAGAAGTTTAAAATAATAACTGACCATTGCCCAATTAAATATTTAAATAATAAATATAAAGTAAAGGAATTCTCCCAACGTCACCAAAGGTGGCTTTTGAAACTCTAGGAGTATAGCTATGAGATAGAATATCTAAATGGTAAAGATAACGTTGTGGCAGACTTTTTGAGTAGAATTGAGAATTCGCCCAAAATAAATGAAAATAATGACCATGAATCAAACTACGAACTGACAGACACTATACATTCCGCTGAAGAGGAGTTGTTAGAGCATTTTTTTATAAAGGAAGAGATAGTTAATAAATACAAGATACAAATAATAATTACATATAGCCCAAAAGCCGAGTTGCAAGCACTCCATAACAGAAAGATTATTGGAATTAATCCAATGGAGGATGAAAACTATATTAAAAATATTTTTAAACGTTATATAAAAAAAGGGAAAATAGGCATTTTTTCAGAGGTATCTGAGTCAGATTATCACAAAATACAACTGATACTTATATCTATGTTTTCACACGAAAACCAAATTGAATTCGTAAAGTGTACAAAAAAGGCTTCCGAAATAGAAGACGAGGAAGAGTTGCACAAACAAATTTCATTATATCATAGTAATGAATCAATGTATAGCGGTATTTACGAAACCTATAACACACTAAAAGAAATAATATACTATCCAAAATTCAAAGAGCATATTCAGCTAATAATTAATAACTGTCAAAAGTGTCAACAAATCAAATATGATAGGAGACCAATTAGGCCCAAATTTCATTTAACGGAAACTGCAACCGAAAAGAACGAAATCATTCATGTCGATATTTTTCATTTTAAAAAATTATCATTTGTAAAAGTTATTGATAAATTAACCAAATTCGCAGCAGCTTATAACATTACTGATAGAAATTGGAGATCAAAGAAAACAATAATAGTAGAACATTTTGCCAAATTTGGGAAACCTAAAAAAATCATTATGGATATTGAATTTAGAGCAGAACAACTAATAGAATTTTTGTCTACAGAAGGTATAGAGGTACATTTAACAAAGCCCAACAACCATACAGGAAATGCAGACATTGAGAGGCTTCACTCAACCCTGTTGGAAAAACTAACAGGAATTGATGATCCAAGTCTCTCAACGGAAATGAGGATACAGATCGTTATAGGAAACTATAATGATCGCTATCATTCTAACATCAAATGTTCTCCTAGGTCCGCAAAAGAAAACGTTTGCTCCACAATTTTACACGATAGAATAAATCAATCCAAAAATCACATCATAGAGAAAAGAAATAGAAATAGAGAACAAAATACTGAATATAGACCAAGCGGCTTTATAAAAAATTATCGTAGAGTCAGACACAAAGACCAACCGTATTATAGAAGTAATCTATTGAAAAATGTCCATATTGCCAATATAAAAAGACCATATAAATTCGCAAGCATTGAAATCTTGAATAATAATGAAGATGATGATAGATTTAGTACTAGGGCAATGGCTGGTGATCCTGGTTATTGAAAAACACAATGAATATATCCATTAAAATTTATTTTATAAGTATCGAATCATTTAAACGGAGTGATTATATAATTATAATTTGCAGGGAATATTGACGATCGTGATTTTAATTGCAACAGCAATAACAGCAAGAGGACGCCTACAAGTAACCCCAATAACTGAAGAAGCAGGTTATACTATAATACAAATGGGGGTGGTTGAAATAGTAAATGAGGTAAATACAGTGTTACATGTTATACGACCACATGAAATAGCTAGTGTAATAAATCAGTTTGAAGAAAACATAATGAAAACAGAAATAAATAATAAAGAACTTCTAATAAATGAGATAAAAATAATTAAAGCTAAACTCAAATCTATTACCCCTAGTGAGGAAAGAAGAAAGAAAAGAGGATTAATAAATGTTGGGGGCTCCATGTATAAATGGATGTTCGGCGTAATGGATGATGAGGATAGGCAAGATATTGTAGATCATATGAAAATAATAGAGGAAAATAATCACAATGCAATACAAATTTAAATAAACAAATATTCATTAATGAATATTTCAATAACACGATGAATCTAATGAAAACAACCATTGAAAACGATAGAATCAATATTTTGAACTCATTAAATAAAACACAATCAGTAAATAAGGAATTAATGAAACAATTATTGTTTAATGACCAAATGAATAAGCTACGGTATTTGGAAGGAAAGATTAAAGAAATACAGGATAATATAGCTGCAGCAAAACATAATTTAATACATCCAGGAATGCTAACCAAAGAAGAAATAGAATATTTCAATATAGATTTCTACAAGCTTAAACTTGCAAAATTAGGAGTTTTATCATACAAAAACGAGTCAATTATATTTGCTATACAGATACCAAACAATTATATTACTACTGACCGAAAGTTGATAACACCACTACCAAATAAAGAAAATTTGCAAATAGAGGAAAAAGATGAAATTATTGTCACTGTAAATTTCAAAAATTACAAGTATATCGAAAACATGATGTTAAAAAAGTTAAAAATAACAAAAAACTGTATTTTTTCAAATAACTGTATTTTTAAGTAAAGTAAATCAAACTAAAGTAAAAGACATAAATGATGACACAATTTTAATACAAAATGCACATAATGAAAAACTGATACAGAATTGTGACAAACGTAATTTTACATTATATAAGAACTATATTATTAATTTTTCAAATTGTAAATTGCAGATAAGAAACCAAAAATATTATAACAACAAAATTGAATTTGTAGAAAAATATACCTACCCTGTCAAAATGTTAAATCAAACATACGAAAGCCAAATTAGTTTTGAAAAAATTGTATTAAATAACTTTGAAAACATAAAACATTTACAGGAATTAAAGTACCACAAAAATGTTTCTTATAGTATAAGTGCTGTGCTAATTAGTATAATTGTAATAACACTAGTTTTGTTTTGGCTTAGAAAAAGAAATGTAAATGTAAAAATTTTAAATAAAAGGATTCGGGAGAATCCTAAAAGCAACCTGGGAGGAGTTACATACAATCCTCACCCCGATAACTTAACGTTGCCGATCATGGTACCGTTGAATGATCAACACATGAAACGTGACGGAATGCACCAAGTCAGCATATTCTAGCTGATATGTATTCCGCCACGATGTATACATGTTTATGTTGTACATGTTTATAAAGCTCAGATAGAGCATAAGTTTATGTTAGAGTAAGAATAAAGTTTAGTTGGAGTTTGATGCTGATAATAAACAGACACATAAAATAAAGTGTTTTGAGTTTTATTAAATTATTATAACTAAATATATCTTTAATTATAAATTATATAACTCGCGCGAAGCAGAAACGCCTGGCGAGGGCTGATGAAGTCGGCCGTAACCCGTCAACGGGTTGTTATGGCCACCTAAGTAAGTAAGTAATTGGTTAACATAAAAGTTTTTTGTACACAAAATACTAACTTACTTACTAAGATGGCGGTTACAACCGTTGGTCGGTTTTGGCCTGGTCTAAGAATTTTCGCCAGCCTCTTTTGTCGTGCGCTTGCTGGCGCCAGTTGGAAACTCCAAGCGTTGTCAGGTTATCCAATGCCTGGTCTTTCCAACGGAGATGCGGTCTTCCTCGTCTGCGTTGGCCACCGCTGTGTACCGACTCCAATATTTTTTTTTGCTGGAGCTTCGTCGTTCATTCTCTCGACATGACCTAGCCAGTGAAGCCGCTCTTTTTTAATACGCTTGACTATATCGACGTTGGCATATAGCTCATACAGCTCGTGGTTCCATCGTATTCGGCACTCGCCATTGAAGCAGATTGGACCATAGATCTTGCGAAGGATTTTTCTCTCGAACGCTCCCAAAGTCCTTTCATCAGAGCTGCTCAACGTCCAGGTTTGTGATGCGTATAGTAGGACAGGCATGAATATTGACTAATAGAGCATCAGTTTTGTTCATCGAGAGAAAGTTCTGCTTCTCAATTGCTTACTGAGCTCAAAGTAACACCTGTTGGCAAGAGTTATCTTTCGTTTAATCTCAATACTGATATCGTTGGAGGAGTTAATACTGGATCCCAGGTAAACAAAGTCCTTCACTACCTCAAAGGTTGTGTTGTCAACATTGATGGTGTATCCAAGATGCTGGGACTGTTTGTTTGTTGACACAAGATACTTCGTTTTATCTGCGTTCACTGCAAGACCCATTCGACTCGACTCTTTTTCTAGCTTGGAGAATGCTGCACTGACTTCGCGCGTATTTTGGCCAATGATGTCAATATCATCAGCATAAACCAGCAGCATAATTCTCTTAAAGAACATTATGCCGCTGCGTCTCAGGTCAGTAGCTCAGATGATCTTCTCCATGACTATATTAAAGAAGTCGCACGATAAGGAATCACCTTGTCTGAAACCTCGTTTGGTATCGAACAGAAGGGAGAGGTCCTTCCCGATTTTCACTGCGCTGCTGGTGTTGTTCAGTGTCATCCTGCAAAGACGTATGAGTTTCGCAGGAATACCAAATTCAGACAAGATGGAGTATAGGTGACTCCTTATTGGACTGTCGAAGGTGGCGTAGAAATCGACAAAGAGATGGAGCGTATCGATTTGTTTTTCGAGGGTATTTTCCAAGATTTGTCGGAGCGTGAAGATCTGGTCAATGGTGGGCTTTCCAGGTCTGAAGCCACACTGATAAGGTCCAATCAGTTGGTTGACGATGGGCTTCAGTCTTTCACACAATATGCTCGACAGGACCTTATATGCGATATTAAGAAGGTTATTCCCACGGTAGTTGGCGCAAATAGTGGGATCGCCTTTCTTGTGGATTGGGCAGAGCACACTGAGGTTCCAATCATTTGGAATGCATTCTTCCGACCATATTATGCATAGAAGTCTGTGAATGCATTTAAACAGAGCTTCGCCACCGGTCTTAAACAGCTCAGCCAGTAGGCCATCGGCTCCTGCGGCTTTGTTGTTCTTAAGCCGAGCTATAGCTGGCTTCAAGAACTGCAACGCTGTCATTCATAATTGGGGTTCCCGGGATATCATCTCCACTGATTGTTGTCAGCGTCGCCATTTAAAAGACTAGAGAAGTG
This sequence comes from Tetanocera ferruginea, assembly GCA_958299015.1. Classification (NCBI taxonomy): domain Eukaryota; kingdom Metazoa; phylum Arthropoda; class Insecta; order Diptera; family Sciomyzidae; genus Tetanocera; species Tetanocera ferruginea. The sequence continues at coordinate 47,375,852 of OY282644.1, forward strand.
TTCCCTCAATGGCATCAGTGTACTCTGGATATCTGCCACTAGATTACCATTCTCATCCCTGCAGGAAGAGACTCCGGTCTTAAAAACATCAGCCAGGCGTTTTATTTTTCGAAAAATTTTCGGGTCTCATTCCTGTCACCATGCATTTCAATTTTTCCGCACTCACGCTTTTCCGGCTCCCTTTTTTTTCGCCTGAAATGCGTCTCTCTTCCCTCCTCTTCTCTCGGTATCGCTGCATAGCAGCACGCGTTACAAATTGCTGCAGGGTGGCTTTGTAGGCGATGTCCTTCTCTGCAGTGGCGTCGCGAAACTCCTGGTAGTGCCACTGGTTTCGGCGAGGGCGGTGATAACCTACCACCTCTTCGGCAGCCGTACGCATAGAGTGGGATATGTGCGTCCAGTGTCCGCATATATCGTCGATCAGAGGAGTGCTTTCTTGCAGCAGGAGTGAGAGTTGAGTAGCGTGGCTTTGGCCGTCCGTTTTGACTGCAGCTTGTCAACGTCTAGCTTTCTTTGTGTTGGACTGCGAGCATAATGATCCGAGTCTATGTTAGCACTACGGATCGTGCGTACGTCTAGTACACTGGAAGAGTGCCTTCTGTCAATCAAAACGTGATCAATTTTATTGCATGTTTTTTGATCAGGGGACAGCCAGGTGGCCTTATGAATATTGAGATGCTTGAGTCTAGCAATACTAACGACCATGTTTCGTGCTGCGGCGAAGTCAATCAACCTCATTCGGTTATAGGATGAGTTGTCGTGGAGGTTGAACTTTCCGACTGTTGAACCAAATATGTTTTCCTTACCCACCTTGGCGTTGAAGTCACCAAGCACGATTTTTTCAAGGCGCTCGTAAAAACTTTCTTGGGTCTCGTCATCTTTTTCTTCTGTCGGAGCATGCGCACATATTAGGCTAATGTTAAAAAATTTTGCCTTGAAACGAATTATGGCAAGTCGTTCATTCACAGGAGTCAAAGCGTGGACATAATGTAGCTTTCTCTTGCCAACTACAAATCCGCATCCAAACTCGTGCTTCTCTGCATGTCCGCTGTAGTAAAGGGTCCACCATCTAACTTTTTTTTTCAACTAGTGCTTATTTCGTGAATGGCAACACTTAGCACATGTCTGATTTGACAGATAATTAGTTTATCCATCCGCTGAACGAATATGGTTGTGTATACGCTTGAACAACGCTGGAAAATATTGCGACATTACTTTGAAAATCATGGTAACGTTGCAGAATGTGTGCGAAAATTTCGTACGGATTTTGGAAGAACAGAAGCACCGTCAGCTCCGTAAGTTCGGTATCTTGTGAAAAAAGTGAAACAAACTGGCATCCTCATCGATAAACCAAAGCGTGAAAAGCCAAAAACAGTGCGTACACACGAGAATATTGCTGCTGTGGCAGAAAATGTGCGTGAAGAGGCATCAACATCAATTCACCGTCGTTCTCAACAATTGAACATTTCGGAGACATCATTGAGACGAATTTTGCATAAAGACCTCGGTATGACGCCATACAAAGTCCAATTGGTTCAGGAGTTGAAGCCAACTGACCATCCAACACGTTTTCGCTTCGCTGAGTGGCCCTGCGATTGACTTACAAAAGATGCCGATTTTGTCAAAAACAAATCATCTTTTCAGATGAAGCTCATTTTGATCTTGGCGGGTATGTAAACAAGCAAAATTGTCCCATTTGGGGCACTCAAAACGAGTGACTGTTTGGTGTAGATTTTGGTCCAGAGGCATAATTGGGCCATTTTTCTTCGAAAATGAGCAAGGAGTGGCCGGTATAGTCAATGGCCATCGTTATTGGGCCATGTTGAACGAATTTTTGTTTACAAAAATTGAGGAGGATATTGGCAACATTTGGTTTAAATAGGACGGCGCTACGTGCCACACAGCCGAAGCTACACTCGATGTTTTGCGCCCTGTTTTTGAAGTTCGCATTCTCAGCCGCAGAGCTGATGTCGTTTTGCCACGTCGGAGCTGCGATTTGACACCGTTGGACTATTATTTGTGGGGTGCCCTCAAAGATAAGTGTTAGGCCGACAAGCCAGAGACAATTGACGCTTTAAAGGACAGTATTCGTGAAGTTATTGGTGAAATACAGCTGCACACAATCGATAATGTGCTTAAAAATTGGACCGATCTTGTAGGCTACTGCATGGCCAGGCGAGGCAGCCATTTGAATGAAATTATTTTCCATTATTAACCGGAAGGATTGTACATTCAAATAAAAAAAGAAATTTGAGAAAATATTTTGTAGTTTTTTTATAGCATTTTCAAAAAAAAAATTTATTCGACGGACCCTTTAGATTTCACAGGATGCTTGTCGTAAGCAACCTTGTCCCTTCCATCGCATTTCTGGGATTGCAGTGATATCAGAATTATATCTTTCCATTCCATATAATTCTGATATCACTGCAATATCCAAGATATAATTCTGATATCACCATCCCAATTTAGGGTTCGGACTTTCCAGGTGCATATCCATTTATCATTACCAGTTTTTTGTTTGCGGTAGTCGTCATCAGACTTGGGGTCATTCTTTTATTTATTCTTGTAATTTTCACTGAAATGCTTTTTTATGTGGTGGACTTCAAACCCAACCCACAACCTTTGCTTGCTGACCAAAGGAAGCCCGCCGCTCAGATTCGCCGCCAAAGTCTATCGGGCGATAGTTCTTTGACGTTTCCAGGAGACACCACGCGGAGATTTGAGTCGACTTGAGACGATTTCGACATGGATAATGCTGGCCTCGCTAAGTTGAGGCAGACAGACACGTTGCCATGTAAAGATCGCCCCTTATCTCCCACACAAAATACAAAATAACCGTGATGAATTTACCTTTCAAATGATACCAATATTGATACAATGAGCGTAATGAATAAAACGTAAGCAGTTGCTTGTCCTTGGAATTTCTAAGAAATTACTTAGGTGTGGTAAGAATAAAATCTTAAGTAATTCCTTTTTCCTTAAGCTATTCCTTATTTCCTTGGCAAAGAGCAATTGTATGATCTTTTCCTTAGTTTTTTAAGACATTGCTTAAGAGCGTGGCAAAATTGCTTTTGCCAGTTAAGGAATTGCTTAGGATTTCTCAAGCTGCTTTACCCGTAGCTTGCATTTGCTGAAGTAAGTTTTAACTTGTCATTCACTGCATTCAGAAGTGAAAATGGCTCAGTTCCTTAATATATAAGTAAGAACAACTTTAATAATGTGAGAAAATAATGCAGTAATGACGATATTCGGAAGTTTTATCGTTTACAAAGAACAAACATTTGATTCATAGGATCAAAACTAAACAACACGTGCAAGCAACACACAACTGTTTTTGTGTGTACTAGATATTTATACATTTTTTTTTAATGCAAAGGTACCATTTCCTTAAGGAAAAGCAGCAATAGCTTAAACTTTTATTCATACGAGAATAAACCGGTTATTTCTTGGCTAAGCTATTGCTAATTAAGCAATACCTTAAGCTTATAAGGAATTGCTTGTAAGGACTTGCTTATTTTTTATTCATTAGGCTCAATATTTTGTAAACTGAAAGGACACTGCTTCCGGCTTCATCACTATATTTGCACCCTTTTAAGTGTCTGGTTTAATGAACCCCCTACCAGGTGTCTGGCAGTTGGTTTTTATGTTCATAATGATGGCCTCAAGAACATATATAAAATTCAGCTTTGATTATATGACGTAAGTATTACCCTTTTTTGGAACTTTTCAAAGCTTAAAGCTTCTAAAATTCCCTCGACCTTGGATTCATAATATCCAAACGTTTTTATCCACTGTTGTATGCAACCACACACAAAATCTTAGCTTTGATAAAATGACGTAAGTCTGGCGGTCGCTGGCTCTTAGTCTATAACGAAAGCCGTTTTGTTTCAAAATTTGGTGGTACCCTTTTGCGAGGTCGATAGTTGCAAAATATTGTGCACGTCATAATTTGTCTTAGATCGAGTCAATGTTTGGAGGTGGATATTTATCGTCAATGGTTACTTCTTTTATTTTTCTATAGTCTATCATTATTATATATATTTTTCTTTCCAGAGTTATTCTTTTTTTTGGAACGACTATTAATGAGCTAGAAAAGCGTGAATTACTTCTTTTATTATCCCTTGTTTTCATCATACCTGTGTTTCTCTATGGCGCTGAGGCATGGTTGGTATCGCAAACAGATGCAGCCGCTCTTGGGGTGTTCGAGAGGAAAGTTTTTCGCAACATCTTTGGTCCTGTTCGAGATGGCGACGACTATCGCATTCGAATGAACCACGAACTGTACGAGCTCTACGACGACATTGACATAGTCCAGCGTGTAACAATTCAGCGACTACGTTGGCTGAGTCATGTCTTTCGTATGGATGAAGAAGCTCAAGCGAAAAAGGTGTTTGAGGCAAAAGCCGAGGGTCGACGACGAAGAGGAAGACCATGCCTCCGATGGATTGACCAGGCCGAGGAAGCCCTTACCGCGCTTGGTGAAAGAGATTGGAGACGGCGCGCGCGAAGCAGAAACGCCTGGCGAGGGCTCATGAAGTCGGCCGTAACCCGTTAACGGGTTGTCATGGCCACCTAAGTAAGTAAGTAAGTGTGTTGAAGATTAGAAATTTACTTATAAAACTCGCATGATTGAAGTTGTTTTTGATTTATTATTTCATTTTATACTTTTCTAACCATACCCCTATGAAAACATTTTTTATTTTACCACGAAGTAGCCACGAAAAATTTATGGGACTCCGTTTTAAATATTTATTTTAATTTTATTTCATTTTTAAATATTACCGGAAACCAAATATGGCAATTTTAAAAAAGTTAACTGTTTTTTATTTAATTGTTATTTCATACCTCAGCCTTTGAAATAAAACTCGTAACAGTAGTTTTTTACCAAATGAAGGACAATATCGATAATTTCCTTTTTTCAATAATAACACTGTGCTAGTTGCAAAATCCATCAAACGGGGGACCCAGGGGGATAACATAATTCGAGCGCGCTGTTTCTAATGGTGCTATGCGTTTTTTAAGTTAGCTCTAGTTTCCGAGTAATTCGAAAAACAAAATAGCACTATTAAGGATAGAACCGAAGCAAATTTATTTTTTATTTTTTACAATTTATTAATACTAAATCGATATAAATAGAAAGAATAACCATTGTATCGACAAATATACATAAAATAAAAACAATTTGGAGAATACTTATTTGCATTAGTTGACTGAAAGGGGGAAATTACATTCGCGGCAGAGAAAACAGACCTTTTTTAAAAATTCATAACTCAGTCAAAAACAAACACTTTTTCAAAATTTATTATTGTAGAGAATTGAACAAATTACCAGAAAAAAATTTCAAAAAAATAAAGTTTTCACTCCAACATGGTTGTATAGAGCTCCAAACAGGCGGCAGAGAAAAAACGGGGCCTCGTGGTTGCATCGCTAGGAGTCGCAAAAATTGTCCGATCTGGAAAAATATGACTTTTTAAAATCTTAACAAAATTGGTAATCGTATGACAGGAGCTTTTTTGTTCGTCAAAAAATGAACCCGCTAGTGCCGCAACCAGTACGAAAAACATGGTTTCGAGATAACGCGTTCGAAGTTTGTGAACAAAGAAAAAAAAGGTTAAAATTAAAAATGCCCGTAAAAATAGAATTTTAAGAGTATTTACTAAAATACAAAATTATAAAAAAAGTCGATTTAATAAAACGGCCAATATCATGTCCCCCTTAAGAGTGATTTTCACGCAAAAAAATGAATACAAAGAAAAATTTTAATGGGCCCTTAAGCAACGACAACAGTTCATGGCTTTGAAGGTTTAGGGGAAGTGCATTTTTAAAGATAGCGTGGGCTAATGTTTACATTAGCTTATCGCTTGCTTTAATAAGTTGATGATCTTTAATGTTTCTATCATATCAAAGAGCTGAAACGTCTTAATTATGTGTAGCAAACTTCCATACGGAATTTTTCCGGGAATTGCTTAATAGGCTGATACCCACACTATGGTGCAATATTATAAACAGTGTGCTTTCGAAAAGTCTGTGTAAATAACATCAACTTGACATCCCTCTCGAAACGATGATGTGCAATATTCAGAAAAAATTACCAGGTTGGAAACAGTCGAACACCAGGCACGAAACCATTCTGCGAGAGAGAAATATAATTCTTAACTGAGGAAAACTAAAAAAAAAAAAATATACAACGTAATTGGTTACAAATGGCCAATGGCTTAACAGGTTCGAACATTTTTATGTTATGACTCCATGAATTTTGGGTACAAAATCAAACTTCTAAATAGGATGTTTGGGTTGAAATAGAAACTTATTTGATTAAGTTTGATGGTGGGTATTAAAAAGAGTATTTTGGTTAAGTACACGATGTAATTTTTCGTTACAATTCACAGAGGAATTAAATAAATTGTCAAGAATTACAAATTTTTTCTTCGTGGGTCTAAAATTTTGATTTTCAAAATTCTCGAAAATAAGAGCTAACCTAAAAAAACGCTTAGCACCATTAGAATCAGCATACTCGAATAAGGTTATCCCCCCGGGTCCCCCGTTTGATGAGAAAAAAAAGTGTCCGATTCGAGCACAGTGTAATTATTTCTTAAACGTTTGTGAGTTAAGCAAAAAAAAAGGAAAATTTGGACTGTTGGACTGAGGCGAATTTGATAATTATTGAAGCATTTATTGAAGTGAAACTTCTTTGGCGGCGAGTGAAATTTCAAAGTCATTTTTCGTGACGCTAGGCTAACGTTTTCAATTAATATGAAAATTAAAAAAAAATTATTGCCGCTGCCAAGAATTGAACCCCGAACATCGTTGCTTATAAGACGGAATCTATTCCCTTACGCACATGAAACAAGTCTAACAAAATGTTATTAAAAGTGAACACGTAACATAATGAAAATAACATTTACTTTAGATTAACATTAACATTACATTATTAACATAACCGTAACATTAATTTTCATCCTACAAGTATGCACGGAAAAAAAAATAGAAAAATAGCTAAAACAGGAGCAGAACGCGTTCGTGAATATAGAGAGCGAATTAGAGCTCTTAAGAATACAGCCGCAGCTGGGTCTGCAATTAATGATGAAGGTAAGGTGATTGCAACAACGGCTGAGTTTCAAAATGCATTTTTACGAAACATCAGTGTATTTTGGTGAATCTACAAAGAACCAATCCCCAAAAAACACACTGATGCATCTCAACAAAATTTTAAAGCCAACCAAGTTGATGCACTCAACAATCAGCGTTCGCTGGTTTATGAGACCCTCTATCAACATAGCAATTATTATGATCAGGAAGCAGGAGGTAATAATGAACAAGATTTGCCCCTGCTTTCGGAGGCTCCTTCAAAGAGTACTATGCAAATGCAATCCAGCATTCAAAAAGTAACAGTGTTGAGAAGACATTCGAAAGAAACTAAAACACCAACTGAACTAAAACAAGGAACGAAAATAACTGTTATTTTACAATTTTCAAATGAAAAAAATGGTCGAAAGACTTTTACAAATATACCATTATGTTACAAATGTCCTCAGCCTCACGAATATTAAGTCGCTTTTAAATTTGAAACTGATTCTTTAAAAGTTCTAGCCTAGTATATTTCGAGGAAAAATAAAGGTTACTTTTGACTTTTATTTTATCGGTCAAAAATAGCAGTTATTTTGTGACTTTAATTTTTTCGGTCAAAAATATCAAGCAATTTGTGTTTTCTTAAAGGCCGCTTGACAGATTGAACTGTTGACACCATGTGAAAATGTCTCACCGATGACATGAAAATAATAATATCAAAATTTTTTTATCGGTAAAATGACTTGAACAAATATAAATTACCTGATATTTTTGACCGAAAAATAAACGGCAGAAAATAACTGTTATTTTTGCACAAAAAAACTCTAAGGCACAAAAAACTGTTATTTTTGTCGGAAAAAATAAAAATTAAGAGATAAAAGTTAATATGTGACACTTTCGACAAAAATCATATTCGGTACGGCCCCTGGATGCAAATATTGAATCAACAAATTATTATTCCATTTCGTATTGATTGAATTTCTTTTCAGATACTTTCGCTCTCTATTTCACACTAAAATCTCTCTTAAAATAATCTCTCTTACTGTTAAAGAAGTTTCACTTCTGCCACGTGTACGTTGCTACACGCGAGTTTTTTTATAAGTATGACTTGACTTCTGACATTTCGTTTTATAAAACGAAAAGATCTTCAGTTTATCTATATATTGCACTGACTATCTATACATCAATTCAATTGAACAAATAATGCTAATGTTCAATAATTGCTTCGAAATCAATAGAAGATATTTTCGCTTTTTAATAATTTAAAACTCTAAGTAAAAGTTTCATTTAAATCAGTGATACATGTAAATCGTGAGCCATTAAACAAACTCACAAAAAAAAAGACTCTTTGAGATTAATTTTTATATAATGCCATAGATATATCCAAGCTCTTTTAACCATTTATATACCATAAAAATATGCAAACGCTTGTAACACATATAAATAAGCGAGTCTGGTATAGAAAAGGATATATATTCTTGATCAGGTGTCATCTCGTGAGTCGATTTATACCAACATGACCATTCATCCGTCCGTCTGCGTGTTGTCCATAATCATAGAAGGAGTTGAGATAACTCCATCTTGGCACACATGATGAAATGGATCCAAGATCTGCACTATTGAATATTTTTGGAATTAAGGCTCGGACACGCCCACCTCCCTAACAACCCAAAAATTTAAAACTCCATACACAAGCATATGTTTGGCCAAAAGAGATAAAAGTACAACAACAGCGATGTCGAGCAGATGCAACAAGTGGTTTAGTTCGTGGTTATAGTCAAATTAAAGATGCGGTTTTTGAAATTTCGGAAGACAAAGGAGACACGGTTAAATCGCGCGCTACTGCTTTAGGTTTCCATAACAAAATGGCAACTATAGAAATTGGAATTTACACCGTATTTTGGGATGGTATTTTGAGCCAAGTTAATAAAACAAGCAATATTCTACAGAGTCCAACATTAGATCTATGTAAATCAGTTGCAACACTGAAATCACTAAAAGTATATTTAGACGTCAAAAGAAATAATTTTGAAGAGTATGAAAAAAAAGCTGCCGAATTAAGTTGTTGCACTGAATATTAATGTACAGCGCAACGTTAGCGTAAAATAAACGTGCGTTTGTCTACACTTGATTGTGTTCAAGAAGCAGAAGCTGTTCTCACATCTGCACAAAAATTTAGAGTGCAAAACTTTATTCCTGTTATAGATCAGTTTCAAGCTTCGTTGCAGCGGAGGCTTGAGGTATACGAATTGGTTGACTTCCGTTTTGGCTTTTTCAATAAGTTAGACGAACTAACGGATGAAGAACTAGTTGTGTCGGCTGGCAATTTAATTTAAATTTATTATAATGATTTGGAAGATAATTTTGAAAATGAGCTGATTCAATTTAAATATTTTTTCAGAGAATTTAAAAATGCATAAAAGCAAAATATCTCTCAGGCAATGTGGATTCTTGAATTAAAGTACGAAAAAATGTAAAGGATTGTTTTACTAATGTTGAGATTGCTTTGAGGATGTATCTGTCTCTCATGATAACTAACAGTACTGGAGAAAGATCATTTTCCAAATTAAAACTTATTAAAAACAGACTTCGAACGTCCATGGTGCAAGAAAGATTAAACGCTTAGGCTTTATTTAGTTTAGAAAACGATGTTCTTAAAACAATGGTCTTCGAAGATATTATAAATGCGTTTATTAACAATAAAAATAGATGGACATTTATGTCCATTTAATTACAATTGGAAAATAGCTTTTTTTATTTTATTATTATTTATTATTATCTATCTATGAAAGTTTTTTTTCAGTATAAGGGCCCGCACCACAAAGTCCGCTTACGGTCTTAGATGGCCAAAATCCAGCCATCAGTGTTTTCTTTTTTACGGCCAAAGCCCAAAAACTAAAACAACTAACTTTCTTTTCTCCCAGTTGAATTCAAATCAGCTTACCTTCTTACAAAACGCGCTGTGCAATGCTTAGTTTATACTCGCTTGAATGTCGTCGCATTATGTATTCTGTTATGTTTATTAGAGATATTTTTCACTGTAAAATTCAATGTCGTAGCATTTTAGTCATGATTAATTTATATTCACCTCTTAGAAACCTAAGAGAGTGCTTTCATTTTCGTTGCAATACACTTAGAAGCAATTTTTCTCAGCAAAAACCCTTAAGGCATTGTCTTTATATAACTTTTTTATTATTAGCTGTTACACTGGTTTACAAATAACGAAAAGTTGTTTGTACTTTGAATGCCACTATCCTTTTCTCATGTAAAATCGGTCGCTAATTCCGAAAAAAAAATTTTTTTTTTTCTGTCACTCCGTTTTCGAGATATTGCCCACTGTAGGGTTTTCAACGAAAACAAAAAGTTGGTTCCACTTAATTGCATATTAACCAGAACCAACAATAGTAATCAAACAAATGATATATCAAATAAAAACTAATAAAATTTCTTACAAACAATGCAAACATCATTTTTGGTCGATCTGTTAGTTTTGGCGGAATTAATTCAAATATCGGGGATTTTTTTATTTTTCAGAAAAATTTCCAAAAAAAGACAAAATAGTTGCAAATTTTGTTAAGAAATCAAAATATGTTGTTACTTTTGATATTTTTTACTACAAGCCTTTATTTTTCCAAAAAAAATAAGCTATTGTTGAAGAAAATCTATTGAGAAATGAAAAAGTTGTGTTCAATGGAACGAAAGCACCCAAGTTATGGTTTTTTTACAAATTTTATTGTCATATAAATAAATTGGGTTATTGTACTATAATTTTTTATTTTTCATTTTTATTGTTCATAGGAATCAAGTCAAGGGTTTTGCGAAAGAAAAGATAAGAACAAACACGCTACAATAAAAACAGGTAGGCTCACGACTGAGAGTACAACCGTCGAAACCGTCACAGCAAAACGTCTGATTTCGACACTTATGGCTATAAGAAAGAGAGCCTACCTGTTTTTATTATGCCATGTGAATACTTATTTTGTGTTTTTTTTACAGTTTCGGCGGTCGCGCTCTGAGTCGTGGACCTACCTACCTTTATTGTACCTGCAGCACTTTCGAGATGTATAAAAGCAAAAACATTCATGCATTATACTAAAAAACGTGGCAAACAAACGGACGCACAATTTGTAACGAAAGGAAAAAATAAAAAATAAGATATACTTCAAAATAAAATGAGTAAAAGACTGCGAAAATTCCAGTGTAAAAACGACCCAGATATTTTCTGCTACGTGTGCGGTGAACTTACTTTCGAAAAGAAACCAGTCAATTTTACGAATTTACTGCATATGTCATATCTTCATTATTTTGGTATTGCGGCTAAGAACATTGGTAAATCATGGACGCCAAGTATTTTGTGTCAATCGAGCTCGGGTAAAAAACGATGATCTGGAGACAACCGTTTTGCCACCTAAACGATTGCTATTTTTGTCTGGCCAAAGTGACTGGTGTTGGAAAACACAAACGAATGATATACGCCACTGTCCCGAATGTTTCATTGCCAGTATCTCATTCTGACGATGTTCCATATCCTACTTGTCCCGATTCAACACGTGAAAACAATCGAAAATCCGTAGATTCAGTGGAGTCGGAAGGAACTACTGGTGGTAGTACTATTACAACTGAAAGCACAACTCACCTTTTATCGCAAGCGCAGCTGAATGATTGGATAAGAGATTTGGAACTGTCAAAGGAAAAATCGGAATTGCATGGTTCTCGTTTGCAACAATTCAACTTTTTGAGACCCGATGTTAAGGTGACATACTACAGAAATCGTGAAAAACCGTTTGCTATACACTTTACTAAGAATGACAATATCTGCTATTGCGTAGACATTCCTGGCTTATTTAATACCTTCGGTCAGCCGTACATTCCCAAAGAGTGGCGTTTGTTTATTGATGGCAGCAAAGAGAGCTTGAAGGCGGTATTACTTCATATAGGAAACAAAAAGCCATCGATTCCGATCGCACATGCAGTCAACACAAAGGAAACCTACGAAACAATGGCGAAGCTATTGACATGTATTAAATATGAACAACACGACTGGAAAATATGTTCTGATCTCAAAGTCGTTGGTATGCTTTGCGGTTTACAGAGTGGCTACACAAAGTACTACTGTTTTCTATGCAAGTGGGATAGTCGAGCACGTGAACACAACTATTACAAAAAGGACTGGCCAGAAAGAATTGAGTCGAAAGTTGGAGAGAGCAACGTCAAAAACGTTCCACTCGTCAAAAAGGAAAACATAACTCTCCCACCGTTGCACATCAAACTTGGACTTATGAAAAACACTGTCAAGGCGTTAGACAAAGAAAGCGAAGAATCTCGGTGACGAGAGCGACGAACATGGGGAAAAATTCCACAAATAGATGAAAGTAATTGTGAATCGGTACCGAGGATTTTGGGAGAAAGGAATGATGGGCGACTATTGTTGGTTTCTCATCAGAGAATCCGATCCCGAATTAAATAAACGACAACACAAGAATTCTAATCATTTTTAATTTCTGAATGATAAATAAAAATCATTTAAAATGTAAATAAATAAATTAATAAATTATTAATAATAATTATATACAATTTAATAATGTTAGTTATTAAAAGAACAATAAAAATTAAGAATATATGATTTTATTACAACAACCTTTAGTTCTCATTTTTTTTTTATGGCAATAAAATAAGTCCAAATGCATAAATTGATAATCACACTATTTGGGTTCTTTCGTTCCATGGAACACAACTTTTTCATTTCTCAATAGATTTTCTTCAACAATAGCTTATTTTTTTGGAAAAATAAAGGCTTTTAGTAAAAAATATCAAAAGTAATAAAATATTTTGATTTCTTAACGAAACTTGCAACTATTTTGTCTTTTTTTGGAAATTTTTCTGAAAAATAAAATAAATCCCCGAAATGTGAATTTATTCCGCCAAAACTAACAGCTCGACCAAAAAATTATGTTTGCATTGTTTGTAAGAAATTTTATAAGCTTTTATTTGATATATCATTTGTTTGATTACTGTTGTTGGTTCTGGAGATATATGCAATTATGTGGAACCAACTTTTTTTTCGTTGAAAACCTTACAGTGGGCAATATCTCGAAAACGGAGTGACAGAAAAAAAAAAATTTTTTTTTCGGAATTAGCGACCGATTTTACATGAGAAAAGAATAGTGGCATTCAAAGTACATATTGGCTGTAAACCAGTGTTATTGATATTTTCCATAAGTGTTCTAGATATTGCTTTAAAAATGGCACGTTCTAAATTATACGTTAATATTATTATGATATAAGTTATTTTTAGTTAAGCAAATTTTGTCTAGTCTGTAAGAGAGATCTTCTCTGTTTGACAATTTTTTTTTTTTTTTTTGGATTTGCCAAGGGAATGTGGAATCTCATAAATACGTATAGCCCGTACTATACGCATGCACGACTTACATTCTAAAATCAGTCCGGATCTACCGGAACAGGCATAATGCACCTACGCACTAAACTACACTCCCAGTTGGCGAAGTATGAATTTCCACTAAGCACATTAATAGGCATTTCAGCGGAACTTAAAAATTGTATAACAAAAGCACGAATTTATTAAGTACTAGCGGATGTAACCCGGTGTTACTCGGGGTTGTGCCTCGAGCACAGAAAAAATGACGATTTTTAAAACTGCTCTCATTTTAAAATTTTTTGAATTATCAATTATATTTAAAAATTTTTTTTTTTTAATTTTAAAAAAAACCCCAATTTTCCCCCTCCTTCCGTCGAAAGTGTTTCCGTCTTCAACGTTTCGATCTGACGTCTGGTTTTTGAGGAAAATGGTCACCCAGTTTGAAAAAGTCATTTCGAGAAAAATGCGTTTAAAGTTTTTCTTAGCATGTATTTAAAATGCAATTTTATCTCAAAAAAAATATAATTTTAAAAAATCCTATAAGCATCGATTCGATTTGTGGATTGTCTTCGTTCAACTTCGGTTTTGGTCGATTCTGTTCGGTTAATTTTTTCATCTTTTCACAGCTTCTGTTCGTATTCGCTTAACTTTTTCTTTTCGTTAGTCTTTGGTTCTTGACTTCGTTTGCCTTGGGCTCATTCCTTGATTTTTGTCGAAAGAACTGTTACAAATACAAATGCTTACCAAGTTTCATCAAAATCGGTTCATCCGTTTTGACGTGAATGAGCCAAACATAGTAGATTTAATAAAGCGCCCTCTCACGGAAGTTTTCTAAAATTAAAAAAGCCTCAATTCTGTTGCAGGGTCATATCACATACCAAATTTTAGTAAAATCGGTCAAGTCATTTAGGAGTTATTGAGTCTTATACACTACTTAAAGTGCCCTCTTGCGGAAGTCTTTGGAATTTTTTATATTTTATGTTTTATCTTGGGTTCAGTTGAACTTTCATGCCAAATTTCATTGAAATCGGTTCAGGCGTGTAGGAGTTTTTGAGTCTTTAAAACGCACGCTTAAAGCGCCCTCTTGCATGTCTTTGGAATTTTTTATAGCCTATGTTATCTTGGGCGCAGTATAACCTTCATACCAAATTTCTTTGAAATCGGTCCATGTGCTTAGAAGTTATTATAGAGTGCCACGCCCACATACTTCCGCCCACTTTTTTACGTGTGTTTTAATTGGTTGCAGTTGAACCTTCATACCAAATTTCACTGAAATCGGTCCAGGCGTTTAGGAGAAATGGAGTCTTAAAAATGCACTACTTAAACTGCCCTCTTGCGGAAGTTTTTGGAATTTTCTTATATTTTATGTTTTATCTTGAGTGGAGTAGAACGTTCATACCAAATTTCATTAAAATCGGTACAGGTGTTTATGAGTTATTATGTCTTTAAAACTCACTACTTAAAGCGCCCTCTTGCGGAAGTCTTTGGAATTTTTTAAAGCCTATGTTTTATCTTGGGCACAGTTGAACCTTCATACCAAATTTCATTGAAGTCGGTCCAGGCGTTTAAAGTTATTATGTACATCCAAATTTTTGTGCATCCCCTATGTCCTTTCTCTCTATCAACCGTTCTCGGTGTCGAAATTTCAGCTCAATCGGATAAACGGTGCGCGAGCCTATACGGAACAGACAGACAGACAGACAGACAGACAGAGGGACAAACATTTGATTTTATATATTAGATTTTTTAATTTAAAAAAGTAAACAACATCAAATAAGAAGTAAACTTTACATTAAACTCCAACAGAAAGAGACCAAAGTAGCTATAAATAATATGAATATTGGTAAGTTTGCGGCCACTATCCAACCCAAGAACCTACATGGAAAAGCGATTAAACTCTTTAACACCAAACCAAATCCAAATATAACATAGATATATACGGAAATATTACATTAAATCAAAACAAAACTCTGTTTCTAAATAACCCATGCAATTTCAAGGAAATTTATATGCTAGAAACAACAGACGATAAAATAGAAGGCAATGAATGAACAATGAAGTTACAAAAATATTAAAAACATTTAAAAAATTATTATTCAGAGAGGGTAAAAATTAACAAGTACAGCGGAAATACAGCATGATATTAGAACCACTACAAATGAATAAATTAATTCAAAATTATACTAGTGCCCAGCAAAACATTTGTATATTTTTGTAAAGCCTTCACTTAATAGCTGTGTTTTGTACCAAGCGAGTTGTAAAAAAAAGACGCTTATCATATGAATACTCGCTTAAATAACACAGGATACTGTTAGTCGCTTAAAAGGTTGCCGAGTAAACGAAACAAAATGCTGCCAAGTTATGTTTCAATAATTGTGAAAATTTCCTATAAAGGTGGCAACTGTGACTTATTGACAGTCAATAGTGATTTACGAAATCAAAATGTTTTTGTTCCGAATACTTTTAACAAAATATTCAAAATTTCTTTTTGATCAATATTTCAATAAAAAAAACAAAATTTAATAAGTAATGTAAACAAGATTGATTAAATTTACTCAAATTTAAAAAAAAAATATAGGTTGTTCAAGCGTTTAGTTTAGCAAATTGTTTGAGTATCGGGTACTTTTTCAGAACAGTGTTACAAATACTTTATATCGGACAATTTATGCAGCACTAGTTGTCAAAGCTTTGCAACATAAAACAAATTGTCAAAATATTCAAATCATTTTAAAAATTGAAGATATATTAAATATTTTATTTGCGAACTAGAGATCTGTGTCCTTGAAGCTATAAGACCTCCATTAAGATGAGGAAGTGTACCAAACGGGATAAACTTGAAATTGTCCTAAGTGCAACGTTACGCTGGTTGCAAAGCCAGCATCATGAAGATCTTCGACGTCGGTACTTCTGAGAAGCCAATCGGACATTCTGTGGTAGATGGAACTCACAGATAACCAAATAAGGTGACCAAGCATATGAGCAAAACAAGCTGAAGAAGAATTTCAAAATAAAGCTTAGTTTGGACAGAATCTAAGCTAAAGATTTCGAAGATCTCGCCAAGAGGAAAACACACCGTTTCCAGATTTGAGTCAATAGAATGACTTAAATTCGGGTCCATGCACAAAGGCTAAACCAAGTGGTTCTTGAAAAAATTACGCTTCTTATGAAAAGCATGAAGAAATGTGTCCGCGCGAGTGTTTTTTCCTTTCTTAACTAAAGGCAAACGTGAAGTTTTGCATGATTGTTGTGTCAAGGCGAGGAGACAGTTTCAAAAGTTATAGTTTTAGTTAAAATATTCCAATGTTAATAGAAGAATTAAAGCACTATAAGAAAAATCACAGCTCTTGGCTTATTTATTTATTTATATATAAGCTAAATACAAGCAGTTTAAATACTTAAGAACTAAATTTTATGATTAACAGGGAGTATCTTAATTTACAATTTACAATGGTGCCATATCTTAATTAGAAGAATACATTAGAGAGGGGGAGGAAGTGTCGATGGAGTTAAGAAGGATATTTCGTAGAAGTGGTCTGCTCAGGTGAAAATCGAATTCACTGATCAAACTATTGGGGACCCGAAGCATTCTGGTTATAGGTTCGCTGCATCCATAGTCGGTGCGGTGAAAGTTAAGGTGGAAGGGAGGTATAGACCTAAGGTTGCGTGGGTTGGTATTAAAGGATATTAATTGGAGTAGTTCTGGGCCGTTAATGGTACCGCATACTAGTTGATGAATGAAGAGAACATCGAATCAACTTCAGACGGTTGGCATAAGGAGGTAAGTTGAAACTGTCAGAGCCGGGAAGACCACGAAGAGCGAAACGAATGAATCTGCGTTGAACGGCTTCGATTCGCATTGAATGGGTGTTGTAGATGGGAGAAAACATGGCTGGCATATTCGAGGATGGGTCTAACAAAGGAAAGATAGAGAGATTTAGTGACGTAAGGATTGGAGAACTCTCAGGACCAGTGTTTCACGAAACCATGTGCACAGAGGGAACTGGCTTGCCGAGAATGTAATACGTTCTCGGCGGAAGTTGGAGTCGCTTACGAAAATATGTTATAGCTTGACATTTGCTGACGTTGAGTTCCAGAAGGTTATTTTGACACCAAATGGAAAAGCTGACCAGATCGTCTTGAAGTTTGCGAGAATCGGCATTAGTCTGTATGCGCCGATAGATTTTCATATCATCAGCATACACAGAAAGATTGGATTCATTGATGATACCATCAACATCAGCAATTGTTAAGACGAATAGCAAAGGATCAAGGTGACTGCCTTGTGGGACACCAGAGGTAGCTGTAAAAGATTTTGAATTGGATAATCTAAAGATGACATTATAACTGCGTTCTTCGAGATAAGATTTAATCTATGACATAAACAGAGATGGAAAACCAAAGGTTTTAAGCTTAAGAAGGATGATAGTGTGTGAGATTTTGTCAAACGCTTTACTAAAGTCGGTGGAAACTGCATCAACTTCGTAACCACTTTCCAACGAGCATAAAGTGTTTGAAACAAATTGTGTGAGGTTAGTGGTAGTCGATCTACCCTTAAGAAAACCATGTTGACTAGGAGGAAAGATAGATTTGCAATGGAAGAAGAGAATGTCGTAGACAATCAGCCCAATCATGAAACATATCTCCCGGGTAAATTATTCAGTTTTTCCCATCCTCCTATCACGAAACTTTTCGAACATACTTTTTTGGGAAAAGTAGGCATTTTGAAAACTTGGGAGATGGGAATTTTTTTGACAGCTCGCATCATTTCTTTCCCATTTTATTAGTTGGAGAGAAAGCAAAGAAAGCAAGCAAACAAAAACATGTAAGTTAATTTTATATGCAAATAAATGGAATTTGTTTAAATTTTTTCTTACTTTTAGGTCAAAAACAACAAATAAATGCCAAATGGACATTTTGCTGTCCGTAATGGAGTCACATAGCGACATTGCTTGTGGCTTTCACAAGAATAGCAAAGAGCAAGTTGCTCTATTTTGGAAAGCAGCGACGGAACAGCTTAATGCAGCTGGTCCTCCTTTGAAAGAAACCTCGGAGTGGAAGAAGGTTGGATATAAATATGTATATGTTTTTATCTATTCATATAAAGTGATGTTCATATCGAAGTGGTGGCAGTGTTCGCGTCGAAAATTTCGTCAAAAAATCTTGCAGAATTTGCTTGCCACCGCTGCTGTCATGGCATATGAATGAACTTCACCTTATATGCAACTATTTTGCAGGGAAAAATAACTAAAACTTTTATCAGGTATGGTTGGATCAAAAAAAATACGTGAGGCACAAATGTGCCCAAAATCTCCAAATGAGAATTGGAACCGGTGGAGGACCCTACAAACAACACTTGTTGTCTCCCTTTGAAGAAGCTGTTTCAAATTTAATCAACACGAAAGGAGCTGTTGAAGGAGTCCCTGGAACAAAGTTTGGACTGAAAAGGAAACTAATAGATAAGGAGAATGAAGGGCCACTTGATGGAAATCCTCAATCTCAAAACATCGAAGCTAATATCCAAGTGGTCTTTGATGAATATTGCGGAAGTATTGAGATGAGCGGTATTCCTGAAACAGTCCAATCCAACACGACAACCGAAGCCACAACAGATCCTGCGTCTGAAAATGTTCGTAGTACCGTGCTTACACCAGCTGCCAAAAAATCTAAATATGTAAGTGCTTCCGACGTTCTTGAAAAAGAACTTACAATTCAAAAAGATTTGTTGGAAAAAATAAGTGAGGCAGTGGTGGAGCAGAAGGAGCAGCGGGCAGAAAGAAGTGCTGGAATTAAAAAGATATATCGATCACTTGATCGTTTATATGATGTCCAAAAAAAGATCTTAACTGAAACTATCAGGCATAATGTAGAAATAGAAGCAATGCGTAAGAAGGAAATTGACAGCAATATTGCACACAAATCGCAGTTGATTGAAATTGAAAAGCTAAAAATTGAATTAATGAAAACAAAATAGTTTTTTGTGTGATTTTCTTTCGCATTCTTTCAATTTCTGCATTTTGCCTGATAGTTTCAGTTAAGATTTTTATTCTAACATCATTAAAACGATCAAGTGATCGATGTATCTTTTTGAGTTCAATTAACTGATGTATGTATTAAATAATCTTTAGTTTTTTCTTTACATCATTATTCTGTGATAATATTCCTTGAATTGAATATGTATTTTTTTTTATGTAAGAAAATATTTAAATGTTTTAAGTTTAAATGAATTTTTTACTTTATGTTTGCCTTTAAATTTTACTTAAATTAATTTATTATTAATAATTTAAACATGAATGTGATAAAATATTCAATACAAACGAATTAATATTTTTAAATGAATACAAAGTCCTTCAGTTCCTTTTAATATGCTTTATATTTTATATTTATTTTATAAAGTATGTTTTTTTTATTTTTTAAGTTGAATAAATATTTAATTGTATTTTTGTTAAAGGTTGAAGTTTTCTTATAAGCTACTGGCTATCGCGTCTCGAACTCGCTTCGCAATGTCCGTCCTCTGTATGTGTTGCGTGTTATGGAAATTATTTAAATCACCGGTTCGGAAATCTTCACTATCGTCAGTTCGGAAATCTTCACTACCGTCGTATGCATTAAATCGCAAAGAAATGTTGTGTAATGCACAACATACATTAGTAATTTTAACTGCTTTTTCAGGACTATAGTGAAGCTCCCTTGCACCGAGCAAACACCTCCACTTATTTTTGAGAACTCCGTTTGTTCTTTCGATAACGTTGCGGCAGCGTGCGTGAACATCATTAAATTTTCTTTCCCTTGAGCCTTCGGATGGAGTTCTGTATGGGGTTAAAAGCCAAGGTTCCAATGCATATCCTGCGTCTCCTAGTATATATAAAATAATTCATAAATACAATAAATATATATAAGGAAAGATAACACTAAATATTACCAAGAAGCCAAAATCTTGTCTCACCACGAATATAATCTTCTTCCAATTTTGCTCTCAATTCGCTGACATTCCATATAAAGGAATCGTGGCATGCTCCTGGATGGGTTGCGTCAACGTAAATAATATTGAGCTTGTCATCGCACACCTAGTATACATGTTTATTATATTATTCTTGCAATTAATAGTACATTTTAAAAATAACTCACAAGCATAACATTTAAACTATATGTTCCCTTCCTGTTATAAAATAAATGCTTGTCTTTCGAGGGAGCAATAATTCTGACGTGCGTTCCGTCAACACATCCAATTACTCCAGGAAAAGTAAATTTAGTGTAAAATTTCAACGCCACTTCTCTCTTTCCAGCAATTTCATACATTTTTATCCACTGTGGACATAATTCCCTTTCAAACACATCTAGCACTTCAGAGAGAATTGTACTGAAACTGGATTGTGCCAATCCTACGTTATGGTCTTTCCCAACTCCGGTTTGGTAACCACCTTCTGCGAAAAATCGTAAGCATGCGCTCAGTTTGATAATGGGTGAAACTGATCTCGAGGTCTTAGACCTTGGCCAAGATTCCATCAGAACATCAAGCAAATATTTAAAACTATCTTTGTTCAATCGATAGTACTTTTGAAACCTTAAAAATATAAATATTTCACGGTAACTGATTGAATGCAACAAGGTGGAAGTGCAGGAAGAAACATGTTTCATTTCCTAACACAGCGCAGACTGTTGAGACTGTGACCCACGTTCATAAGACCAACACATAAACGTAAAGTTGGAATCTATAGTCTAGCAGCTCACAAAATTTTATTTATACTACAAATATACATACAAAGATTGTGGTAACTCCAGCGGATTGGTGCTATCTCTCAATGTTCGTCTTACAGAAACTTGGTCCACAACGTCATTGGATTCGTCCTCTTCAACAGTCAAAAATCTCAATGCAATGCTGAACATTATCAATAATATTAAATAAAAAATAAAAGCACTTAAATTTTTGCAAATTTGTGCTTTAATTGTATAAAACGTTATCTGTCAAATACAGTAAAACAGCTGTTTCGAAGATTTGTTCGAATTCCCATTCCCATATATTTACTCATGTGAGATTCATGATGGGAGAATTTTGTTCACGGGAGAATGCACATTTTTGGGAGCTGAATCTCCCGTGAGTTTTCATGATTGGGCCGAATACTTTCAAAAATTTTGGGAGTACATAACAGTTTTGCAATAGGTCTGTAATTAGAAATATCATTTTTAGGTCTTTTTTTATGTAAAGGGATTATGTACGAATTCTTCCATAACTTTGGAAAAACTGAGTTAGAAATAGAAAGTTGAAAGAGTGTCAAAAGGGGATGAGCCAAAAAGTTCGCGAATTTTTTGATGACAATAGCAGGCAACCCATCGGGTCCAGGAGAAAAATCATCTTTTAGATTATGTAGCTTTGCTAAGACATCAGTTAGTATAATATCAACAGAAGTCAGCGAGGTTTGAGCACAATTCCTTAGTGAAGAAAAGTATTCATAGTCTAATTCATCCTTATGACTTATGAATGACTGACTGAAGAAATTTGCAAATAGGTTTGTAATTATTTCGGGGTTATCTGAGGAGATATCTGAAAAAATAAGGGTAGATGGATAGTTGTCAGATTTTCTTTTAACATTAATGAACTTGTAGAAGCTTTTAGGATCCGACACCAATTTTGTATGAATATGAGCAAGATAAGACTCATATAGATGTTCACAGAGTGCAGAAAAATGGTTATAGGCGTGAAGATAATTTGTGAGGTCAAAAGAAGAACGAGCAGTTAAATAAGTGCGCCAAAGTTTGTTTCTTGTATTACGAAGTGTGGGTAATTCCTTATTATATCAGGGGGGAGATGACGATATTCTGCGCCATTCATTGTTGTTTCAGCTTCTTTCTGCTTCTCATTAGGAACTCTGTTCCTGCTAAGATATTGACATATAATATTGTTTTTGAATATTATTTTTGTTTATTTTTACTTTATTTGACATAAGATAAAAATGCTTCCAAGTTTGGAAAACATTCTTAAGCGATTTTGTGGTCGTTTTTTGACTACTCGCTTTGTAAAAAACACAGCTAATATTTGCTTATTTAATGCATTACATAATTCCAAAAGCCCAAAATACCATTACATTTTGTTTAAAGTAATACAGACCGTAATGCCTCATAATAACATTATTTTATCTTTGTTCGTTGTAAGCATCAAGTAATGCCAACAGTTAAGAGGAATTGAAAAAGCTTATATTTGGGAAGAAAGGAAAGCTGCCATAAAATAAAATAAACATACAAAAAGGCCCTTTTGCGACAACAATGGTAACACTGAAAGCAAAAGTTATCCTTCTTTATTTTTCCAAACTGCTTTACAGGACTTTAACTAGAAATTCAACCATTTACATTTCAATTTAAACCTTTTCCAAATCAAATTCGAGTTTTTCAAGTCAAAAACAACTTCTTACAAATAAAAAACTTTTTCTTTTTCAATTTCAACTTTTCCCAGTAAAATTTAAAATGGATAAAGTTTTATTTTAATTGTTAAATGTTAATTTGGACTTTAAAAAGACAAAGTTGAAGTGTAAAAAGGTGAATTTTTAAATGGAAAGAAAAGTTTTATTTGAAATGGAAAAGGTTGAATGTTAGGTCAGAAACCTGTTTAATAAAAATTAATAAGCGCTCATAAAAAACCACGCAATGGTTGCTTCTTCAATAAGTTTTTTAATATCAGTTATAAAATGACTTGTGCATAAGATATTTTGTATTCGCTTCTGGTATGCATTTGAATAATAGCTTCTCTGGTACACGAAACTGCAACCGCCTATCAAATGACTGCATACAACAGTGGATAACAACGTTTGGATATTATGAATCCAAGGTCGAGGGAATTTTAGAAGCTTTAAGCTTTGAAAAGTTCCAAAAAAGGGTCCTACTTACGTCATAGAATCAAAGCTGAATTTTATATATGTTCTTGAGGCCATCATTATGAACATAAAAACCAACTGCCAGACACCTGGTAGGGGGTTCATTAAACCAGACACTTAAAAGGGTGCAAATATGATGAAGCCGGAAGCAGTGTCCTTTCAGTTTACAAAATATTGAGCCTAATGAATAAAAAATAAGCAAGTCCTTACAAGCAATTCCTTATAAGCTTAAGGTATTGCTTAATTAGCAATAGCTTAGCCAAGAAATAACCGGTTTATTCTCGTATGAATAATAGTTTAAGCTATTGCTGCTTTTCCTTAAGGAAATGGTACCTTTGCATTCAAAAAAAAAAAATGTATAAATATCCAGTACACACAAAAACAGTTGTGTGTTGCTTGCACGTGTTGTTTAATTTTGATCCTATAAATCAAATGTTTGTTCTTTGTAAACGATAAAACTTCCGAAAATCGTCATTACTGCATTATGTTCTCACATTATTGAAGTTGTTCTTACTTATATATTAAGGAATGACAAGTTAAAACTTACTTCAGCAAATGCAAGCTACGGGTAAAGCAGCTTGAGAAATCCCAAGCAATTCCTTAACTGGCAAAAGCAATTCCTTGGTTTTTCATACGCTCTTAAGCAACGTCTTAAAAAACTAAGGAAAAGATCATACAATTTCCCTTTGCTAAGGAAATAAAGAATAGCTTAAGGAAAAAGGAGTTACTTTAGATTTTATTCTTACCACACCTAAGTAATTTCTTAGAAATTCCAAGGACAAGCAACTGCTTACGTTTTATTCATTACGCTCATTGTATCAATATTGGTATCATTTGAAAGGTAAATTCATCACGGTTATTTTGTATTTTGTGTGGGAGATAAGGGGCGATCTTTACATGGCAACGTGTCTGTCTGCCTCAACTTAGCGAGGCCAGCATTATCCATGTCGAAATCGTCTCAAGTCGACTCAAATCTCCGCGTGGTGTCTCCTGGAAACGTCAAAGAACTATCGCCCGATAGACTTTGGCGGCGAATCTGAGCGGCGGGCTTCCTTTGGTCAGCAAGCAAAGGTTGTGGGTTGGGTTTGAAGTCCACCACATAAAAAAGCATTTCAGTGAAAATTACAAGAATAAATAAAAGACTGATACCCAAATCTGATGGGGATTCGTGCGGGTTTTCTGTGCCCCAAATGCGACAATTTTGCTTGTTTACATACCCGCCAAGATCAAAATGAGCTTAATCTGAAAAGATGATTTTTTTGGCAAAATCGGCATCTTCTGTAAGTCAATCGCAGGGCCACTCAGCGAAGCGAAAACGCGTTGGATGGTCAGTTGGCTTCAACTCTTTTATGCAAAGTTCGTGTCAATGATGTCTCCGAAATGTTCAACTGTTGAGAACGACGGTGAATTGATATTGATGCCACTTCACGCACATTTTCTGCCACAGCAGCAATATTCTCGGGTGTACGCACTGTTTTTGGCTTTTCACGCTTTGGTTTATCGATGAGGATGCCACTTTGTTTCACTTTTTTCACAAGATACCGAACTTACGGAGCTGACCGTACTTCTGTTCTTCCAAAATCCGTACGCAATTTTCGCACATATTCTGCAACATTACCATGATTTTCAAAGTAATGTCGCAATATTTTCCAGCGTTGTTCAAACGTATACACAACCATATTCGTTCAGCGGATGGATAAAACTAATTATCTGTCAAATCAGACATGTGCTAAGTGTTGCCATTCACGAAATAAGCACTAGTTGAAAAAAAAGTTAGATGGTGGACCCTTTACTACAGCGGCCATGCAGAGAAGCACGAGTTTGGATGCGGAATTGTAGTTGGCAAGAGAATACGACATTATGTCCTGCGATTGACTCCTGTGAACGCACGACTTGCCACAATATGTGCGTAATATGTGCGCACGCTCCGACAGAAGAAAAAGATGACGAGACCAAAGAAAGTTTTTACGAGCACCTTGAAGACGCATACGAGCACTGCCCCAGTCATGACAAATAAATCGTGCTTGGTGACTTCAACGCCAAGGTGGGTAAGGAAAACATATTTGGTTCAACAGTCGGAAAGTTCAACCTCCACGACAACTCATCCGATAACGGAATGAGGTTGATTGACTTCGCCGCAGTCACGTTTTGATTGACGGAAGGCACTCTTCCAGTGTACTAGACGTACGCACGATCCGTGGTGCCAACATAGACTCGGATCATTATCTTGTTGCAGCCAAGATCCGCACACGTCTGTGCGCAGCTAAGAATGCTCGCAATCCTTCACAAAGAAAGCTAGACGTCGACAAGCTGCAGTCAAAATGGACGGCCGAAGCCACTCTACTCAACTCTCACTCCTGCTGCAAGAAAGCACTCCTCCGATCGACGATAAAAGCGCACAGTGGACGCACATATCCAACTCTATGGGACAACGCCTACAAAGCCACCCTGCAGCAATTTGTAACGCGTGCTGCTATGCAGCGATACCTAGAGAAGAGGAGGGAAGAGAGACGCATTTCAGGCGAAAAAAAGGTAGCCGGTAAAGCGTGAGTGCGGAAAAATTTAAATGCATGGTGACAGGAATGAGACCCGAAAATTTTTCGAAAAAATAAAACGCCTGGCCGATGTTTTTAAGACCGGAGTCTCTTCCTGCAGGGATGAGAATGGGAATCTAGTGACAGATATCCAGAGTACACTGATGCCATGGAGGGAACACTTCTCTAGTCTTTTAAATGGCGACGCTGACAACAATCCCGCCAGTGGAGATGATATCCCGGAAACCCCAATTATGAATGACAGCGTTGAAGTTCTTGAAGCCAGCTTTAGCTCGGCTTAAGAACAACAAAGCCGCAGGAGCCGATGCATTCCAAATGATTGGAACCTCAGTGTGCTCTCCCAATCCACAAGAAAGGCGATCCCACCATTTGCGCCAACTACCGTGGGAATAACCTTCTTAATATCACATATAAGGTCCTGTCGAGCATATTATGTGAAAGACTGAAGCCCATCGTCAACCAACTGATTGGACCTTATCAGTGTGGCTTCAGACCTGGAAAGCCCACCATTGACCAGATCTTCACGCTCCGACAAATCTTGGAAAATACCCTCGAAAAACAAATCGATACGCTCCATCTCTTTGTCAATTTCAAAGCCACCTTCGACAGTTAAATAAGGAGTCACCTATACTCCATCATGTCTGAATTTGGTATTCCTGCGAAACTCATACGTCTTTGCAGAATGACTCTGAACAACACCAGCAGCGCAGTGAAAATCGGGAAGGAACTCTCCCTTCCGTTCGATACCAAGCGAGGTTTCAGACAAGGTGATTCCTTATCGTGCGACTTATTTTATATAGTCATGGAGAAGATCATCTGAGCTACTGACCTGAGACGCAGTGGCATAATGTTCTATAAGAGTATTATGCTGCTGGTGTATGCTGATGATATTGACATCATTGGCCAAAATACGCGCGAAGTCAGTGCAGCATTCTCCAGGCTAGAAAAAGAGTCGAGTCGAATGGGTCTTGCAGTGAACGCAGATAAAACGAAGTATCTTGTGTCAACAAACAAACAGTCCCAGCATCTTGGATACACCATCAATGTTGACAACACCTCCTTTGAGGTAGTGAAGGACTTTGTTTACCTGGGATCCAGTATTAACTCCTCCAACGATATAAGTATTGAGATTAAACGAAGGACAACTCTTGCCAACAGGTGTAAATTTGGGCTCAGTAAGCAATTGAGAAGCAGAACTTTCTCTGGATGAACAAAACTGACGCTCTATAAGTCAATATTCATGCCTGTCCTACTATGCGCATCACAAACCTGGACGTTGAGCAGCACTGATGAAAGGACTTTGGGAGCGTTCGAGAGAAAAATCCTTCGCAAGATCTATGGTCCAATCTGCGTCAATGGCGAGTACCGAATACGATGGAACCACGAGCTGTATGAGCTATATGCCAACGTCGATATAGTCAAGCGTATTAAAAAAGAGCGGCTTCACTGGCTAGGTCATGTCGAGAGAATGAACGACGCACGCGCCGTCTCCAATCTCTTTCACCAAGCGCGGTTAAGGCTTTCTCGGCTTGGTCAATCCATCAGAAGCATGGTCTTCCTCTTCGTCTTCGACCCTCGGCTTTCGCCTCAAACGCCTTTTTCGCTGGAGCTTCTTCGTCCATGCGAATGACATGACCCAGCCAACGTAGTCGCTGTATTGTTAAACGCTGGAATGTGTCAATGTCGTCGTAGAGCTCGTACAGTTTGTGGCTCATTCGAATGCGATAGTCGTCGCCATCTCGAACAGGACCAAAGATGTTGCGAAGAACTTTCCTCTCGATCACCCAAGAGCGGCTGCATCTGTTTGCATTACCACCTATGCCTCAGAGCAATAGAGAAGCACAGGTATGATGAGCGTCTTGCAGAGTGTTAGTTTTGTCGATCGAGAGAGGGCTCTGGAACCTAATTGCTTACTAAGCCCGTAGTAGCGCCTATTAGCAATTGTTATTCTTCGCTTTATCTCCAGGCTGACATTGTTGTTGCTGTTTACGGCGGTGCCAAGGTATGTAAACTCCTTGAAAACTTCAAAGTTATATTTGCCTGCTGTAACATGGGAGCCTAGACGCCATGCTTCCCTATTTGCAGATAGCATATACTTTGTTTTGCCCTCGTTCACCGTCAAACCCACTTTGGCTGATTCCTTTTCGATAGCGACGAAATCAGCGTTACATCTCTCTTGGTTCTAACGATAATATCGATATCATCAGCATACGCAAGGAGCTGGACACCTTTGTAGAAAATGGTACCATTTCGATGTACACCTGCCTTTCGTAGGATGCCCGCCATGATGAAATTGAAGAGATCGCATTATAGCGGGTCGCCTTTCCTGAAACCTCGTTCGGTATTAAAGGTTTCGGAGAGGTCATTTCCTACTTTGACGGAGCTGCATGTATTGCTCAGAGCCTTATCAACTTTGCAGGTATACCAAACTCAGACATTGTTGCGTACAGGCAATCGCGAATCGGGCTATCGAACGCAGCTTTGTAATCAACAAAGAGATGATGGGTGTCGATTTGGTTTTCGTGGGTTTTCTCCAGGATTTGGCGTAGTGTAAAAATCTGGTCTATGGTGGACTTGCCAGGACGAAAGCCACACTGATAAGGTCCAATCAGTGTTTTGGTATGTGGCTTCAATTTTTCACACAATACGCTCGAAAGAACCTTGTATGCGATGGATATAAGACTGATATCTCGGTAGTTGGCGCAGATTGTCGGGTCTCCTTTCTTAAGTATAGGACAAAGCACACTGAGATTCCAATCGTTGGGCATGCTTTCCGCTTGCCATATTTTGCTGATGAGTTGATGAATGCACCTTTTCAATTCATAGCCGCCGGTTTTAAACAATTCAGCAGCTAGGCCGTCAGCACCTGCGGCTTTGTTGTTTTTGAGTCGCTGGATAGCAACTTTAACCTCGTCTTAGCTTTGTGGTGGAATTTCCAATCCATCATCATCGATTGGTGGTGTCGGACTGCATTCTACGAGGGCGGAATTGTTTGCCTGCAAAAAGATTGGAAAAATGCTGTCTCCATTTTTTCAATGCGCACTGCGTATCTGTTACCAGATCACCATTCTCATCTTTACAAGTGGATGCTCCGGGTTTGACGCTTAACCTGCTGATAGAATTTTTGAGCATTCTTCTTGCCCTGGCACACCTCAAATTTTTCTCACTCACGCTTTTCCTGCTCTCTTTTTTTGCGTCTGAAAAGGCATCTCTCTTCTTTCAGTTGCAGCTGACTACAGCGTCTTTTTATATGCGACGTATTTTGCTGCTGTCGCGTCGCGACACTCCTTGTCATACCATTGGTTGCGAGGTTGCGGGTGCCGAAAACCAATGACTTCTTCAGCAGCAGTGCGCATAGGGTGGGATATATGCGCCCAAAGTCCGCCAGCGTCGTCGAGGCAAGAGTAAGGTTGGTTGAGCTTAACCGAGAGTTGAGCGGAGTAGGCCTCGGCGGTCCGTTGTGATAGCAGCTTATCGACATCAAGCTTTCGTTGCACACCTGTGCATACATTCTTCGCATTGCACAATCGCATGCGGATCTTGGCTGCAACAAGATAATGGTCGGAGTCAATATTGACTCCCCGAAATGTGCGCACATCCAGTACACTTGAAGCGTGCCTTACGTCGATCACAACATGATCAATTTGGTTTCGTGTTTTTGATCCGGGGACAGCCAGGTTGCCTTTTTGATATCGGGGTGTTGGAATCTGGTGCTACCATGTTTCGCGCCGCGGTGAATTCGATCAGTCTTAAACCGTTATTCGAAGTGGTCTCGTGGAGACTGAACTGACCGACAGTGGAGCCAAAGATGCCTTCTTTTCCGACCTTCGAGTTAAAATTGCCGAGAACTATTTTTACGTCGTAAGCCGGGCAGCGATCATACACGTCCTATAGGCTCGCGTAGAAGGTGTCCTTGAAAGCAACGTCCTTTTCCTCCGTCGGAGCATGTTCGCAAATGTAGAAGAATTTCGCCTTGATGCGGATTGTCGACAGCCTTTCGTTCACAGGTGTGAACCAGGAAACAAGTTGGCGTAGTTTCCGACTTACAACGAATCCGCATCCTAATTCGCGCTTCTCCGCATGGCAGCTGTAGTAGATATCGCAGTCTGCTCTCTTAGAGCAGCCTTGTCCTTTCCATCGAATCTCCTGGACGGCGGTGATGTCAGCCTTTATTTTTCCGAGATCTTCTGCCATTTGGACAGTGGCACCTTATAAAGGGTCCGAACATTCCAGGTGCATATCCGTAAATCATTTTCCGTTTTTCGTTTCCGGTGGTCGTCAACGTAGTGGGGGTTCATATCCGAGGCTGCTTTAGTTTTCATTGGGAAGTTATAATGCAGTTGGAACCCAAACCCTACGCACATTCCATTTTAAAGGTATTGTAGAGACCCCTCAAGTTTATTGTCTAGAGGAGACATCGCCGCTCAAATAAGCCGCCAAAGTTTATCGGGCGATAGTTTTTGACGTTTCCAGGAGACACCACTTGGAGGTTTTGAGTCGACTTGAGACGATTTCGACATGGATAATGCTGGCCTCACCAAGTTGAGGCAATCAGACACATTGACATGTGAAGATCGTCCCCCCTTGTTAACCAATTTCTTTTGGAATTATAAAGGTTTATATTATTTTATATAAGTTTTTATTTAAATAATTAAAGTTTATTTAAAACAACAAGTTATTAAGGCATAACTTAAATATTATATTTAGAGTACAAAATTAATTTGATATACAACATGATACATTTAATGCTCAAATTACAATGTCCAACACAAAAATTACATGGTTCCTACAACGAATTTGGTTAGAGAGCACAATAAAAAAAAAAAAAAAAATATTGTAGTGTTCGGGTTTATTATGTGAGGAGAAATTTGAATGTTTATGTGCGGTTTAAAAACGCTATTATGTTTTTTGTTAAAATGTTAAAGGCCCTGCCTAATAGTTTGCCGGCGCTTAAAAACGCCACTGGCTCTAATTATTTATATTATTCAGCCTGAGCAGTTGAATGCTCAAAAGGCTTTAGAATTAAAAATTAGCAGATGAATGCTTGATACTGAATGTTTATTTTTGAGGATTGCACCTCCTTAAAAAGTAAAATCACAGTATTTTGCTAATAGACAAATTGAGTCAAATTGCTAAATATATAATAACTTCAAATAAATAAATAGAGCCTTAAATTTTACATAAACAAAAGTGTTATACTTCTTTGAGATTAATCATAACATAGTGATGTGCTTAAAATTAGTGTGATAGTGCAGGCGGTTATAGGGTATTCTACACCCCCATCCTCAAGATAAAAATTATTTGATTTTAAGATAATAATTTTTTCAAAATTTTTCTTATATTTATTATACAATTCAAAAGATAAATGTGAGTTTAAAACTTACTTACAACTAATTATACAATTCAATAATAGTATTATGTACTACATATGTGCTACTTTTACTTTGATTATTAAATTCATTAAATCCATTTTTTTAATAAATTATTATGATATTCTTTAATTTTCCATTTACATCTATAATTGAATTTACTCCATTTTTATCGACTATTCTATATGGACTATGAGAAGGTGGTTGATTTTTCTTTCTATTCATCTTTTTTATTATTACATTATCTCCAATCTTTAAATTTAACGGATTAAAATTTGCATTATTTCTTATTTGATTTACTTTTGATATTTTTATTAATTCTTCAGTCTTTTTTAATGAATATGCTAATCTTGGTTTAAGTCCTTGCGCATAGTTATCTGTATTGTCATATTTTGAATTTACTGAATTATCATTTGGAAGGTTCGCTAACCTGCCAAAAATGAGTTCAAATGGCGTGTAATTTGTATCAACATGAGGTGTAGTATTGTAAGCAACTGTGAAGTATGGTATCCATTGATCCCATTCGTCACCTTTACAAGAATTTAATAAGTATTAATTTAATACTCTATGATTACGTTCTACTTTAAAATTTTAAAATGACCATATATCAGAATTAAGTTTTCGGTAATAGTTTTTGCGACTGTTTTCGCGTCTTTCGTATCCATTGGACAAGCAATTATATACTTTGTTAATTCACATTGCATTGTGAGTATGTATCTGTAATTATTTGTTAAACGTAAAGGGCCCCCTGTATCTATCGATACGAGTTCGAAACTAGTTCCTGGCGTGTTTGTTATTGTAAGTTTTTCTTTTGTATGTTTTGTTTGTTTATTTATTTTGCATTTTTCGCAATTATTTATGAACTTCTTTATCATTTTACACATATTCTTTCATGTGTCTTTGCTTTATTTTTAAAATTGTTTTTCTAATCCCCATATGACCTCCGTGGGCCGAATTATGATATTCCTCAATTATAGTTTTCTGTTTTTCTATATCTATTACTTTTTCCGGTTCTCTATAAATCGATATCTTTACATTTTCTTTATCTCTTTTCAAACTATTATAAATCTTTTTAAATTTTTCTTTCTCTACTGTTTTAAATATAATAT
Source organism: Tetanocera ferruginea (assembly GCA_958299015.1). Taxonomy (NCBI): domain Eukaryota; kingdom Metazoa; phylum Arthropoda; class Insecta; order Diptera; family Sciomyzidae; genus Tetanocera; species Tetanocera ferruginea. The sequence goes on from OY282644.1 coordinate 47,408,192, forward strand.
CATTCGCATTTAGTTCTAATTCTTCTATTCCTAACTTATGCATTTTTGACGACAGTTTCTCCAGAGTCAGCTGTGTGAACAAAGGATTATCGCTGCATCTTGCAATTACTTCATTATCTTCTTTATATAAAGGGTGATTTTTTAAGAGCTTGATAACTTTTTTTTTAAAAAAAACGCATAAAATTTGCAAAATCTCATCGGTTCTTTATTTGAAACGTTAGATTGGTCCATAACATTTACTTTTTGAAGATAATTTCATTTAAATGTTGACCGCGGCTGCGTCTTAGGTGGTCCATTCGGAAAGTCCAATTTTGGGCAACTTTTTCGAGCATTTCGGCCGGAAAAGCCCGAATTTCTTCGGAAATGTTGTCTTCCAAAGCTGGAATAGTTGCTGGCTTATTTCTGTAGACTTTAGACTTGACGTAGCCCCACAAAAAATAGTCTAAAGGCGTCAAATCGCATGATCTTGGTGGCCAACTTACCGGTCCATTTCTTGAGATTAATTGTTCTCCGAAGTTTTCCCTCAAAATGGCCATAGAATCGCGAGCTGTGTGGCATGTAGCGCCATCTTGTTGAAACCACATGTCAACCAAGTTCAGTTCTTCCATTTTTGGCAACAAAAAGTTTGTTAGCATCGAACGATAGCGATCGCCATTCACCGTAACGTTGCGTCCAACAGCACCTTTGAAAAAATACGGTCCAATGATTCCACCAGCGTACAAACCACACCAAACAGTGCATTTTTCGGGATGCATGGCCAGTTCTTGAACGGCTTCTGGTTGCTCTTCACTCCAAATGCGGCAATTTTGCTTATTTACGTAGCCATTCAACCAGAAATGAGCCTCATCGCTGAACAAAATTTGTCGATAAAAAAGCGGATTTTCTGCCAACTTTTCTAGGGCCCATTCACTGAAAATTCGACGTTGTGGCAGATCGTTCGGCTTCAGTTCTTGCACGAGCTGTATTTTATACGGTTTTACACCAAGATCTTTGCGTAAAACCTTCCATGTGGTCGAATAACACAAACCCAATTGCTGCGAACGGCGACGAATCGACATTTCACGGTCTTCAGCAACACTCTCAGAAACAGACGCAATATTCTCTTCTGTACGCACTGTACGCATTCGTGTGGTTGGTTTAATGTCCAATAAAGTAAACTGAGTGCGAAACTTGGTCACAATCGCATTAATTGTTTGCTCACTTGGTCGATTATGTAGACCATAAATCGGACGTAAAGCGCGAAACACATTTCGAACCGAACACTGATTTTGGTAATAAAATTCAATGATTTGCAAGCGTTGCTCGTTAGTAAGTCTATTCATGATGAAATGTCAAAGCATACTGAGCATCTTTCTCTTTGACACCATGTCTGAAATCCCACGTGATCTGTCAAATACTAATGCATGAAAATCATAACCTCAAAAAAATCACCCTTTATTTGGGTTCCCTTAAAATCTTTTTCTGTTATAAATTTAAGCTTTCTTATTTTGTTTACATCCGATATTGATGTACATTCCCAAGCAATTAGTTGATCAGACGTTTTGCTGGAAAGACATTTTTTGTTGTTAAAATCCGAGTTTTTTGTATGGTTATTTTTATCCATACTCCTTGTTATTGCTAGTATTTTCTTGTCTTCATGTTCCAATCCAGTTGGAATCATGGCTTTAAGTGAGTTGCTATTTAAAATTATGCGCGACAATGCGTCTGCGTTAGTATTCATTTTGCCTGTTTTATATATGATTTCAAAATCATAGTCGCATATGTCTAACCTGATTCGTGTCAACTTTGACGACGGATTTTTATGCGAAAAAAGAAACATTAATGGTCTGTGGTCTGTTACGACTGAAAATCTGCGACCGTAAAGAGATATGGTCTTAAAAAATTAATTGCCTAATGTATAGCTAGTAATTCTTTTTCTATGATTGGTTTATTTAAGTCATGTTTTCCCAGTGATTTGCTCGCATATGAAATTGGTAAATCTGATCCGATCTCACCTTGCGATAAAACTGCGCCAAGTACAAAATTTGAGGCATCAGTTGTTAACACAAAAGGTTTATCGAAGTCAGGGTATTGAAGTACTGGTTGATTTAGTAGTTTAGTTTTTAATGTTTCAAATGCATTTTGGCATTTTTCAGTCCAGACAAATTTTTCATTTTTCTTTAAAAGATAATTAAGGTCTTTGGCTATATCAGAAAATTTTTGTATGAAGCGCATTTAATAGTTGCAGAAAGCAACAAATCTTCTAACGTCATCTGCGTTTGTTGGGGTTGGGTAGTTTTCTATTACCTTTTTTTTTGCTGGGTCAGTTCTTATACCCGCAGTGGTAATAAGATGGCCAATATATATAACTTCCGGTTTTAAAAAAGAGCATTTATCTGGATTCAACTTTAAATTAAACTTCCTCATTCTTTGAAATATTTTCGTTAAATTTTCATTGTGATGCTTTAAACTGCATCCAAATACAATTATATCGTCTACGTATAGAAAAGCCTCTGCATCTAAACCACTTAAAGCTATTGTTAGCATGCGCTGAAAGCTGTTGGACGATATTTTTAGTCCAAATGGCAACCGTTTGAATTGGAAATGTCCATTTCCTGTTGAAAATGAGGTCAGAGGTCGTGAGTCTTTGTGTAGGTCTATCTGGTGGAACGAGCTAGTCATGTCCAATGTCGAAAAGTATTTAGCTCTTCCAAGTCTGTCAAGTACGTCTTCTATTTGTCTATTCGAATTTGTCACTTACGATTTTCTCGTTTAATTTTCTAAAATCGACAACGAGTCGCTATTTCTTCTTATCATTTGTTGATTTCTTCGGTACTACTAGTAGTGGAGAATTATAAGGACTGACCGAATGTTCTATTATGTTATCCCTCAAAAGTTGGTCAACCTGTTCGTTTATTTCTGTCATTTGTGTTTGTGGTAGTTTTTTATGTAAACTGGGTTTGAATCTGTTGTTTGTAATTGTTGCGTATAAAAATTGTTGACGCTTAAATGTTCTCCAGGTAGATGAAAAATATCCTGGTAATCTTTAACGATTTCTATTATTGAGTTTCTTGCTTCTGATCCATTGCATCCAATGTCCAAATCACTTAAAAGTTCGTTGAGCCTGTCCTTGTTGACTGATTTGTTTCCTTTGTATTGGAAAACATTGTACTTATTTAAAAGTTCAGTTTTTACATTTAAATTTTTCAGTATTACATCTTCCTCTGTTGTATTCAATACTTTAACATGTGCCATGCCTTTCGCGGGTATTATGCTATTTCCTAAAAATACACCTTTTGCTATTTCTTCCTTCAAAACTTTGCTATCATCCGTAACTTTAATGTTTATGGGTACTATTGACTCAGACCGAGCTGGTATTAAAATATTTGTATTATATTTATCTTTTAAATTTATTGGTATGATTAATTCTTTTTCATTTATATTAAAACTAACCGTATATGTTTCAAAATCTATTTTTGACATACATTTTTCTAAAATATCTCGCCCCATGATTCCATCTGTTGCGATTGGAAAATCATCTTTAACTATATAAAATTTATGCACAATTATTTCTGATTCTACCATTAATTTCAGATTAGTTGTGTCAATACATTCAATTTCTTCTCTTGTTATTCCTGTAAGTGTTAAAATATTTCTTGTATTAACTTCATCTATATTTTTTACTTTACAAATGGAGATATCAGCCTCAGTATCTACCAAGAATTTTACATCTTTATTAGTATTTTTACATGTTAAAATTATGTAATTTGATAAATTTTTTAAATTTTGTATACTAATTTTGGCCTCTGCGGGTACAATTCTCTGCTACCAGGCCATAAATTTTTTGCCTGATATTTTAAATTATTTTCAGTGTTTGAATATCTGTTTGAGTTCAAATTTTGATTTTTATTATTGTGATAATTGTTTTGATAATTATTATTTGGAAAATTATTGTTTCTATAAAAATTCCTGTTTGTATTATTGTTGTTATTAAAATAAGTATTTCTATTGTTATTATAGCGATTATTATTATTATTGTTGCAATTGTTGCTTAAAACTTTATTGTTTTGATAGCCATAATCATCATTCCTTTTATTATTATAATTGTTATTATATTAATAATATTAATAATATTAATAATCATATTATTATTATGATTATTGCAGTTATCATTTTCATTATTGTAATTATTATTATTATATTGGTTTTGGTCATCATGAAACCTTTTATTATGTATACCAAATTGATTTCCTTTTCGAATATGAAAAATTGCGCTACTGTCTGTCTCTAGACTTCTTTCGACAGTCATGCATCTTTCTACTGCTACGTTAAAAGTTTTTGGCGGATTTGTCAATAAAATATTCTGATATTCCCTATTTACGCCTTTTACAAAAATATTCAGAGACATACTCTCATTAACTTTATAAATTACATCTTTTTCTAATTGTTTTGGATTATTTAATGTTTTTCTATCGAATATATATTATATTCAGAATATATTGATATATTCAGTCTATTTTGTTTAAGTGCACTGAATTCACTTAAAACTTGCTGTAAATTCTTTGGATTAGGGTAAGCTTTTTCCAATGAATTCTTGAAAATTAAAGACGTATTTTATAAAAATGGGTCTATCTTCATCTTTTGTAAGATCATGCAATAACTCTGATTGCGTTAAAAAATCCTCTAATTGATCAAAATTACCTTTGAAAACTTGTAGGTTTTTACCTACTATATTTATATCGAAATTAGACATTTTTGCCAAATTTTTTTTGGAGAAATTTAAATTTTCAAAATTATTTTCTTAAAAAAATTTTATTAATATTTTTTTAATAATTTAGCTTATATATTACTTTTTTATTTTTTCATATGAATTGATTTATTTTTATTTTAAAACTCAACAATCTTCTTTATTTTAAATTTTTATCTACTTTAATATTTTAATTCTTAAAAATTTTTTCATATTTTTATGTGTTCACCACTGTATTTTCTATTTTTATTAAATTTAAATTTTTCCAACAATAAAATGTAAATTTACCATAGCAATATTGTACATACATATTTTAGTACATATGAAACACTCTCTGATCATAGCACTAATCAATTACAAATATATATGCGAAAGATGCTTAAAGCAACAAGTGGTTGACTGACGTTTCAGCCAATGAATGAAAACAATGCCGGTCGCGTGGGCGTAAAAATATTTTTCGCGAGTTTTTTTTTGTAGTGTTTAAATTAAATAAAGCAACTGCTAAAAGTGAAAACAAAATGTCTATTACTTTTAATAAAAATGGTTTAATTTCTTATGCTCTTTTCAATGTAAGTTTTGGTTTTTATAAACATTTTTAACAATAATAATTAACATTACAAAGAATTCATGTTCAATGCGGATTTTTGTGTGTGCATGTGTGTGTGTGTGTTTATTATTGCTGCTCCAGCAGCTTCTCGAGCTCCAGCTCATATGTAAGTTCTTCCCAGACTTGGGATGGGATTTGGAAATCTAGCGGCTTCTCCGCATTGATTTTGGATTTCAAATTTGCAAATTGTTGTTCCAATTTGAAAATTCGGTCACCGCGTCTGGACGATTGTGTCGGTGCAACGTCTTGCTGGTGCCGCTGGTATCGCCACGGTGTCAATTTTTTTGGACCCGGGTATGTTGGGCATAATCGTAGTGCGCTGGTGCCGCCACCTGGTTGGACGCACTCTGCTACCGTCTCAGAAAATCGGTCCGTGTTATGCAGGATCGCCATGTAGTGTTCGGGTTTATTATGTGAGGAGAAATTTGAATGTTTATGTGCGGTTTAAAAACGGATTTTGTTTTTTGTTAAAATGTTAAAGACCCTGCCTAATAGTTTGCCGGCGCTTAAAAACGCCACTGGCTCTTATTATTAATATTATTCAGCCTGAGCAGTTGAATGCTCAAAAGGCTTTAGAATTAAAAATTAGCAGATGAATGTTTGATACTGAATGTTTATTTTTGAGGATTGCACCTCGTTAAAAAGTAAAATAACAGTATTTTGCTAATAGTCAAATTGAGTCAAAATGCTAAATATATAATAACTTAAAATAAATAAATAGAGCCTAAAATTTTACATAAACAAAAGTGTTATACTTCTTTGAGTTTAATCAAAACATAGTGCTTAAAATTAGTGTGATAGTGCAGGCGGTTATAGGGCATTCTACAATATACATGTATCCGTGTTTTGAAAGTTTACGTTGAAGTTTTATATTGCGGGGTATTAATTTTCCCCTTTTGTATGAATTCTTATTGTGAATCGCGATAGGAAACCATGTGACCCTTACACTTCTGCTATGGGATATATTTGAAAAATGTATTTTTAAAAAACTAAGAGGAACATTTTTGTAGAATATTTTTCTTGAACATTTTAACCCTCTAACTCTTCAGTGTATGGGTCTTTTTTGTCCCATTGTAAAAAGTGTGTCTGGCCCTTTTAAGTTTCTGGCTTAAGGAACCCCCCCTAAACGTTTTTATGTTCATAATAATGGCTTCAAGAACATATATAAAATAAATTTCAGCTTTGATACTATAACGTAAGTAGCACCCCTTTTTTGGAACTATTCAAAGCTTAAAGCTTCTAAAGTTCCCTCAACCTTGGGTTCATAATATCGAAATGTTGTTTCTCACTGTTGTATGCAGCCACATACAAAATCTTAGCTTTGATAAAATAACGTAAGTCTGGCGGTCGCTGGCACTTAGTCTATTACACCGCATGGTCTCTATGAATTCAAAAGAATGCTGTTCGGGTTGAAAAATGCGCCCGCAACTTTTCAACGTTTCATGAATGAAATATTGCGAGATTTTATAAATAAAACATGTTTAGTATAGGGGAGAGTGGTACTAGATGTCACAAAATTTGAATTAACTGCTGTAACTCCCACAAATTAAGCAATAATGGCACTGCAAAACTTTTACAGATAAATTCAATATTTTATTCTTCAATCCTGATAAGAATAACGAATATTATTTTAAAATAAATCAAAAAATTTTCTAGATAAAAAATTCAACTCGTCTGGGACAAGTAACCCCACCCCACCTCTAAATCGTCGTCGCTGCCGCACTCCGAAAACAATTTAAGCAGCAATGTATCAAACAATCACTTTCAATGCATTATGTGCACAACGCTTGCAGTTTATATATTGACGACAATTGTTATTGGATTTGACGATTGACAACAAGCTACACGTAGTGAGTCCACGTTATTTTTATTGATACTAGCTGTAATCGGCTTGCATCATGATATCTGAAGATGTCCGACCTCGGCTTGTAAGTCGTTTGCGCTTTCTTGGCATATTTCCTTAAATTCAAATAAAACATAGAATACTTTCAAAATGGTTATATGAAATTATATGTGACAACAAGCCCCACAAGCGCTGTGACAACCTGTACCATTTGGAAAAAAATGTAAACAATGTTCTGTAAATTTAAATATAAGGTTTTATCTAAAAATTCATAAGTATTTGCAAAATATAATATTAATTGTATTGGAAATTTATTTAAAGTTGAATATTGCACTTTGTCTAAACACAAATTTTTAAAAAATATAAAAATACACAAATCCAACTCAGTTTCTTAAATCTCTTTTAATTTTTGCAAAACAAAACTAACGGCTCTTAAACTTTCTTGGGATGCTAGAAATTGCAATAGCGTATAGATGACATTGATATTTAACTCGATAACGTGTTGAATCAAAAGATATCGGCGTTGTGACAACTAGTACTTGAGACAACGGGGACGACTCTCCCCTACTAAGACGATATACTTATTTTCAGTACAACGTGACAAGAACATATGAAGGCAATTAGAAATATTTTTCGGGTCTTAGATGAGAAAGATCTTAAAATCCAAATTGACAAGTGCAATTTTCGTAAAAAAGAGACTGAGTTTTTAACATGCAATAACAATAGAGTTCAGCTACTACATTCTCAGCATTAATCTATTTGAAGCCACAATCCAGATCTCATTGAAATATTTCAATGTTATGAATTCCAGTGGCTCCAAATAAATTGATGTGGGAAAAATTTACCCACCACAGAATGGATTGGGCTCAGGGACAACACAGGACATAACAACTAACCATGCATACACAAACACAGATCTAATTACTCAATAGCTTTCAATCTACTTTTGAGTTGACCTTTTGACAAACTAACATCAAAAAATGTACAGTTCTTCACAGAGGCACTCATGCGGTTCAAGGGAGCAGTAGCCATGTAATTTGTTCTCCTAAATGGTAGATAAATTAAGTTATTAGCATTTCTACTACTTCTACGGTTAGAGTTAAAGTTTACAAGAGAAAGTAATTACGGACAGTCGAATACACCGGTTATGAGTTGGTGACAATAGACGATATCCGCAGACTTCCTTCGTTCATTTAAAGATTGCATTTTTAAAAGTTTTAAACGATCCTCGTAAGGAGGAAGGTTCAAAAAATCAATCCCACCTAAGCCCCTAAGAGCAAACCGAACAAAATGTTTTTGGATTCTCTCTATACGTTCAACATGCACACTATAACTTGCGGATCAAACTTGACTTGCGTGCTCTAAGTGAGGGTGCACTATTGCATAATAAAACGTTGTGTAATCATGCTATTGAATTCTCTGGCCCAGCGTTTTATAAATCCAAGCATTGAAGATGATTTTTTACAAATGTAATCAATATAATTGTTGAACGATAGCTTAGAATCCATGCATATACCAAGGTCTTTGACGGCCTCAACACGACTTAAAGCAGTATCTTTAATATTGTAGTCAAACATTAAATTATTCCTTTTGCGCGAAAAGGTCATAGTTTGGCATTTAACAGGATTTAGAAACATATTATTTTTAAAGCACCAAACTTCAAAAGATTTCAGGTCAGCCTGGAGTAGGTTGGAGTCGTCTTTAGCATTTATTGTTCTGTATATTTTCATATCAGTAACACATTAATGGCTAAAATAAACAGAAGTGGACCTAAATGACTGCCTTGAGGAACACCTGATTCCGCAACAAATTCAGGAGACAGAACCCCTCGGAATCGTATTTGATAAGATTGTTCTGTCAAATACGATTTAATCTAGCTGACAAAATATTGTGGAAATCCCAATAACTTGAGTTTAAGTAAAATTAAATTATGTTGTAATTTATCAAACTCTTTACGACGAAAGCTTAGCGATGGGCCTATAATTGATAACGTCATTCCTGCAACCTTTTTTATATACAGGACTTATAAATGATTTTTTCCGAAAAACTGGAAAATAACTTTCTGTAATTGATTTGTTAAATAATAAAGATAGTGGTTGACATAAAACGGAACCGCATTGAGTTAGCAATGCGGCAGGAATTCCATCGGGTCCAGCGCCAAAATCTTCATCGAGTGTCCCAATATACTGTAAAATATTCTCAGAGGTGAAGGATATATACTCCAAAGAGACCCTGGTTGAAGAGTTCATATAAACAAAATACCCTTCATCAGGATTAAAAGAATCTGAACAAAAAGATTCCTTGAAAAGATTGGCAAAAAGGCCACAAATTATAGATGGATCGTCCGTAAATCCATCAAGAGTTTTGAAGGATGAAGGAAATCCATCAGAATTTTTCTTAGTATTTATGAACCCCCAAAATTTCTTTGGATCAAAAAATATTCTCAGCTTAATATTGTCTAAATATTCATCATACAATACAGCTGAGAGATTCTGAAATTCCAGAAAAAAACGTTTGTAGGTTTCTAGGTCATTTGAGCCCAAACTACAGACATATCTCTTCAAGCCCTATTCCTGTTATTGTGAAGTGTTTTTAATTCCTTAGTGTACCAAGGGTACTCCGAGTTTTTCGCAAATTTGAGGCTATATGGTACGGACTGAGAAATTACAGCAAAGAGTTCCAAATAAAAAAAATTAATGGATTCATTAAGATTATGTCCATTTATATATTCTAAAATTACGTTTACTTTACTATTAAGTAATTGATTCAACTTCAAAAAGTCAGCTTTTTAAAATTGAGTTCATAAAACTTGTCCATTGAACTCGAATTAACTATATTCTCTCTATTCGATTTACACCAAATACTCAATGGTGGATGATAAACATCAATAGCAGTTAGGGCACATACTAACAAAAATGGCACCAAACCAATAAACCAAACCCGCACAAAATAAAAATAATAGAAAAATTGACAGAAAAACAAATTAAAAGCTTTTTAGGCATTACCGGATAATACAGGAAATATATAAAAAAATACTCAAAAGTAGCCCAGTCGATTACAAAATATTTAAAAAAACTTAAAAATAAATACGAAGGATCACAAGTATATAGTAGCTTTCAAAAACTAAAACAACTAAACAGCTCACATCCAATTTTATAATACCCCTATTTTGGAAAAGAAGTCCCACTTACTACAGATGCACCCAACTACGAAATTGGCTCACCTTTACAACCACGAACAGAATTATTCAGCAACCGACAAAAAATTGTTGGCCATTATGTGGATCGTGAATTACTTTAGGCCGTATTTGTAAAGTAGAAAATTCAAAATCGTAACAGATCATCAGCCTATAAAATTTTTGCATTCAAAATATAGTTTAGTTTTGTTTAGTTTACTTGAAGTCTTTGAATACAATGTCATGTGCACATATGTGCGTGTACACCTATCAATGATGTACACACCCTGTCACTCGTTCTGGCCATGCTAGTACGCTGGCGTATGCGCGGCTAAGGCTCGTCGGATATGGGGTGGTGTTCTTGCCAGACTCGATTGACAGCAAGGCTAGACACGAATAAAATCGTACCAGACTTACCATTACAAAAAAAAAATAACGAAACGCGACAAACCAGACAAATCAAACCGGAACCCTGTGATCGCTTGTTCCTCCATAGGAACCATTACTGGTCTTTATTATGGTCGATGCCTCGATGGCATTGCACCGACCTGGGCTACCCTCCCCTTTTGGCTAAATGCCAACCATGGTGACCAGCTTGCCTGTAGAATTTTTAGGTCACCCCAATAACTTTTATACTTACGCCTACTCTGTCCTGTTACGCCTACCTTTTGTTCCCTTTTCCCTTCCATTATTATCTGTTCCTTTTTTTTAAAAGTCATAAGTTTTATTTTGTTAAGTACAAAATTATTCAACACTTAAATAATAACCGTAACAATAGCTCAGAGAAAATGTAGAAATACACCTCATTTGAGCAAATCAAAGTATTTACAATGCTAATAATAATTAAATATAAATATAAATTCGTTTAAAAATTAATAAAAACAAAGGTAATCAAAATTATATAAAAAAATTAAATTTAGAGTAATAAATAAATAATAAATGCAATAAATAATAAATGTTTTCTATAATATATATATATTGTTGTTAACAAAAAGCTAAATAAAAATAAAAGTTACCAAGTGGAGATTCATTATTTAAAGAGTGTGACATCTGGCTTGGGATGGAGAGCAAGTTAGAAGAAAACTAAAACTAACTCTTACTAACTAGTTCTGAAGTTGCCATCAAAAATAAAGTTGAAAGTACTGTGCTTATATACTAAAATAATCGACCGGTCTTCAAGTTTCAAGAACAAAGTTTGTTATATCAAATTCTGGTTTTTAAAATTTAACTGAAAATTTTAAGCGATTTATTTACTCTGAATGTTTCTTTTTGTCTGGTTTATGTTACTATTTGCCATTTTAATTCTGAATTAAAATAAATGTGAATTTGTTTCTTCAGTCAGTTTGCCATTTTAATTCTGAATTAAAAAAATATATGTGAATTTGTTTCTTCAGTCAAAAATTAAGTTTGAAGTTTATAATTTTAGGTGAAGTTTGGTTTCATTAATATTTTTATTGATCTCGGTTCGAGCTTTAGGTTCAAATTTAAGCTTAAAGTTTAGTTTAAAATGAAGCTTAAACTTTAGCTTAAAGTACCAGTTTATATTTATTTTTATTTTAAATAAGTCTATTATGTTATGATTAAGCTTAATCCAAAATAAGATTTATTTAAATTAATTATTCTATTTTTAGTTTTAAATTTTGGTTATATTCCGTAATTTTTAGTTAAAAATTATAAATTTTTAATTTTAGTTACACCTAACTTCAAATTTTAGTGTTAATTTTTATTTTTTGTAAGTTATATTTCGTTTATATGAGTTTTAAACGTTGGTTTAAATTTTATTTTAAAACGCTTTTATTTCAAAGCTGACTTTAGTTAAATTTATGTTCAGTTGGTTAAAATTTTTTTTTAAAAAGCTTTTATATCCAAGCTTTAGTTAAATTTATGTTAAGTTGGTTTAAATTTTATTTTAAAAAGCTTTTATTTCCAAGCTTAGTTTTTGACTTTAGTTAAATTTATGTTAAGTTGGTTTAAATTTTATTTTAAAAAGCTTTCATTTTCAAGCTTATTCTTTGACTTTAGTTAAATTCATGGTAAGTTGGTTTTCATTAGTTTTTTGGATGGTTGTTTAAACTTAAAGAGTTAATTTTGCAATTTTTAGTTTATATTTGATTCGAAATTTCGTTATTTGAAATTTTATCTTTTATTTTTTTTTTTTTTTTTTGTTTAAAAATTATATATTCAACCTTATTTTCAAGTTGAAGCGTTAAGCCTTAATCGTATAATCTTAAATGTAATATTTTTAGTTTAAGCTAATTAGATATATGTTATTGTGTGTTTGGGTTAAAATATTTTTTAGAGTTTTAATTCAGAAAAGGGTAGTTAAGTTTAAGTTAGATGCATTATACTTTAGTCTAAGCTTTTATGGTAGTTTTGGTGGTTGGTTTAAGTTTAAAATTATCTTTAGAATAAGTGTCTTACGTTAGTTAATTTTAACTTACGTTTTAGTTAAAGGTTAAGCTAACAATTTAAGGTCTAGTTTCAAAGGTAAATTACAATTATTTTATAAAAAGAAAATGCAGTAAAAAAATGTATCCTTGCAATAATCATAGGCAGAAGATATAACCAAACGAAAGCTGATATGAATAGTCATCCGCTGGTGTTGTGCTTGTCTTCTGGTGTTAGTGATGCAGTTGTTGCTGCTGCTATTGTGGTTCCATCTGTTGTTGCTCAATGTTGTTGTAAATGTTGTGACAGCAGCTGTTGCTGATAAATGTTGTTTTATGGAGGTGGTTATTGTTGTTGTAGTTCTATCTATTGTTGTTGTAGTTGCTGCTTTTAGATGAATGATGTTGTTGAAATTTTGTTGTTGATGTTGCTGCTTTTAGATGAATGTTGTTGTTATTGTTGTGGTGACTGTAGTTATCGTTGTTGTTGAAATTTTCTTGTTGATGTTGCTGCGAAAATATTGTTTTTATGGTTGTGGTTATTTCTATTGTAGTTGTCGTTGCTATAGTTGATATTGTAGATATGGTTGTTGTTGAAATTTTGTTGTTGATGTTACAGCAAAATGTTGTTTTTATGGATGTAGTTATTTTTGTTGTAGTTGTGGTTGTTAAAGTTTGATTATTGTTTTTGTTGTGTTCTTTTTTGTTTACAATTAAATTGCAAGATTTTATTAAATTTTATATTAATTTTCAAATTAACGAAGCGTTATTTTCACATATTCTATACTCTTTTTTCATATATATATATGATTATATTTTATGTAAATTTTTTTTTTTTGTTTTTAATAAAGTGTCTCTTTTATTTATCTTCAATTTTATACTTTAAATTCACTTTTCATGTTAACTTTTTATCTTTGCTTTAACTTTAATACCTTTATTTGTATATCCTTCTTCTACTTTTACTTTAATACCTTAATTTGTATATCCTTCTTCTACTTCATCTTCTTTTCTAATGTTTGTTGTTTGCTTTTTGTATGCCTGAGTTTTTGTTGCAAAAACTTGTTGTTACTGTTTTGAAGTTTTAGTTTCTGTTATTGTTATTTTGAATTTATAATTATTATTGTTGTTTTTGCAGCTTTTGCTGTGGTTGAAGTTTTGTTATTGTTTTGCTGCAGCTGCTGTTGTTGTAGCTGTAGCTTTAGTTGTTGTAATTGTTGCAGATGTTGCAGTGAAAATGTTGTTTACATGATTGTAGCTATTTTTGTTGTAGCTGTTGTTGTTGCAGTTATAACTAGTGTTTTTGTTGTTGTAGATCTGAAGTTGTTTTTTTTTATTTTATTAGGTTAAAGCTTTTTTCAAAAAGCACCATCTTTTGTTATTATTCATACAAATATATCATTATTTATTTTATTCATACATACATTATTATTAATGTATGTATTATTTATTCATACAAATACATTATTATTTATATTATTCATACATACATTTCATGTATATGAAATAAAAGTTTTGCTTTGTTCATAAAAAACATTAAGAAAATTCATTTTTTTACAAAACGTTTTACTGTTTTTGTTTTGAAATTTAAGCAAGCTTTTTCTATAAAAAAAAAATTTATTTTTAAAACACGTCGTTTCTACAGGAAGTTTACATACATATATATGTGTATGTAAAGGGTTTTTTTATGATTTTTTTTTCAATATGGATTACTCTATTGTCTGACAGTTGTTTTGACAGTTTAAAGTTACGTCTCTTGTTTGGCAAATCATCATGAATAGGTTAACTCCAGTACAACGCTTCCAAATCGTGGAAATTTATTTTCAAAAACAGTGTTCAATGAAAAATGTTTAAGGAGCACTTCGTGAATTTTATGGTGCATATAATCGTCCGAGACCACCATAAAGAACGTTATTACCAAATTTCGGTCTACATTCACTCTTTTGGATGCCAAGCCACCGAGAAGAATGAGAAAAGTGCGTTCAGAAAAAAATATTGCTATAGTTGAGGCCAGCGTTGCCGTTTTTACTTCGATCGAAGTTTTTTACTTCACTTTTATGTCAAACACTTCCACACTTCCTCTTTTGTGGAAACACTTCGATTTTGAGTGATTAAAACTTTTTAGTTTTTGGTTTTTTCACTTCATTTCACATTAAAAAATCAATAACATGGCATAACTGTTGGTGTAAAAGAATTCATAACTTGTACCTTCTCTCACAGAGTTTTGTATTGGATAAGAGAATTTTAATGATAGTGGCAACACTATGTTCGATTAAATACTTCTTGCAAAAGCGCGCGTTGTGAAGGTTGTTGAAATGTAAGTTTGTAAGAATTAATTACTTCGAGGAAGACTCTGATATTGCAAGTCGTATTGCAATATCAGAATCACGAATGACTGAGAATTTGATATAATTTTTAAAAATGATCTCAATAATTTTAGAATTAAGCCTTTGTCTGATATATATATAGTGCCTAGAGCCCAGATAAAATTTAATTCCTATGATGTATCTGTAACAGATAAGAATGAAATTTTAAAAAGTTGTGTACATTTCTATTACATTCGTACAATAATTACGAAAAGAATCAATTTCAAATATCCAGTTTTGAGAACATTAAAAATTTTGGATACAAGATCTTTAGCTAATAGTTTGGTTCCCCTCATAAAACTTTTTTCTAATCTCATCGAAGAAAAAGATATCGACTGTCTAGAAAAGGAATGGCGTCTTTTAATATTAAATGATTTTTTAGCTGAAAAAGATTTGAAGAGCTTTGGTTCTACGTTTTTAAATTAAAAAGTGCCTTAGAAGTCCTGATGTACCAAAAAATAAAAACTTTCATAAGAGCGTTGCTAAGTTTACCACACGGTGGTGCAACAACAGAAAGGGTATTTTCACAATAAAAACTAATTAAAAATACAACTACAAATAAGTTAAAATTTAGCACCGTAAATTCGATAATGCTAATAAAGGACCACTTTCTAAATGATAATTTTTTAAATTGGAATCCCTAAACGAATACTTTATCGAATGTTTGTTATAACAGTGATATTTACTTCAGAACCGAAGAAATAACTGCATAGAAAATAGAAATAGAAATTAGAAATAGATAATTTTTTAACATTGTTAATTTATACATATAAGTGATTGAAATGTATTTCAGTATTTTCTTATTGAACGCATACTTTCTTATTAAACTTTATTGATTGATTTTTATGAAAATATTTTTATTGATTTTTTCGTTATTAATTTTGAAAGGTACCTGAATATGCTTAAAAACCATTCATGTTAAAAACAAAATTAATTTATTTTAACACTTCGAAATCTCTGAAAATACTTCCATCTTGTAGCCTATTTTACTTCGTTTTAAAATTCTCGAACGGCAACACTGGTTGAGGCCAGTGTCGAAGAAAACGACAATTTATCGATTCGTTGTCTTGCGCAAGAAGGTGGACTTTGTCCATCGACTTTATGGAAAATTTTTCGTAAGGATTTGGGTTTTGTGCCATACAAAATGCAATTGGTGCATCAATTTAAGCCACAAGATCTTCAAATGCGCCGTGAGTTCAGAAATTGTTCGCTTAATCAATTAGACGAAGATCCGCTTTTTTACCGGAAAATTCTCTTCAGTGATGAGGCGCATTTTTGGTTGTATGGATATGTCAACAAGCATAATTGCCGTATTTGGAGCAAAGATAATCCACACGCCGTTCAATAATTACCAATACATCCCGATAAATGTACTGTTTGGTGCTGTCTATGGGCTGGTGGAATCATCGGTCCTTATTTCTTTAAAAATGAGGAAGGACGACGCGTTACCGTGAATGGAAATCGATACAGAACCATGATCAATGAATTTTTGTTGCCAAATCTTCAAGACGAAATGTGGTTTCAACAGGATGGTGCCACTTGTCATACTGCGGGTGAAACAATCGACTTATTGAAAGAACGTTTCAACGACAACATTATTTCGAGAAATGGACCGGTGAATTTGCCTCCGCGTTCGTGTGATTTGACGCCACTTGATTATTTTTTGTGGGAATACGTGAAGTCATTGGTTAATTTAGATAAACCAGCAACGATTGACGCTTTGGAAACTAATATTCACCGTGTCATTGCTGAAAAGGCTATTTACCTAAAATTATATTTAAATGTTAAATGCCAAGAAATTATCAACCAAATAAAAAATTTTTGGCCATTTCATAATTTGGCATGTGTTTTATTTAAATTTCAAATCAGCAAGCTCTTAAAAAAACACCCTTTATATGAGTTGGTATATATATATATAAATACATATCAGTTTTTGTTGCTTTTTATTCTTTTTCAAATTTGTTTTGGTTTTAATTTAACACTTTCACTTAAGCTACTGTGGCTAAGTTCCTCGAGAGCAAGAATAATTCAGTTGTTGTTTTGATTCTTTTTTTTTCTTAGTTTTATAATATTTGGTATTTCAAAGAACTTAATCTAATTTAATCACACCTTTATTGTATTTTGTTAAAATTAGCATTAATTATTTCGCTGTGCAAAAATGATATCGTTTCTTTAGCTGTTTTTGTTGTTGTTGTTCTGTTAGCTGTTGGTGGAGTTGCAGCACTTTAGTCGTTCATCTTTGTTTGTGTTCTATTAAAATTTGATTTTAGTTCGATTTTTTTTTCTTACAATTTAAACTTAATCGTTTATTTTTTTCTTCCTTTTTTTTGTTTTGTTTTTGGATTTTAGTTCTTCGCATTAAATTTTCACACAAATTTTGTTTAGTTTTTCAAATAGCAAGCACACTTTGTTTGTTTCTTCTCTTGAGTTTTTACCGTTTTTACCGCTTGTTCTGTTTTTTTAGCCTTTTTTTCTTTGGCGTCACTTATTTTATTTTCATGGTTTCACTTTTGTTTTGGTAATTTATTATTTATTATTTTTGTTTTTTTTTTTAAGTCACTTAAGTGCTCTTTTAATTGCTTATAAGATTTCTTCTTTTCAGGTTTTTTTTTCAATATTAGATTTCTTGTATTATGTTGCGTTGTTGTTGTTGCTGCCTAAGCGTCGAATGGTGGGCAGGTCATCTCGGAGCTGTTGCTTATTGTGGTGGTTGTCATAGTAGCCGCAGTTATTTTGTTGAGGTACTGTTGGTGCTGGTGGAGCCATTACCGGTGATATCCGTGGGCGCTGGAGCTAGAGCTGTGATTGTTGTTGCTGCTGGACACTTGTTCTGGCCGAGAGGTTGTTGGTGCTCGGGCGGTTGCTGTTGTGTATTAAACTGCTGTTGTTCTCGGTGCCAAACCTTGGGCCAGAGTTACTGCTGCTGCTAGGAGTTACCTTTTCGGCGTTGTGGGCTTTGTTGCACATTGCTCAAATGTGATCGTTGTGGCTGGCGCTAGTGTCGGCTGCTGGGGCTGTACCTAGACGCCAGTGGTAACGATTGTGAGCTGTGCGGCTGAAATGGGACTGAAATCTTTTCAACGGCCACCAGTTCGGCCGTTGGCACTCATGTCAAGCTGCTATTAGCTGTGGAGTTGGTGGAGACTACCGAGAGTGGTGTCGGCGGCGTGGCTGTTACAAAAGATTGAGGTTGTTGTGCCGTGGAGTCGCTGTTAGTGTTGTTGTGTAGACAATGTTGGTGTTGCTGCTGCCCTTTCTGGTGCCTTGTTCGTCGCCTTTTAAGGACAGTAAGTTATTTATTTCTATTAAAATGTTTGATTTCTTCAAACAAACACGTGGACGCATTTGACATTATCACAACCGTTGAACAATAGCACGATACACAAAATGGTTGTGTATTTTTCTTTTTGAGACACTTTTTACTTCAACTTTTACGCGTCACGATTGTTCTAGCTCCAGCAACTTAAAGACTGACCCGTTCTTATTTTCTCGCCGTCGTGCTGTGATTTCTTCTTCTTTTTCTCTCTTGTGCCTGTGTTAGTACCGTCGGTGTTACCACTTGTGGGTCGTTTTTCGACCAGGGTTGCACAATCATAATTTATCAGCAGTCAGTACGTATCCGATGGTATGCGATCTGTAATTTTTTTACTACCGTGGGTTGACACGTCATCAAGCACCATCCGAACATGGCCAACGCTCGTGCTTCATCCTGTGGTGTCTGCATATCACATACACACAACACACATACAGAAGTCACACAATATAAAAAACTTTACTTTTAAGAATTTGAATAAAACAAATATGTTATTTTTTTGTTGATGTCAATTTTTGTTAATTAAAAAAAATTATTATCTAAAACTATTATTATAAAAATTGTATTCATCGTATACAGACCCAAAAAAAAAAATTGTTAAAAAAAAAATAAATTGAAATAAAATTTTATTAAAAAATATATTTTGTGTGTAACACGACAACTGTATAATACCACAAGTGGCGATCCTGCCAAAACACCATCAACAATAACAACAGTTCCCATACCAGCCGCAAAAGAAGAGGCAACTATCAACATTACAACAAATACAACAAAAGTTTGCTTTCAACATATGTCCAAACAAAATATACAAATCATACAACAGTCTGGCGCGTCATTTGCGTGTTGAGTACAACAAAGATCGGCAGCATTATAACACAATTTGTCGAACTCGCTTTTACAATCGCAGTGCACTGAAGCAGCATGTGGAACGAGTGCACAACATAATGCTACAATAGAGTGAACAAACAGCATCAATAACAACAACAACAACAACAACAACAGCAACAACATCAACAACAACAACAACAACAACAACAACAACAACAACAACAACAACAACAACAACAACAACAAAAACAACAACAACTATAAAGAACAACAAAATCAGCAACAACAACAACTATAACAACAACAAAAACAATTACAGCAACCGCAGCGCTAAGACAAAAGCGACAACAACGCCAACAACGACGTCAACAAGCGGCATAAACAGCGGCCGTAACACCAACAGCAGCAGGGACATCAACAGCGACAACGTCGCCAACAGCAGCAAGACGCCAACAGTGGCAGCGACGCCAACATCGGCAGCGACACCAACATCGGCAGCGACGCCAACATTGGCAGCGACGTCAACAGTGGCAGCGACGTCAACAGAAAAGCAACGTCAATAGTAACAGCGACGTCAACAGCGGCAGCGACGTCTACAATAAGCAGACGTTACTGATATAATACGTTAATATAATAACAAAGATGTAAATTAAATAAAATTGAAATTTATTGTAAATATCGCATTACACTTAATAACACTACACACTTAGCTTCTTACACGGTTGGCAAACGATCGGGTCGGAGGAAACCGATCGTTTTACTCCGTAGGCAATACACCATACCTAGGTATACTAGTATTAACACAAATTATATTATTACTTTAATGCTATAACCTCAAACAATAATGAGCATTAGACATACACCGCCTCACCACACCCACCCCTTCTCACCACAACCCTCTCAACACGGAGATGGCCACATAAATAGACCAACAGATTTAGAGTCCGATCCGACCAACCCATTCCAAAGGTCCGAACGTACAGAAATTCATGCAACATCGGTTAAACTGCCACAGTTTTGGACTAATTGTCCAGAGGCATGGTTTATACATACCGAAATCCAATTTTAATCTAGATCCATTACGATGGATAAAACAAAATATGAATACCTGATAACGGCTCTTCCGCAAGAAGTAATCATGACGGTACTCGATTTTATTCAGAAACCTTCCTCAAGCAATCTATGCGATAACTTGAAGAAAGTACTGATTGAATGTCACTCTCTTAGCGAAAATAAACATATTGACAAAATATTAGCTGACACAGAGATGGGAGATAGGAAACCTTCCCAAAACTATAGATCGCTATTGCTATTGGCTGGTTCCGCGGTTGACCCAGATTTGCTCCAAAAACTATGGCTCAGAAAACTTCCTAAAACACTCAACAAAGCTTTAACCGGGTCAGGCCATACAGAGCTAGAGGAACATCTGAAAATGGCAGATAAGCTATGGGAAGTCATAAGTGAGAATGAAATTTCAGTCTTAGAAACAAGCCATAATTCCAATACTAACGAACTTGCGATAATGGTCAAAAAGCTAGCAGTATCTACGATGAACATATTAAGTGCTTTTAACAAATTGTCACTAGAAGTTGAAGCTTTTAAATCACAAAATAATTTCCGATCACGGTCACCAGCGAGAAATAGGTCAAACTCACGCACACGTAGGCCAAACTGGTTATGCCGATACGACTACAAATTCGGTAGGGAAGCACGTAGATGTGAACAACCGTGTGCATATGCACAAAATGACAACTGTGTAACCCCACAACTGTGAAAACGTTCCAAAATTCTATTGGTATGTGGATGGTACGGGGAGGTATGTGGTGGCTTCCAATGCTCTTACAAAATTGCTTAAACGTGTTGGAAGTAAATTGAGGACCGCGATCTGTAGTAATTTCGCGCGGAACACCAAAACGTGAAAAGAATTCTCTATTGAATTCTCTTAGAATTATCTTAGCACGCTCGGAGCCCGAGTTCGATCCCCAGTCGCGGCGAAAAGTTTTTTCAATAAAAAATTTTTCTGATCGATCACCACCTCTCTGCAGACAATGGCAAACCTCAGAGAGTAAATTATGCCATGTAAAGCTTCTTGAGAACATGAACTTTAGCCGTTTGGAATCGGCATAAATTGTTAATTGTGTAAAAACATTTAATAAAACACACAACACAATTGATCATAAGAAGCTCGGTCAAAGTCCTTCCAAGGGCTGAAATGGTCAATTCGTTTTTTTTTTGTTTTTTTTATATGTTCAAAACAACCGTGTGCATATGTACAACACGACAACGGTGTAACCCCACAACTGGCGATCCTACCAAAACACCATCAACAATAACAACAGTTCCCATACCAGCCGCAAAAGAAGAAGCAACTATCAACAATACAACAAAAACAACAAAAGTTTGCTTACAACATTTGTCGAAACAATATATACAAATCATACAACAGTCTGGCGCGTTATTTGCGTGTTGAATACAACAAAGACCCGCAGCGTTATTACACAATTTGTCAAACTCGCTTTTACTATCGCAGTACACTGAAGCAGCATGTAGAACGTGTGCATAACATAATGCTACAATAGAGTGAACAAACAGCATCAATAACAACAACAACAACAACAACAGCAACAACATCAACAACAACAACAACAACAACAACAACAACAACAACAACACAACACAAAGCAACTCAACACAATATAACACAATAAACTAAATGACTCCATTGTCGCGACGACTGACGTTGGATCTGTCACACTAACACGTCGCCTCTTTATTTATGACCCAACAAATTTCCTTCCTCCAAATTCAAAATTTCAAAACTAAAAATTTGATTTCACTTTAACAGCGGCCAATGGCACTTCCATTTCGACTTTCGGAAAAAAACTACTAACACTTGACTTAAAATTACGACGTGAATTACCATTTAATTTCATCAATGCTGACATTTCCAGACAAATTTTAGGTGCAGATTTTTAACAAAATACGGAATACTAATAGATCTAAAACGTAAACGACTCATCGACCCATTAACAAACTTAGCAGTCAACACTATCTCAGCATTTACTGAAACCACATTAACAAAATTATTTTCAGTCGACAACAAATACACAGAATTACTAAAAAAATGTTCATCACTAATAACAGAACCCGACTTCACTGTACCTGTCAAACACCAAACAGTACATCACATTTTCACTGAAGGACAATTACCATTTACAAAACCGCGACGTCTAGACTTGTCAAAATTGAAAATAGCTAAAAATGAATTCGACAATTTAAGTTAAATCTGGCATTTGTAGACCGTCGAACTCAAAAACATCTTCTGCTCTTCACCTAGTACCTAAACGCGAACCGAAAGCCTGGAGGCCATGCGGGGACTACAGAAGACTGAACACAATAACAGTACCAGACCGCTACCCGTTACCACATATACACGATTTCTCGAACAACTTACACAATACACATATCTACTCAAAACTTGATTTAGTCAAGGCGTATCACCAAATTGCCATGGCTCCTGAGGATATGCACAAAACAGCAATCACTACACCTTTTGGAATGTTTGAGTTTCTCCGAATGCCTTTCGGTTTGAGAAACGCAGCGCAAACATTCCAAAGGTTCATACATGAAGTACTACACGGGCTAGACTTCATTTTCGTTTTGTTCGTTCGCGGACGATAGTCTAACCACAAACAGATAGATAGCAATCTTTGTGTTTATGATGAATCGAAAAATTGCTTTAAACAAGATATGCAAAACACACGTTGTATGATTATAAAACTAATTTTATTGATTTTACAGAATACTAATTAAAACAATGTTATAAGCCACGTTGCTTTTAGATCCAAAAAAATCTAACCTCTTCTTGTTCTTTTTTAATTTAAGTTTTGATAGTGAAAATAATAATTCAATAGTAATAGCTCCAACATTCTGGCCCGGGATGATCTTCAAGGAATGATCAGAATAGTTCTTCAATCAGTCAGTGTAGCTCTTCGGCCATCTTCCGGAATTGGAGGCTATACAAAGGAGTGAAAGTTGCAAATTGAAATTAAAGTGTATGATTGCGGTTTAAATTGATATGGCAGTTATCAGGTGTAGGCAAAGGACATAACTTCGTCACTGGTCGCTTCAGTATACCACACTGCGTACGCAAAGTTACTACGCGCACAAGACCATCTGCTCCTTCGTGCGTTTCGATTATTCGTCCGAGTGGCCAACAGTTGCAAGATACCCGCTCATCTTTGATCAATACAAGGCATGACTCAATTTATGCAAGTACAGTCGATAATTCTTCGAACGTTAAAACCCTTTCACCGATAGTTCTTTTCAGGTGATGCTTCATCGATTTCACTCCCGCTTCCCACAAACCACCGAAATGAGGGGTAGAGGGGGGAATGAAGTGCCACTGAATCTGATTTTCGACGAGAAATGGTGAAATTTGCGTATCGATATAAGTTTTATAGGCAGTCCTATCTGCGCGCAGCTTTCGGTTTGCACCTACAAAATTAGTGCCGCAATCGCTTAAGAGATCTTTACACAGTCCCCTCCTGCTGATAAAACGCTTAAGTGCTCCGATAAATTTATCTGCGGAGAGATCTCCCACAGGTTCAAGGTGGACAGCTTTCGTTGCAAGGCAGATGAATAAAGCTATGCAGCCCTTCACCGAAGTGCGTCCGCAACCCTTGTATGATAAGATGGGAAGAGGCCCGGCGTAATCTACTCCAACAGACGTGAAAGCTCTAGCTGTCTGTGTCTATAACATGTAATACATTGATGGATTAATGTTCGGGTTACATTTCTCCCATTAATTATCCAAAATCTTTTTCTGATATGATTCAACGTTAAGGTTGCGCCACCGTGAAGTGTTGCCAAGTGGCTATGTTTTACAACTAATTCAGCAAATATATGTTTTTGTGGTAAAATATATGGGTGTTTCTCATCCGATGATAGTAAAGATTCTCTCAATCGTCCACCGAGCCGGATCACTTCTTGCTCCTGATCATAAAAGGGAGTCAATGGTAAGAGAGGGCTGTTCTCTGGAAGAGACGATTTTGATCATAGTGTTTGCCATTCAATTGGAAAAGCGTCCATTTGAACCATACGCACTACGCTCGTGAGACCTTGTTTCAGTTCAGCTACGAATAGAGTGGAATAACGAAGATCATTTCGCTGGCACCTACAGTTAAAACTAAAACGTTTGCAATATGCGATGACTCTAATAAGGTGTGAAAAGGACGAAAAGGTTCCAAGTTGTGTCCGCTTCTCTTAGCCACTTTGGGCCATTCCACCACAAATGCCAATTTGATAGCTTTTCTGGGCTGAGTCCGCGACTTGAACAGTCGGCAGGGTTGTTTTCTGATGTAACGTGACGCCATTGGTCCCTTGTGGACACTGATAATATTTTTGTAGTGCGATTCGCTATGAAACCTTCCATCGACTAGGTTCACCACGAATCCAACCCAACGCTATCATCGAATCTGCCCAGAATACGGTGTGTAACAAGTCGATGTTTAAGCGCAAATGCTGATTGATGTAGGTAAACAACTTTGATGCTAAAACAGCTGCACATAACTCAGCTCGCGGGATGGTAAGCTTTTGTCTGATAGGCATGACCTTCGATTTAGCTATCAAAATGTTGGTATAATATTTGCCAGAATTATCTAAAACCCTTAGATAGGCAACTGCTGAATAAGCCAACGTCGAAGCGTCACAAAAAATATGTAGCTCATTGGAGCGATCAGATATGGTTGTGTTTAACCAACGTGGGACACTAATTTTGGATTTCTGTTGCAGCTCACATTGAAACTGGATCCAGGGCCTTTGAATTTCTTCTGAAAAAGCGTCATCCCATCCAAGTGTTTGTGACCAAAGATTTTGCATAATCAGTTTGCCGGTGATAATAACGGGATTGAGCCATCCTAACGGATCGAATAAACGAGCGATGGTCGATAAGATAGAACGCTTGGTATGTGTGGCAGAAGGCATTGCAAAGTTGAGATTAAACTGAAAATTATTATTAACAGGTTCCAGTACATACCTAAGGCCTTTATGGTGCAGCTTGAGTTTAGATGAAGCAAACCCTTTGTTGCTTGATGTTCACTTGGTATACACTCCAAAATCATAGGATGGTTGCTTGCCCATTTACGAAGTTCGAAACCTCCACTTCGAAGCATACCAATTACTTGCTGTTGCAAATGCAAAGCGCATTCTATAGAGTCGCTTCCTGACATTATATCATCAACAAACATTTGATGTTTGATAACATCAACTGCCATAGGATACTGCTTTGCTTCATCCTGTGCTAACTGGTGCATTGTTCTAATCGCTGTAAATGGAGCGGACCTTGTGCCAAACATGACCGTGCAGCAAAACAACTCTTTTATTTCTCGGGTGGGTTCGTCTCGCCAAAGAATTCGTTGGTATTGGGCATCCTCTTCGTTCATGGCGATGCACCGGTACATCTTTTCGACATCTGCCATGAATGCAAACTCGAAGAAGCGCCAGTTAGAGAGTACTACAGCTGCCAAATCGTTTTGCAAAGCTGAACCGACAGCTGAAATATCATTAAGCGCCTTGCCGTTCTTAGTTTTAGCTGACGCGTCAAAGACGATACGAACCTTTGTCGTAGACGAAGATTCCTTTACGATAGGATGATGTGGTAAATAGCAACAAGTATATAAGGACTCCAAATCGTTCACTGCTTGAGGCTGTTGTTGCACATGTCGCTGTTGATGATGATGTTGTGTTGTGGTAACCTGCTTCATTTGCCTCAACCGGATATATTCTTTGATAGTTTCCTGGTAGACTTTCTGGAGTGATGAATCATGTTGAAGGCGCTGCTCGAGCAGTACGAAGCGTTTTAGAGCGATTTGTCTTGATGCACCAATAACTAGTTTAGGCTCAGTGATTCATAAAAGGGGCAAACGAACTAGATAGCACCCATTCTCCAAACGCTTGTGTGTTTGCCGGTAGAATTCTTCACACCACTGATCCTGATGTGATTCTTCTTTGATATCAGGGAACCTCCAGTTCCCAGAACCTTTGCAATATTTCATGGATATTCATACGCGTCTTTAGCGTGTTGATGTTTGTTGCAGTTTGTGGTGTTGGAGTAAAAATTTTTCCAGACACGATGAAGCCTAAAGTGGTTGCTTGCGCTATAGGCTCTCTAATTGCTGCTCGATAAGTTTCACTGAGAATGATCTCGTCATAGATGTCGCTACCTAGAAGCATATCGTATGGCCTCTTCCAATCGTCATTTCAGCTAAGCCACTTATGCTTATGTGCACTTTTTTCTTGGGAGACACAGCAGCTGTGCTGTGCGCTCGAATACAAATGATGCTTGCGAGCCTTGATCCAAGAATGCTCGAAATTTCATTGGATGCCCATCTACGGTGTTCATTTTAACAATGGCGGTAGGCAACAGGACATCGTAATTAACAGGCTTTTCACTTACTGCTTCAGCGCTCGGTATCATAGAGTCCTCAAGTGGCACCTCAGCATTTGCCGTCGCAATGTGCATTGATGTTGTTGAAGATGAGTTTGCTGTTTTTTTTTCGTGCATCAAACTATGATGTCTGCCACCGCAAAAGTTGCAACCTCTGCGGCTGCTGCATGACGATGAGGTATGGTTGTACCCTAAACAATTAAAACAAAGTTTATGCTTATCAACTGCTGACCTTTTATCAGTTAAATTCATGTTTTGAAAAACAATGCATTCGCGCATAGGATGAGCAGCTTTGCTGCAAATGGGGTAAACTACAGATTTTTTAGCTACATGAAACGATTTTGAAATTCTTTTATTCGAAGCCATAGACTGTTCTTGCTTTCGCTGAGTATCTTGAACAGCCAATGATTTGTTGGTAGACTGGGAGTTCGATGACATAATCATCATTCGGTAGTGCTCATCGAGATGCTCATACACTTCAGAAAAGGTGGGGATTGTTTTTTGTGATCATTTTTTCAGCATGTAATAAGCAAAAATAGTGCTCTCAGCATCGATCTGTATTCCTAATTTCTGTATGGATGTAACGCAGGAGCGACACGTCTGTGTGAAACGTTTTATCGCACATGCGTCGTTGCGTGACACAAGGGTCTGCTGATCAAATGCATCCATGTAATGTGAAAACAACGATCTCTTATTATCGTAGATATTTTTCAGCATATCCCATGCGGTTTTGTAATTTTCTGCAACGAGGCTAAGATGCTCAATATCTTGAGATACTTCTGTTGAAAGATCGCCCTTCAAATAATAAAACTTCTGAACATCGTTTAGCTGCTCGCTGATATGCACTCTAGCTTCAAATATTTCTTTAAAAGTGAGCCAGGCTACGTAATCGCCCTTAAAGGTAGGTAATTTGACCTCAGGTAGAGCCACTTCAGATTTTGATGCTGATGGTGAAGCTATGCTTGAATTGTTCGCGGGCGACTAATTATAAAACTAATTTTATTGATTTTACAGAATACTAATCAAGACAATGTTATAAGCCACGTTGCTTTTCGATCCAAAAAATCTAACCTCTGCTTGTTCTTTTTTTAGACTTCTTAATTTTTTTTTGGATTAAAATTAAAGCAAAATGTCAAACTAAGAATGCTAGTGTTAACAGTGATGGTAACGAAAATAAAATAGAACTGAAAGTAATTTAAGTTTTGATAGTGAAAATAATAATTCAATAGTAATAGCTCCAACACGTTTATTAAGGCGACGTTCGTGTGGCCAGTAACAATGAAGAAGAACACTTTGAACATTTAACACAAATTTTTCAACGACTTGACAAATACGGTTTAAATATCAAACCAAACAAATGCATATTTGGAGTAGACGACGTAGATTTCCTCAGTTACATCTCTAAACATGGTATCAGACCATCTGAAGAACGAACACGATGTATACAAGAATACCCACAACCAATAACAGTTAAACAGATACAAAAATTTAAAGGTATGACAAATTATTACCACCGATGCATTCCAAAACTCGCACACATGTTAGGTCCGATTTATGATATGGCAACAA
Source organism: Tetanocera ferruginea (assembly GCA_958299015.1). NCBI lineage: Eukaryota > Metazoa > Arthropoda > Insecta > Diptera > Sciomyzidae > Tetanocera > Tetanocera ferruginea. The sequence continues at coordinate 47,436,450 of OY282644.1, forward strand.
ACGCATCAAAAACCAAAGTAAACACTTACAATGGTCAGACACAACATTACATGCATTTACAACAATAAAAGATAGTTTTGCTAAGCAAACACTAATTAATCACATAAATAGTAAAGCAAAACTATCAGTGCCCGAAGATGCATATAACACCGCAGTTGGCAGAGTCTTACAACAAGAACACAATGGAATACTTCAACCTTAAGCATTTTTTTCTAAGAAATTAACACAAACAGAAACAAAATACAGTACATTCGACCGTGAATTACTAGCAATATATATAGAAATCAAACATTTTAGACATCATTTAGAAGGCAATACATTTACAGTAGAGTGGGTGAAATGCTAAAGTATTTGGGATTCTGCGTGCCCCCCGGAATTATAAGCTATGGTTGCGAATGAAATAATTTCAGCTATTAAAATTTCAAGAATTGTCGAAACCGGCCCGGTTCTGCTCAAAAAACCGGTTTTTTGGCGATTTTTTATAAGACATTTTTGAAATAAAAAAATTATGCATTTGAAATTTGCGCAAAATTAATAAAAGTCGTCTTTTTTAATGTAAAATTTAGTGACAAGTCTGATTCTGAACTTGAAATTACCGAATAATTTAGTCCGGTGGAGCCAAACGCGCTCAAAGCTGAAGTTTTAAATTTTTTTCATACTATTTTTTTTTCATGCTTACCCCTTAGGATGATCCGGTTGATTTTTTCAAAATTTTTTTATTCAATGTTGAAAGGCAGTTTGTGTAGATAATAACTTAAGAAAATCTTGAACATTTGACCATTTTTGGAAAAGTTAATATTTATTTTGTAAAGTGATTTTTGAAAGTAACACAGTAAAAATGTTGTTTCACACTTGTCAAGAGATCAAATCGTTGTCGAATTGCCAGTTCAATCAAAATAAATAAATGAAGTGATCAGTAGACCTCGGATTTTGCATACTTTCATATTTTTAATCAGATTGATACCAAACTTTTTATCTAGACGTTTTATCGTTCAAATAGAACAAATTGTAAAGCATATCGAAAATATGCAAAATATATGCAAAAAATATGCAAAAAAATATGCCACAAACATGCAAAATATATGCAACATATGCAAAAAATATGCAAAATATGCAAAATATGCAAAATATATGCAAACGAATTTCATCAAAATATTGAATTCCAATCGTTAAATATTAAACTGCGAGCAATGCAGAAGAATATATAATATATATGTACCACTTTACATTGCTTTCCCTTTCCTACGCTTTACCATCGCTTTGGTAAATGAAGAAAAAAAAGAAATTTATTTTTGGTACAAAACAACTAAAATGGGCACAACGACGATATGCATTTACTTCAGTTTGGTAAAGAAAAAAATTCTAAATTTGCATTTTAGGTTCTTGAAACACCGAACCCAGAAGATGCTGAATCTATAAAGCAAGCAATAAAGCTAATAAAAAATCCCCACCTATATCGGGATTTTATATATATTAAATCAAATTTTGAGAGAGTTGCCGAAAAATTAACTTCCTTGGAAGCGAAGGGTCTAACTAGCTAAAAATATAGTTCACAACATAACTGGTGATTTTAGACTAGTTTTAAAAAAGATATTTTAAGCCATTTTTAAAATAAATCCACATTTTAATATCATTTCAAAAATAAATAATATTTTAAATCTCAAAGATGAAGATGTGTTGTGGACTTGAAACCATCACAAATGTAAAAATCATTAAATAAAAATTTCCTCCAATTATTTCCTGTGACGTTGAGAGAAGCTTTTCCGCTTACAAAATGGTTTTTGGAAGGAAACGCCAAAGCCTCTTAATTAATAATTTAGAGAAAATTATGGTTATGTTTTGTAATACCAATTATATCCCTGAAAACATTTTCAATCACCTGAGAATCTCCAGCGAATCGCTTGGAAGATGAAACAATCGCCGGGGAGCTCTTCTGAGAGTCTTCCGGGTATCGCCGAATGTAAGCAGCTGAGGCCATAAAAGCGATTCGCCGACAAGATTCGCCGACGAATCGCCGAGATGAGGCTTAGGCCTCAGTGATTCGCTGATTCGAGTCTAAAGTGATTCGCTGACAAGACATGTCAAGTGGCCAAGACATCACTTTTAGAGGTCATCAGCGATTTGTTGCAAAGTTGTTGAACGTTTCAATTTGTTGCAAGTTTGAACTAGCAGTTCCATGAAGTTGCTTAGAAGTTAAAATGTCTGAATAATTTAAATGATTTTTCAGAGCCTGCTTCATATTTCAATGATAGATTTTGAAAGCTTTTTAATAACCATCTTCGAACGATCGCCGGAATGAGCGAAGGAAGATTTTGAAGATTTTTTGAATCGCGCATTCATCCCTTGGGCGATCGAAAAGCGATCCATCTTCCAACGACAGCCGGAATTAACGTCAGGAAGGTTTTGAATACTTTTTGTCAATCGCGCATTCATCGTTTAGGCGATCGAAAAGCGATGCATCTTGCAACGATTGCCGGAAAGAGCGAAGAGAGATTATGAAATTCTTCGAGAATTGCGCATTCATCGCTTCGGCGATCGAAAAGCGATCCATCTTCCAAAGATCCCTTAGACGAATCGCTAGCGCGTGGCCAAATGATCTTATCTTCTGATCGTCTTCCAAATGTTTGCAGAGATTGAATAATTTGTAAACCTATACAATCTCGTATGTATTACGTTTCATTTGCTCTGCTTTAATATCTGACAATTAATAAAATTTCAATATGTATACTAAGCCGGATCGATTTTGTATGGAGAAAAAAAAATCATCCGAACACCGACTAAAAAGTTAGAGGGACTCTTAAAAACTATTTCTGCATCATTTTTTTTTGGATCGGAGAAATCCCCATGGAGCGGTTTTGGTTCTCCTGAACCCTTTTTTTGGCCAAAAAATCAAGTTTTTTGCCTATAACTTTTTTTTTTCTTCAGAATGCATACCCAAGATAAACAAAAAAGCAAAGATTGTGATAGTACATAAATAGTGGTTAAAAAAAATTTTGAAATTTGTTGTCCTTACAAACTCTTTTGAGACCCCAAAAAATCGATATTTCATCATTTTCGAAAAGGTGTTTTTTTTAAACACCTATAAAATATACATTTTTCGTGGTATTCATATGCATTTAAGCTTATTGGTAAAGTATTGAGCTCTTCTTTCCATTGTTATAACGTATGGAGTGGTTTAATCAAAAGTGAGTACCATGAAAAATACGTATATTGTAGGCGTTAAAAAAAAAAATATTTTCGAAATTCATGCATTTTGTACTGGAGCGCCATCTGGCGTATACTTTTCTAAAAAATGGTTGTCAGAATTCGATTTAGCGTACCTAAAAACTCAAACATACCAAGATTTCTCAAAATCGAACGGTAATTAAGGCAATTAAATAATAATTAAGCTGAAGAATCCTTGTGAATATCAATTTCTCATGTTTTATATAATTGTGGCATTTAGTTTTGGTTAAACTACAATATAAGATATATCAATGGAAAGAAGAGCTCAATATATTTTCACTAAGCATAAATGCATATGAATTGCTTGAAAAATAAATATTTTATAGGTGTTTAAAAAAAACATCTTTTCGAAAATGATGAAAAATCGACTTTTTGGGGTTTCAAAAGAGTTTGTAAGGACAACAAATTTCAAAATTTTTTTTAACCAATATTTGTGTACTATCACAATCTTAACTTTTTTGCTTATCTTGGGTATGCATTCTGAAGAAAAAAAAAAGTTATAGGCAAAAAACTTGACTTTTTAGTCAAAAAAAGGGTTTAGGAGAACCAAAACCGCTCCGTGGGGATTTCTCCGATCCAAAAAAAATGATGCAGAAATAGTTTTAAAGAGTCCCTCTAACTTTTGAGTTGGTGTCCGGCGATATCTAAATTTCGATCCGGCTTAATGTATACTATCCTCTGAGTAGCTTTTATATTATTTTTCGATTTGTTTAACATTGGAAGTTTTTGCATATTTTGCATATGTTTTGCATATGTTGCATATATTTTGCATAGTTTGCATATTTTTGGCATATATTATGCATATGCATTTTATGCAAATATGCAAAAAAATTTAAAATATGCATTTCGTTTTCCACTCTATTTTCAATGAAACGCACTTTGGTGTCATCAGAATTTATCTATCTTAATTCTTCAAAAATATGCAAATATGCAAAATCCGAGGTCTAGTGATCAGTTTCTTTGAACTACGTACAAAATATCCGGTTAAAATGTCAATGTCCCGCGAGTCTCATTATTCAATTGGTGAAAGTTGCCGGTGTTCTTCAAAAATAAAATTACCTTCCTACGAGCATTTACTAGGCCGATTAGTGTATTTGCATGAAGTTGAGAAAAACACAATAATAGAAAGTGTAAATTTTGTGGTTAATGAAGTGGTAGATATTTGGATAAACTATTACATTCCTATACAAAAAAAGTACAGGGTGAAAAAAATGTAAAAAAATTCTTTTTGGACTACTGTAACCTTCGAAAAAAGAGGTTCGATAAAAACCTCGAAAAAAAGTATCGCCGCGAGTCTGTATTGAAACAACAACTTTCAAAGTTGTTTGATATCGCTCATGCAGGTAAGTAATACGTTCTTTCACGCAAAATTCTCGTTCTGTATGCAAAATTTCAAGTCTCACTGTCATATTTTTGTTAGCAGATGCACTGAGTAAAATGAAAAATGGTACAGCAAAGGAGTTTCTAGAATGTAGCCGCAACGATGGTAGCAATCCTGAACGATTGAAAACTTTGAGCAGGCGAATTCGTTTAAGAAAGCGACAAAGAAAATTCAGCATCCGTTCGTCCAAAAAAACGACCAATAAACAACGAGCTTGCCGTTTTAGACACTGATTCATTGTCGTCAGATTCGGATTATGAACCACTAAAAAAAGAAAAAAAAAATACAAAAAAAACTAATTGTTTCGCCCGAAGTTGCGTCTGCTATCGATCGGTTTTCTATCAGCAATACAGGAGCGATGATATTGTTGTCGTCAACACTTAATGCGGCAGGAATCAATAACCAGAACGCCAATTTATCGACATCAACAATAACAAGGCGTCGTAGGTCAGCACGTTTGCAGACAGCTCAGACCATAAAAGAATGTCTGGAAACTGGAAACTCCATCGTAACAGTTCATTACGATGAAAAAAAAATGAAAGATTACTCTGGAGGTATCGATAGACGAAACGCGTTTGTGAACCGATTAGCTGTGGTTATTTCATTCTCAAATCAATTCAAGGTATTGGCTATACCAACGATAGAAAATGGTTTTGGAGAAACCATTGCAAAAGCTGTTTATAATATAGTCAATGAAGGGGTCTATCCGAAAAAGTTCGCGCCTTATGTTTTGACACAACAGCATCCAACACAGGTCCAAGAAAAGGTAGCGCGATACTTCTTCAAAAATTGTTCAAAAAACCATTTTTTGTTCTCGCTTGTCGCCACCATATCACGGAATTGCTACTGAAACACGCGTTCAAACGTACCTTGGAGCAAGATTCAAGCGCACCGAATTTAACCATATTTCAAAAATTCCAAGCCGCGTGGCCTCGATTGAAAATCGATAACGAAAAAATTAAAGCAAACAGTGCCGTTAATGACAGTTGCATCCAACATCATTTTCCCAACAATATTCACAATCAACTGAAACAGTTCGCATACACGCAATTGCAATCACATCATGCACGTGACGACTATGCAGATTTTGCCCACTCAGTTCTGCTTTTTCTTGGAGAGCACCCACTCAACTCACTTAAAGTTGAGGGTAGCCCCCAACACCGCAAAATCAAAGTACCAGGATCAGTGTCACGAGCTCGCTTTATGGCGCATGCGATATATGCACTTAAAATATACCTTTTTCGTGATCAATTTAAATTAACAAGTAATATACCTGCTTCGATATTGATATTAATAATTTCTAATCAAAATTTTCTATTTGTTTCTATTTCATAGATGATGAACTCAGCAATTAACGAGAGTTGAATGTTTTTATAGTGTCGTCTACATGCCTTACTGGTTTCAATGTACTCTACCATTCGCTGCACCCAAGCTTGATTTGCAGTTGATTGCAAATCTTATCAAGTTTCGTCACATAAATGATCGAATTGCCAATGAAGTGTTGAAAAAGTTTGGCAATCACTTATGGTACCTCTCTGAGACACTAGTAGGATTCGCATTTTTCGATAGAAGTATAGATGATGAGACCAAAAGATTGATGGTGACATTACTTACAAAAACTGGTAGCTCCGAAAATGCAAAAAAAGCTTGTATCGATTTCGATTCCGAAGATGTTTTCACCTTACGAATCGATAAATTCGTTACAGCAAATACTGAGAACTTTTTTGACTCATTGTTTGTGAATGTCTCGAATGATGAGCTTAACCTTAGTTTTTTAAGCACCGACCCCAGCTGTTGGATTGAAAATGAAAAGTACTTGCGCGCGGAAGAAATCGTCAAAAATATATTTGCCGTCAACGATGCCGTCGAGAGAGCGATTCATCTCATGTCTCGATTCAATGAAGATATAACGTCATTGGAAACCGAAAAACAGGCTTTGCTTCACGTAGTAGAGCAACATTGCAAACTCTATCCATGCGAAACAACCAAAGCTCACATTATTGAACGTTTGCAGCAACAGAAACAATGATTATAACAAATTTTATAATATTTTCTACTGTGCTACTTTCAAAAATCACTTTACAAAATATATATTAACTTTTCCAAAAAAGGTCAAGTGTTCAAGATTTTCTTAAGTTATTATCTACACAAACTGCCTTTCAATATTGAATAAAAAAATTTTGAAAAAATCAACCGGATCATCCTAAGGGGTAAGCATGAAAAAAATAGTATGAAAAAATGTAAAACTTCAGCTTTGAGCGCTTTGAGCGCTAGAATCAGCTTTTCACTTAATTTTACATCAAAATAGATGACTTTTATTAATTTTGCGCAAATTTCAGAAGCATAATTTTTTTATTTCAAAAATGTCTTATAAAAAATCGCCAAAAAACCGGTTTTTTGAGCAGAACCGAGCCGGTTTCGACAATTCTTGAAATTTTAATAGCTGAAATTATTTCATTCGCAACCATAGCTTATAATTCCGGGGGGCATGCAGAATCCCAAATACTTTAGCATTTTTCATACAAATCTGACCCAGTTTAATTTACAGTTTACTCGGATCACAAACCGTTAACGAATGCACTCCACTCAAAAACAGAACGCAGCCCTAGACAAGCACGAAACCTTGAATACATTGCACAATTTACTAGCACAATAACACACATCACAAGGTCGAGATGCGAAATCGAAGAATTAAAAACACCCGATATCGACCTAAAACAATTACACAAAGACCAAAAAAATTATACAGAATTAAAAAATCTCACGAAAGACAAAATGTACAAATTAAAACACATTGACGTTCCATTTTTAAACATTAGTATCGGGTGCGAAAATTCCACAGACAATATACGGCCTTACATTCCACAGACCTTACGTAAAAAGATATTCGAACAACTACACAACATCTCACATCCTGGAGCAAGAGCTTCCAGACGTCTTATCACACAACGTTACTTCGGGCCCAGTATGAATACACACATTAATAAATGGTCACAAGAATGCATGAACTGTCAGAAAGCAAAGGTACAACGACACACCAAAACACAACCTCAGAAAATACACATTCCACACGGTCGTTTTGAACATATACACATCGATTTAGTTGGTCCACTACCAATATCGAATAGTAGCAGATACCTATTAACCACCATCGCATAGAGCCTTTCAATAGAGAATTCATTTCACGCTTTGGTGTTCCGCGCGAAATTACTACAGATCGCGGTCCTCTCCTCAATTTACTTCCAACACGTGTTAGCAATTTTGTAAGAGCATAGGAAGCCACCTTATTATGACCTCCCCATACCATTCACAAGCCTATGGCATTTTGGAACGTTTTCACAGATAATTAAAAGCCTCACTCATGACAAGTAACAACCAGAAGAACTGGTATTCAGAAATTCCCCTTGCTTTGTTAGGTCTAAGATCCACGGTTAAGGAAGATATCAAAACATCTCTGAGACTGAGATCTGAGAAACAGAATCTGAAACAGAATCTGAGACTGCCGCGGCAGCTAGTAGTAAATAGTGACCCAACGGGCAGCTCATCAGAAATTTTGTCAGCGCTTAAAGAGAAGACTAAAAACATTCAGTCAGATAGCAAGTTTCACATAAGATCAAATCAAGAGTACATACCTCAGGCGTTGAAGAGTTGTAAATTCGTATTCATTCGTAACGATTCTATCAGACACACGCTTCAAAATCCGTACGATGTCCCGTTCGAAGTGGTAGACAGAATACCAAAATATTTAATAATTTTAAAAGGAAACACTGCTAAAACAATTAACATAAATAGACTTAAACCAGCATTCTTAGATCCAGAAACTACACAAACACTCTCTTCCACACACAAGCCAAAAAAGAAAGTACACTTTAATTTACTAGCGAACACAACAAAAACCTATGAGGGGGAATAATGTGGTGTCTGCATATCACATACACACAACACACATACATAATTCACACAATATAAAAAACTTTACTTTTAAGAACTTGAATAAAAAAATATGTTATTTTTTTTTTGCTGTGTCAATTTTTATTAATCAAAAAATTATTATCAAAAATTATTATTATAAAAATTGTATCCATCGTATACAGACCCAAAAAAATAAATTGTTAAAAAAAATAAATTGAAATAAAATTTTATTTATAAAAATATATTTTGTGTGTAACACGACAACTGTATAACACCACAATCCGGTATACTTTGGAATAGAAAGTCAATTCCAATTGGCTGATGCGGAACCAAGCACATTTTTGCCATATTGTTTTTGACGATCTTTCCAAAGTATCCGGTATGTATACATGTTATTACAACCCAGACACCAGATTGCCAAATCAGGTTGCAGCTGATTACCTTGTCGCCGCCAGATGGCGTTAGTTTGAACCAACTTACCATGGGGATTCATGCATAAAGTGCCCCTGACAACAAATATCCTTACAGACTATGTTAGATTATAGATATACTAAGTTTAATACATATTAATAATGTGATAATCTTAAAATTACGTTAAGTAAAGACTGTCCCAGAAATAACTGTCTTTGAAAAAACCTTTTGTTTTTATTTTATTGTAAAAAAACCAATGATGTTTTTGTAAAAATTCTTTCATTTTATTATTTAGTGAACATTACAAAATAAATGAAAATTTTATTAACACTGAAAAAAAACACTTAAAAACAATTATGATTAAGGTCCTCTATAAGGTTTTTTACCGACCTTTCGTTGACCTTAGTGTATGCCCGACACCATTTACGTCAAAATATTTCGATGTTTTTTGCAGTTTGTTTAGTTTTCTTATTTATTTTAGATTAATTTTCATTAAAACCAAATATCTTTCGATTGGACGAAGTTCGGGGCAATTCGGAGGATTGGCTTCTCTTGGTACCACAGTGACATTATTTGCTTGGTACCAATCAATCGTTCTCTGGGCGTAGTGACATGTTGCTAGGTCAGGCCAAAATAGTACTGAATTTTGATGCTGACGTATAAAAGGCAGCAAACGCCGCTCCAGACACTCTCTGATGTTAATTTCGGTGTTGATTGTGCGAACTGTCACAAATTTCCTACTTCGAAGGCCACATTTGCAAATGGCCTGCCACACCATATATTTCTTTGGAAATTTGGTATGTGTTTCGGTGGTAAATTTAGAGGATGCTCTACCCCTTCTAACCGCAGTATAAAATCTATGTCCAGGTAACTGCTTGAAATCCGCTTTGCAGTACGTTTCATCGTCCATGATCACGCAATCAAATTTGGGCAGGTAATCGTGATACAGTTTTCGAGCCCTCCTCTTGGCTTCAGCGTCCTTTTCTTCTGACCTATCAGGTACTTTTTTTGTACTTTATAGCTTTAAAATTTTTTAATACGTTGAACACTTGACTTCGATGTTCTTGGTGTTTGGATTTTGCAGGTATTTGCAAATAATTGCTTTCCGCTTTTCTTCTTGTTGAGACGACACCTTTTCAGTAGCTCTTTTTTTTACTAATGAGTAGACCTCGGATTTTGCATACTTTCATATTTTTAATCAGATTGATACCAAACTTTTTATCTAGACGTTTTATCGTTCAAATAGAACAAATTGTAAAGCATATCGAAAATATGCAAAATATATGCAAAAAATATGCAAAAAAATATGCCACAAACATGCAAAATATATGCAACATATGCAAAAAATATGCAAAATATGCAAAATATGCAAAATATATGCAAACGAATTTCATCAAAATATTGAATTCCAATCGTTAAATATTAAACTGCGAGCAATGCAGAAGAATATATAATATATATGTACCACTTTACATTGCTTTCCCTTTCCTACGCTTTACCATCGCTTTGGTAAATGAAGAAAAAAAAGAAATTTATTTTTGGTACAAAACAACTAAAATGGGCACAACGACGATATGCATTTACTTCAGTTTGGTAAAGAAAAAAATTCTAAATTTGCATTTTAGGTTCTTGAAACACCGAACCCAGAAGATGCTGAATCTATAAAGCAAGCAATAAAGCTAATAAAAAATCCCCACCTATATCGGGATTTTATATATATTAAATCAAATTTTGAGAGAGTTGCCGAAAAATTAACTTCCTTGGAAGCGAAGGGTCTAACTAGCTAAAAATATAGTTCACAACATAACTGGTGATTTTAGACTAGTTTTAAAAAAGATATTTTAAGCCATTTTTAAAATAAATCCACATTTTAATATCATTTCAAAAATAAATAATATTTTAAATCTCAAAGATGAAGATGTGTTGTGGACTTGAAACCATCACAAATGTAAAAATCATTAAATAAAAATTTCCTCCAATTATTTCCTGTGACGTTGAGAGAAGCTTTTCCGCTTACAAAATGGTTTTTGGAAGGAAACGCCAAAGCCTCTTAATTAATAATTTAGAGAAAATTATGGTTATGTTTTGTAATACCAATTATATCCCTGAAAACATTTTCAATCACCTGAGAATCTCCAGCGAATCGCTTGGAAGATGAAACAATCGCCGGGGAGCTCTTCTGAGAGTCTTCCGGGTATCGCCGAATGTAAGCAGCTGAGGCCATAAAAGCGATTCGCCGACAAGATTCGCCGACGAATCGCCGAGATGAGGCTTAGGCCTCAGTGATTCGCTGATTCGAGTCTAAAGTGATTCGCTGACAAGACATGTCAAGTGGCCAAGACATCACTTTTAGAGGTCATCAGCGATTTGTTGCAAAGTTGTTGAACGTTTCAATTTGTTGCAAGTTTGAACTAGCAGTTCCATGAAGTTGCTTAGAAGTTAAAATGTCTGAATAATTTAAATGATTTTTCAGAGCCTGCTTCATATTTCAATGATAGATTTTGAAAGCTTTTTAATAACCATCTTCGAACGATCGCCGGAATGAGCGAAGGAAGATTTTGAAGATTTTTTGAATCGCGCATTCATCCCTTGGGCGATCGAAAAGCGATCCATCTTCCAACGACAGCCGGAATTAACGTCAGGAAGGTTTTGAATACTTTTTGTCAATCGCGCATTCATCGTTTAGGCGATCGAAAAGCGATGCATCTTGCAACGATTGCCGGAAAGAGCGAAGAGAGATTATGAAATTCTTCGAGAATTGCGCATTCATCGCTTCGGCGATCGAAAAGCGATCCATCTTCCAAAGATCCCTTAGACGAATCGCTAGCGCGTGGCCAAATGATCTTATCTTCTGATCGTCTTCCAAATGTTTGCAGAGATTGAATAATTTGTAAACCTATACAATCTCGTATGTATTACGTTTCATTTGCTCTGCTTTAATATCTGACAATTAATAAAATTTCAATATGTATACTAAGCCGGATCGATTTTGTATGGAGAAAAAAAAATCATCCGAACACCGACTAAAAAGTTAGAGGGACTCTTAAAAACTATTTCTGCATCATTTTTTTTTGGATCGGAGAAATCCCCATGGAGCGGTTTTGGTTCTCCTGAACCCTTTTTTTGGCCAAAAAATCAAGTTTTTTGCCTATAACTTTTTTTTTTCTTCAGAATGCATACCCAAGATAAACAAAAAAGCAAAGATTGTGATAGTACATAAATAGTGGTTAAAAAAAATTTTGAAATTTGTTGTCCTTACAAACTCTTTTGAGACCCCAAAAAATCGATATTTCATCATTTTCGAAAAGGTGTTTTTTTTAAACACCTATAAAATATACATTTTTCGTGGTATTCATATGCATTTAAGCTTATTGGTAAAGTATTGAGCTCTTCTTTCCATTGTTATAACGTATGGAGTGGTTTAATCAAAAGTGAGTACCATGAAAAATACGTATATTGTAGGCGTTAAAAAAAAAAATATTTTCGAAATTCATGCATTTTGTACTGGAGCGCCATCTGGCGTATACTTTTCTAAAAAATGGTTGTCAGAATTCGATTTAGCGTACCTAAAAACTCAAACATACCAAGATTTCTCAAAATCGAACGGTAATTAAGGCAATTAAATAATAATTAAGCTGAAGAATCCTTGTGAATATCAATTTCTCATGTTTTATATAATTGTGGCATTTAGTTTTGGTTAAACTACAATATAAGATATATCAATGGAAAGAAGAGCTCAATATATTTTCACTAAGCATAAATGCATATGAATTGCTTGAAAAATAAATATTTTATAGGTGTTTAAAAAAAACATCTTTTCGAAAATGATGAAAAATCGACTTTTTGGGGTTTCAAAAGAGTTTGTAAGGACAACAAATTTCAAAATTTTTTTTAACCAATATTTGTGTACTATCACAATCTTAACTTTTTTGCTTATCTTGGGTATGCATTCTGAAGAAAAAAAAAAGTTATAGGCAAAAAACTTGACTTTTTAGTCAAAAAAAGGGTTTAGGAGAACCAAAACCGCTCCGTGGGGATTTCTCCGATCCAAAAAAAATGATGCAGAAATAGTTTTAAAGAGTCCCTCTAACTTTTGAGTTGGTGTCCGGCGATATCTAAATTTCGATCCGGCTTAATGTATACTATCCTCTGAGTAGCTTTTATATTATTTTTCGATTTGTTTAACATTGGAAGTTTTTGCATATTTTGCATATGTTTTGCATATGTTGCATATATTTTGCATAGTTTGCATATTTTTGGCATATATTATGCATATGCATTTTATGCAAATATGCAAAAAAATTTAAAATATGCATTTCGTTTTCCACTCTATTTTCAATGAAACGCACTTTGGTGTCATCAGAATTTATCTATCTTAATTCTTCAAAAATATGCAAATATGCAAAATCCGAGGTCTACTAATGAGTATTTTTTTTAATCTGCTTTAATGTTTATACTTTATTTAGGTACCAAATATGTTGCAATAGAGGTAACACTTTTTTATAAATAACCTAAAAACAAAAGGACTGTTACTTCTGGGACAGTCTTTAAATGCTATTCACAAAATTCTTAAAAATGTGTTTCGGAACAAAGAGATCAAACTCATTTGAAATGTGCAATTCATTAAATATTAACAAAGCTCTAGTTATAGGCTCATTTAAGGCATAGTTTGTTATAAAATATTTTACAAGAAATTATTTGGAATTTCTTAAATTTCTTAATGAAATATTGAAAGGCATAAGTTCCAAAAGAGATTGGCAGTCTATTAATCCAGAAATAATGTCAAATATAAACATCAATGATGCCATCTTACGTCTGGAATCAAGTGATTTCAGTCCTAAGCGCATTTAACGAGAGTAATAAGGTGGTAGTGGGTTTTGAAATTTAACCTTGTAAGTTTTTTTTTTAATTTTTTCCAGTCTAAACGAGGTTGACATGTAAAAAGGGCTCCAAATAATGGAAGCAAACTCCAATACCGATCTCACAAACGCATTAAATAACATTATTAGTGTATGTGGATAGAAAAGTCTTTGCTATTCCTTCAAATAAACGCTAATAAAGAATATGCCTTAGGAATCAGGAAGTTAGCATGGTCAAGAAACGAGAATTTTGAATTAAAAAATTACACCCAAATCTCGATTTGTAGATATTGTTTGTATTTTTTCACCAGAAAGATGGTAAGAGTAACAAAAGGTATTAAGTAGTGATTAGTAGTGATCCAAGGATACTTCCTTGCAAGCAACAAATTCATACGATTTAATATTGTGAATACAAACAAAACATGTCCTATCAGACAAATAAGACTTGATCCAACTCAAAAACTTAAAATGAAAAACCATTTGTGCTAGTTTCCAGAGAAGTAACATATGAGAAACTCTATCAAATGCCGTTGAAAAATCTGTGTAAATTACATCAACTTGGTATCCTTGCACAAAAGAAGATACACAATACTCAGAAAAGAGAGCCAAATTTGATAGAGTAGACCGACTAGCAACAAAACCATGTTGTTCCGGACAAACATATCTTTTTACCAAAAAACTTAACTTAATTTTAACTATATTTTCGAAAAGTTTAGAAACATTGGATAGCTTTGAGATAAGCCGATATTTAGCAACGTTACTTTTAGAACCCGATTTAAAAACAGGGGTGATTGAAGCAATTTACAGTGGTGAAAGATATTTCACCAAAGCATCAATGGTGGTTGCTTAAACTAGGAGAATACCGGTTTAAAATCGAATATATAAAAGGGAATATTATAAAGAGTTGCAGATTTCTTAAGTAGAATTCGAAATAACGAGGGCGTTATTAAAAAAGAGGGAGAGGGTGAAAATCATTGCGGAACACAATTTTTACAAAATTACGAAGATAATCTATCTGATCTGAATATAATTGAAAACATAGATGATGACGTGAGTATGGCAACAATACAGACAAAAATTTAGGCGACCATTTTTATATTAAAGAAGAGATAGTGAATAAATACAAAACATTATAAATTATTCTGACGAATAAAAAAAGTGGAAGAATTAAAGATATTGCATGGTAAAAGGATAACATTTATATCGGAAAATGATTTTGATAATATGGGTGAAATTTTTAGACGATATATAAAGATTAAAGGATAACATTTATATCGGAAAATGATTTTGATAATATGGGTGAAAAGAAAGGAATGGGAATATTTTCTGAGCTACCTGACCAAAAATACAATTAAGTGCAAGAAAAACTAATTGCAATGCATTCGAACGATAACACTGTGTGTAATTTTTTAAGTCACGGCAAAATAACCATATACGGACACCACTACGTGATAAAAGACTAAAAAAAAAGACCCGTGTCTCCCAATTTTCCCCAAAGTCATGCACTTTTTGTTTTATGGGCCACGCCTACCTCCCATACAACACAAATAATGAAAACTCTATAAAGAGGCTAATATCAAAGTTACAAAACTGAAACTCGGTATTTGTGTGTTCTATGTCAAAACTTAAGTGTGTTAGAAAAATGGGCGTTATCCACCCACTTACACGCCCACCTCCCATACAACCCCAAAATTTAAAACTCTATAAAGAGACTAATATTAAAGTAACAAAACTGAAACTCGGTATTTGTGTGTTCTATGTCAAAACTTAAGTGTGTTAGAAAAATGGGCGTTATCCACCCACTTACACGCCCACCTCCCATACAAAAAAAAAAAACAAATTGGCCATTTCAATTTTGTTGTGTGTGTTATTAAATGTTTGTACACAATTGACCGAGAACTGGACCTACATGTTTTATGCTGACTCCGAACGGCTCATGTTCTCAAGAAGCTTTACATGGCATTATTTATTCTTTGAGGTTTGCCATTGTCTGCAGAGAGGTGGTGACCGATCAGAAAAATTTTTTATTGAAAAAAACTTTTTCGCCGCGGCTGGGGATCGAACCCGGGCTCCGAGCATGCTAAGCCACACACTTAACCTGCATGCCACGGTCACCACCTCCCATACAACCCCAAAATTTAAAACTCTATAAAGAGACTAATATTAAAGTAACAAACCTGAAACTCGGTATTTGTGTGTTCTATGTAAAAACTTAAGTGTGTTAGAAAAATGGGCGTTATCCACCCACTTAAACACCCACCTCCCATACAACCCCAAAATTTAAAACTCTATAAAGAGATATTAAAGTAACAAAACTGAAACTCGGTATTTGTGTGTTCTATGTCAAAACTTAAGTGTGTTAGAAAAATGGGCGTTATCCACCCACTTACACGCCCACCTCCCATACAACCCCAAAATTGAAAACTCTATAAAGAGACTAATATCAAAGTTACAAAACTGAAACTCGGTATTTGTGTGTTCTATGTCAAAACTTAAGTGTGTTAGAAAAATGGGCGTTATCCACCCACTTACACGCCCACCTCCCATACAACCCCAAAATTTAAAACTCTATAAAGAGATATTAAAGTAACATAACTGAAACTCGGTATTTATGTGTTCTATGTCAAAACTTAGGTGTGTTAGAAAAATGGGCGTCATCCACCCACTAACACGCCCACCTCCTATACAACCCCAAAATTTAATATTTTATAAAAAGGCTTATATTTATGCTTCAGAAAAACAATTTGATATGTTTGTATTTTAGACACATAAAACTAACAAAATTTTCTAAAATCTCATACAAAAAGCTCTCTAATTTATGATTACACAGTGCAACACCAAAAAAAATAACCATATACGGACACCACTACGTGATAAAAGACTAAAAAAAAAGACCCGTGTCTCCCAATTTTCCCCAAAGTCATGCACTTTTTGTTTTATGGGCCCCCAAAGATTTGGGGCCTCGGTATCATTTTCGTAAAAATGTGATCATTTTCTCAGGCTCATATCTTGTAAACCGTTCAGAATTTCGATTTACTCTCAGAGGCAAAGTTGTAGCTCTTGTCATAAGGAACAAAAATTGCCAACATATAAAATCCAAAAAACTTCACCTTCCAGGTCAAAATCGCAAAAAACTTAAAAAATTTCGATTTTTTTTTACCTTTTTTCCCGTGTTCAGGTCCATAGGTAGCAAACCGTTCAAAATTCAAGGAAACAATCAACTACAAAAATGTACCTAAGATCTCAATAAACAAATTTCTAAAACATATAAACTTCCTAGAGATGATTCTTAACACCGTTTTTTAATTTCATTTGTTTTTTATTTACTTCAACATTGAGTTACTATGCTATCTATTACAAAAATATTAAAAAACTAGTAAGGTATATCTTCGACTTGGCCGAAGTTAAAATACCCCCACGACTGATTCTTAAGGGTTAAATAATCTTAAACTAGAGAGCTTTTTGTATGAGATTTTAGAAAATTTTGTTAGTTTTATGTGTCTAAAATACAAACATATCAAATTGTTTTTCTGAAGCATAAATATTTATAAAAAGGCTTTATAAAATATTAAATTTTGGGGTTGTATAGGAGGTGGGCGTGTTAGTGGGTGGATGACGCCCATTTTTCTAACACACCTAAGTTTTGACATAGAACACACAAATACCGAGTTTCAGTTTTGTAACTTTGATATTAGCCTCTTTATAGAGTTTTAAATTTTGGGGTTGTATGGGAGGTGGGCGTGTTAGTGGGTGGATAACACCCATTTTTCTAACACACCTAAGTTTTGACATAGAACACACAAATACCGAGTTTCAGTTTTGTAACTTTGATATTAGCCTCTTTATAGAGTTTTAAATTTTGGGGTTGTATGGGAGGTGGGCGTGTTAGTGGGTGGATGACGCCCATTTTTCTAACACACTTAAGTTTTGACATAGAACACACAAATACCGAGTTTCAGTTTTGTAACTTTGATATTAGCTTCTTTATAGAGTTTTCATTATTTGTGTTGTATGGGAGGTAGGCGTGGCCCATAAAACAAAAAGTGCATGACTTTGGGGAAAATTGGGAGACACGGGTTTTTTTTTTTAGTCTTTTATCACGTAGTGGTGTCCGTATATGGTTATTTTTTTTGGTGTTGCACTGTGTAATCAAATACAATTCCTTAAATGTACAATCAGAGCACAGGATATAGAAACTGAAGTTGAGGCAGTTAAAAAAATTTCGTTACATCATGTCAGAAGAAGCATGCACCCAGGAATCCAGAAAACAAACAACCAATTAAAAATTAAAATATATTATCCAAAACTGATGGAAATAATACAATAAGTGATTAATCAATGTTAGTTATGTCAGCAAATCAAATACGATAGAAAACCAATCAAACTTAAATTTTCATACACAGAAACACCCACATAATGTAACGAAATTATTCATATGGATACCTGTTATGAAAATATTTCACTTTCTAACGATCATAGATACGTTTTCAAAAAACAGGGTTGGCTACCCTCTAAATAACAGGAATCATATCACAATTCTAGAACAAATTGAAGATTATATCACAAAAATGTTGAAACCAAGAAAGATTATAGCAGATAATGAGTTAAATGCTGCAAGGATTAGAGAGTTTTTGAACAATGAAAATATTGAGCTACATTTAACTAAACTAAACAGCCACACAGGCAATACAGGCATTTAACAATTTCACAATACGATTGCAAAAAAATTAAGAATGTTACATTAATTAAATAAGGATATATCTGTTAAACAGTTAATGCAAAAATCTTTAAGTAATTATAACAAAAGGTTTCATTCAACAATAAAGTTCACTCCTAACGAAATAGTACACAAAATTAAAGTTGACTTGGATATTGTAAAAAATAATTTGGAACGCATGAAAGAGAAAATCATTACTAAGCTAATAGAGAAGATTACACTGAAACAAGAAAATAAGCGTTTATAAAAAATTATAAAGCAGTTAGGCATAAAGAACAACCTTAATGAGGAGGTCCATTACAAAACGCAATAATTATACTTATTAAGTTTTTTGATATTTTTTATGAATTCAATTCAATATATTAAAATCTATGTAGCCATTGTTATTAAACCTGCCAAGGATAAATATTTTTACCATTATTCAATACCAAAATTGATGGTTCAGATCAAAATGCAATAATTCCAATCAGGGGCGCAACCAAGATTTTTTTTTTTGGAGGGTTTTATCAAATTTTGGGCTTTTATATAAAATCAATTTTACAAAGGCTTTCAAATCACAGCAATAAGTTTCAACTCTTGGGTGTTAATGGGTTAAGTTAATGGGCTAGGTGGGTTTCGAATGCTTAACCAAAGAATATGGTAACTAAGTTTTGTTAATATAAGAACTAAATGTTTGAAGCACTAGATAATGTATATTGTAGAAGAGTTCCAAATTTTAACAAGATTGGTTATAACTTTTTGGAAAATCAGGACAGCTAATTTGCAAAAATAAGTTTGGACTCAAGCTTTTGGGAGAATATTCTGGACATATTGTACAATGTCATAAGGAAAAAACCAAAATTAATTTTCAAATCGACCCAACCCCTAAAAAAACAGTCATATAAAATTTAAGTTAAGTTTTTATAAATACTATTTTATTAATATTAAAAAATATTTCAAAAATCGCTATAATTGTAAACTTTTTCTACCAAAATATGCAAGTCTTGCAATTAAGATTGAATATCGGAATCTGTTTATCCAAATATGCTTTTATTATTTGGATACGAATACTTATCGAAATAATGCACATTTTAATTGTTTCCAAAGCCTTGCAAGAAAATAAAAAAACAAATATATATAAAAATCGAGTTTCTTTCTCAAAATTTTATCATTCGCCGAGAAAAAGTTCAAACTGTACAACGGCCGAGGAACGAAAAAAAGAAACAAGTTGTAAAACGGATGTACAACCGGCACTGTCAGGACATTTTGGCCGTACAGAAGCTGTACAACAGTGGTAGCGGTCATTTTAAAATGAACTTGCTTCTGCGTTGTTTAGGGTCTATAGAGTCGGCCAAAATGTTTTGAAATCGCCAGTTTTACAGCCGTTTACGGATTTTTTTTGTTCTAAGAAGGTTAAACAAAGGTTTTAGGCAGTTAAACGAAGGTTTTAAGGCTTGAGCTACAATATTTTCAATTTTTCTCGGGGAAAATGCAATTTTTTCTCGCCACAATGACTGAACACTTCACTTCGTTGTAAAAATAACCAATTGGCGCTAGCCTTAAAATTCGTCCTTTGATGAGTACTAATGGAGCTCATTTCCGAAAACATAAAACACAAAATTTCTGACTCCTTGGGATGGAAAACTAAGAGCCAAAATATGAAAAAATCGTTTGAGTCTTTCGCCATCAAAATAACCGATGAAATTTCCTTTAAAATCGACTTTTGATATCGTCATATTTAACACTAACATACTTACTCTTTCTGTATGTAATATGTGAAAAATATTTTTTTAATCACAATCTTCCATTGGATTTTCAAAATCAGTTCCATGAAAATCCTTCAAAATTGCACATATATTATTCGATTTTAATGAATGATGTCTTTTTGGAAGAGTGTCGTAAAGACTTTCGTTAAAAAAGATATTCACCCTTATCATTGAACACGCGCTCGCTCTCAAAACAGCGTCGAAAAAATTTTTTCTATTTTTGAAAATTTAAATTTCGACGTCGAACGAACTGTTTTATCGATAGTGATATATCACTCTATTATTGAACAAACGTCGTCGAACAAAAATACAAAATTTTGGTCGACAAAAATTTGAGAGCGGATTCATTTCACTTCTCAAGCAAATATTGAGGAAGTAGAACTTTGTTATAAATTTCACTTCAATTATCATTGGTATTAAGATTTACCTATTTAGGTGGATCATAGATTAAAAACATAAACATTTGATGGTTCAAGTGAGGTTAAGAGTCATGTCATGATGGTATTACAAAAGGACAATTAAAAACTGAACGCTTTTGAAAGAATTACGTTCATCAATTCAAAGATTGGTCAACATTCTAACCTTTTTCTTCTAAAAAATGAGGACTGAATCTTTTTTATATATATGCAAATAGACCTAGCGATACTAGTGAAAGGAAACAGTAACGGTTATGGATTACACACGGGCACTCAAGCTTTGAAACCTTCAAGAAGGTGCAGATATATTTCTGTGCGGGGTATTTTCGTTTTTACAGCATCTTACGAAGGGTGGTATCGTGACTGATTGTGAATCAGTTAAAATTTCAACTGGAAATTCAATAGAACCACTGTTAAGACAAACCAACAAATGTTAAGATGCACCAATTCAATGCACAATTGTAAATTTAAAGAAATTCTGTGATTAAGCAGGTATCTTAATAATACTTGGCTCTTTATGTCGCAACATTAACAGCAATGTAACTAAGCTGTAGTTAAAATTATAAAAATTAATTATTATGGACTACAAAAAGAACGATATCCATTTAGAAATTCCAACTCTCCACCTTACTCTGTAAAAGGATCTATTGTGGATGTACTATGTTTTACTCTCTAAAATTACAACTTCTTTTTAGTAAAAAACTGAAAAAACGAATACGGACTCATTGTTCATGAGTACGCAATGAGAGCAGATCTATTTGATGGTCATAGCTTGCATACGTGGTGGTCATAGTTGGTCTAACACAAGGCAATAAATTTGCAAGATGCAGCTGGTGACTAAAATCTTTAGGTCGATCGATAGTTGTGCACAATGAACAATGTGCACAGCTATCATCCAATACCGCAACAATGCTCAAGTTAAAATTACAATTTTGCAATAGCTTTTGGAGAATTTGGTCGAAAATCAACCGGCAAGCAATCACTGCTATTGGTGAAGAATACATCTCATTCTTCATATAGATATGATGAATGTAAATCTGCCATCCAATAACATCGGAAAGCTGTATGATTTGGACAGTTGGTTAAATTATTTCCTGTCGGTTTGCGAACGTTTATAAATGCAGAAACAATGGCCACAATTCACAGCGTTAACGCCAAATATTCAAGTAGCCTTTATTGTTCCTTGGTTTTTCGCGAATACGTAGCACAGCCGAGCGAACGAAAACTAGTTACCAGCTTGCAACAGCTTGCAAGTTTCATGCAAACTGCTTTTATTTACAATTTGTTTGAAAATAAAAATTTATTTATTTTTTTGACAAGCCTCAAAAAATTGAGAGAACCGATAAAGCAGTTTGCTCGCGCGTTTTCAATAGTAGGGTGAAATTTTATTGTTGGAAGTGAAAACTATCGTCGAAATTCTGTTCGACGTCGAGCTGTTGGTGAAAGTGAGTTCTCGACGACGATATTTACTCGACGCGGGTTCGAGGATAGGGGTGATTATGTCGATTTAAGTCAGCATTTCCTAATTCATGCTCATTGGTATAACTTTATTATATCTCTGATAAACGGATGAACAGAAGCAAAATCAAACCAACATCTTTTCTTCTAATAAGCCCATATTTCTTAATATCGAATAATATTTGACAATTTAGAGAAATATTTATGAAAAGATTCGGGAAAATGCGATGGAAAATTATGAATTTTAAATTTTTGCTCAGTTGCAGAAATCAATCGGAACTATTTTTTTATTGAATCACATAACTTCACTTTAAGCTTAATTCCTGCAGAGTTTGGGTTAGTTTATGTTTAAAAAATAATTATAAAAAAAAGAACGATATATAACAATTTTAGAGGAAATTTCCTTGTTCACCTCGGTGGCGAGGGACTCGACCGCTCTTCCTAAAATTTTTATTTATTTATTTATTTATTTAAGATTAAATTAGTGCTTTAAGATCTTTTTTCGCACAACAGGATATAAAACAAAAAATTTTACAATTTAAGACTTAAAATAAATATAGATTATTGCAAACAGAAATTTGGTCCAATTAACACAGTATCGTCAACATATAAACATAATAACACTTAAAATACCTTAATATAAGGTGACTTAAAATTAACAATTAAAAAATATAAGATTAAAGAGCAGTGTTGTGTGGCGTTCTCCTTTGAACCCACACAACTCTGTTGTGTAACGTAGTTATATTACGTGTTACATCGTACTCACCAAATAATCTTTTCCTAAACCGGTGGTACCTGAAAGTTTAAAATTAATCTGCACTTCTTTATTGTTTAATTAACACTCTTCCTTCTTTATTAATTTTGCTCTTATTTATAGCACAGTTTTTAGTTTAAGATGTAAAAACGATTAAATATACAAACTTACTTAAATATGCAAACATACATATTATTTTATTTACAAATATACATTGTTCGTTTGGTCACCTCGATATTTGACATCGTTGGCACCACGAATTGGCTTATTTCCGCGTGTTACACCGAGAAAAAAAACTCGTAAATTCAACAATTTCAGACCTAATTCTAAATAGGTTTTGTATTTGTTTTGTGCTCAACAAAACATCTTTTTATAGTTACAATGATGGATTTGTTAAAGATTGCAACAATTTTTTTGTTGGATAAACCATTAATGTATTTAAAAAATCTAAGAACAAAAAATTGTAAATTCAACAAGGTTGGTATTTGAATGAAATAAGTATGGGATTTGTTCCTTTAACAAGGTAATTATTTAAAAAATGTAAGAAGAAAAATTGTTGTTTTTACTAAATTGTTGTTGTTTTTATGTATAAATTAATGAAGCAATAAAATTCACATTTTTAAGCATATTATTTGATTTTATTAAAAATATCTGGTTTTTACATATGTGTTTACAATGTTTGTTTGTTTACATGTTTACATTTGTGTTTACAAAATTATGTTTTTTTTTTTAAAGAAATAAATAAAAAGTTGAATTAATTTATAATAACACAGGTTTACAAATAAGGGTCAACTTTTGAACCAGAGATGACAAAAGTGGTTTCGTATGTATTTGTACGCGCTGAATTCAAATCCGCAGTCTGTTTTGTCTATCAGGTCAAGTTTTGAAGATATTGGCCAAAATGAAAGTAACGGTGCATTTTATTATATATAAAATTGCTTATTCAATCCCTACAAAAGTAAATTTAATTTGGCCGATGCATTAAAAAGATATGGTTCAATTAATTGAAAAATAACCGTTTCTAACATTTTTGTCTGTGTCTCCAAAACTTAACCGGATAGAAAAAATAGATTGCGGATTTGAAATTAGCTCGCAAAAATACATATGGGACCACTTTCGTCTTCTCTGGTCCAAAATCATGTAAACGTGCAATTTAAAAATAAGCATTTCGAATATAATTCAGTTAAAACAACATAAGAATTTTCCTTACATTATAAGAAATCACTTATAAAGAAATCAAAGTTCCAACTTTTTTAAGAGCTGTTGACCTGACTATAAAAATATGCTTCGTATTCCACCTTGAATACTCGGCGAAGAGCAAATATGTTTGGATATTTCTGAGGACTGCAAATTACTTAACATTTTTTAATATATTTATTACTTTTTCTATTTTAGGAACTTTCTTCAAAGAAGATATTTGATACATATACTTCTGCAGAAACATCCAAACAAATTTGCTCTTTGCCGAGTATTCAAGGTGGAATACGAAGCATATTTTTATAGTCAGGTCAATAGCTCTTAAAAGAGTTGGAACTTTATACAAAACTTCATTTAAGTATACGTAAAATTCACAGAGTTTGTCCGGGGATTCTCCTACAACTAGTACCTTCGGCTGCATTTTTAAGTTATCATTCATTGAAGTGGCATTCGTATCGTGTTCCGTTTTTTTCAGATCATTTATGCAAACTAAGTGTACTATCATGTCATTTTGTCCGTCTGCTATTGTAGGTTTTAAATTTCTGCTTATTCGAGGAGGAGGAATGACATTGTGTAGCAGCTTCAAGAAATAAAAATGCTGAGAGTCTAAAAAAATAAGATTTGAGTTAGTTTCAAATACATTTTTTAATTAAAATGTTTACCTTGACAGGATTCTATTGACAGCATTTTTTGAAAAAACTGCATATTGAAGGCATCTTTTATGGAATTCGGAAATAGGGCATCAGAAAGTGCTTTCATATAAGTCGCAAAATTTTCAAATAACTCTTGAAAAATTCCAGTTAAAGAATTTTTGATATCTCCCATGCGAAAAGCAGATTTCTGTTTCCAATGCGTTGCCAAATCTCGTGGATTATTGTGAGCAAACCATACTTTTTTTGTTGATATTCACGATCAGATGTGGATATG
Source organism: Tetanocera ferruginea (assembly GCA_958299015.1). Classification (NCBI taxonomy): domain Eukaryota; kingdom Metazoa; phylum Arthropoda; class Insecta; order Diptera; family Sciomyzidae; genus Tetanocera; species Tetanocera ferruginea. The sequence goes on from OY282644.1 coordinate 47,461,452, forward strand.
AAATACTATTTGATTGCCAGATTTTTAAAGAACTTGCTTCCGTTCCCGTTGTTGGTTTCGTAAGTGTTGTTGTTGTTATGAAGAAGTGAAGAAGTTTGCGTTTTTTTCATAGTAATTACTGCTTTAACAACATAAAAGTGGGCTACACTGAAACATTAAGCAAACATTAAATTTAATTTAAATTTATTTTGAACTTACATTACTTTTGCGCCATTCCATCAAATTATGGCGAAATTTTATTTTTTCAGCAATTAAACTTCTTTCATTAAAAATGTCGTCTATGTCATGACAATGCATCATTCCCAAAATCTGTGTCGTTCTTACGTTACACTCTACCAATGTTGAAATTGCTGCGTCTGAAAGACTCCATTGAATGAATAAATTTGATATATTTTCATCGAGGTTAATAATGTCAAAACTGCAGTAGTCCACAACATCCTCCGACTCAGTTTCATCCATAAAGATCTAGAACGTACATGTTTCAATTAAATACAGCCAGTGCCAAAAGAAAGTGAACACGACTGTGTGTTGTTTTCAATTTCATTTCAGGCGTTTGCTGTACGGTTTGATCAACAGTTTTAAGTTTTTGTAAAATGGTCTTTTATTGTTCATCAATTTAAAAACAATCAACAACAAAAATTTAACAAAAATACAAAATATCCAACGATTATAACAAATACTTATTTTTTCAATACTGAATTCATATTTTTTTTTTACGTAATGCTGCACTGTTGACTATCTTTTGACGCGTAAAATCATAAGTAGGTTTAGTTTTTGCAGAGTATATTTTGTTGTTGCAACATTGTTGTTTTTGTTTGTTTATAAATTGAGAAACAATGAAAGACTATCTTACCGAAACTTAAAAAGTTGGATCAAACCATATTGCAAAAGCCTGAAATGAAATTGAAGTCCTGAAAGCCAGTCGTGTACACTTTCTTTTGATTGTATTTGAAAGTATTTTATATATAAAATTGGAAAACTACCGAGTGCTCTCGCATAGTAGAGTAGGCTGATATCAGAGTGAACGCTATGAGGCGAAGCAAGACAATACTCGAAGCGGAGTAATTTTGCTTTAGAGCCCAATAACCAACATTTGAACTGAATTTTCGAACTTTCGCGAATTTTATCTCCTAAACCAATAGAGACCGAGACTTTTTTATACACCATTGGGCTAAGAGGGTCCAAATACATTAAATAAAAATAAGAAAAAAATGTTGGGGACTGGGCCCTAAAGTAAAATAGTGCCCTCGAAGCTCAGGACTTTGTCTGTGTTTTAGCAGAAAAGGCTCTGATATAGCATCTACAAGCAAAGCTTCAATTAACGCTTCGCTTATGGCGCTCGCTTTGTTATTAGCCTCTATGAATAACACTATGAATTGAATACTTACTTTTAATTTTATTAATTCCAAGCAAAAGAAACAAAATTAAATATTAACACAAACGCTGCGCACTTGACTACAACTCAATTTGATATACACACATACTTTGTTTTATTACAGTGTTGCAGAACACATGGATGATAGGGCTGCAGAACAACATTTCAATTTGTTGTACAAACAGTAGTAAACTAAGTTCGTTCGCTTAAAACAATCATGTAATCACATAATCTCAAATATTTAATATTAAAAAATTATGAATATATCGACATAATTTATTTTAAAAATATAAATATTCGCACAGCTCTGCTTGGAATCTTTTTATTCACCTAGAAATTGGCGAACAAATTATGTCGTTCAACATAGTTTGAACGCTCAAAAAAGTTGATAAACCTAATGGTTTTTACAATTAACAATTTTCAACAATTTTGCACTTATAGCAACAAGTTTCTCATTTAAATGGATCAACAGAAATTCCACTTTATAAGTGACAAATAATTTGTTGCTTTTACTAAGCTAAAATTTAAAAGTCAACAATATATTATTCATTCTAACAAGTTTTTTGTTGTAACAACAAAAATTCTCATAATTTCGAATAAGTGCGAAATATTGTTGTTTTTACTATATTTTTTTTTCTCGGTGTATATATCGACACACATATTTTCAACAACAGCGGTTTATTAACCTAGAAACAAACATACTACATTGCAATTCAACCCACAAGAGTTAATTTACTTCCGCGATCATTTTTTGCTATTTTAAGCTGACCGTTGCATTTTTTAATTTGACTGTAAGCTTCGATTGGTAAGCATTGCAAAAACGCCGATCGCTTCACTTATTTTTAAGGCAGATCAGTGTTTGTAATTTATAATATGAAAAACGTCGCTTGTGACGATTGAGTCACAACATTCCTCCCCCCTTTGACAAAGAAAAATTATGCTATTCATTTAGCAATAATTTTTCGTCACACGAATTTATCAGAATTTTTCATTATGTATGTATGTAAGGTTAATTTTAAGCATTAATACATTAATATTTAATAACTTTTTCGAATATAGATTTCTTTGAATTTCATATGCAGTTTTTATATGCAGTGTTTTTTCTTTTAAATTTTTTTGACTAATAATAATAATTCTCTTAATATTGTTTTTATTATTTTTGTTTTTACACTCTTTTCTCTTTGTTGTTGTGTATATTCTCTTAAATGAAGGATTTTTGATTATTACGTGACAAAGTATATTGTAGGTTTCCTTCCCCCTTATGAAAGAAAATTTTTACCTTGAAAAGGTTTAATTTTCTTAAAACTTAATGTACTTAGATATGAGAAGAGACAGGCATCACTTTACAGTTAATTTTTTAAAATTCCTTGCATGCTTACATACTTTATTAATATTTATTTATTGTCAATTCAAAATAGGTGTGTGCTTAATAAGTTTAATGTTAGCTATCTTATATTCTCTACTTTATTTATGTGTATCTGTTCGTGGGTCCTAGTAATTTTGATGATTATTTATTTGATTGTCGATAAAGTTGTTCCTCTTTTGGCATTATTATGATGACTCTGCACATGTTATGTCTTTGATGATCATTTCATAACCGTTACTGATAAGTATATGTCACTCCTTTTCTTCTCTATTGAAGTATTTAAACTACTTGATTCTTGAAGTTAATTCTTGAAGTTGGTGAAGTCTTGAAGTTACGAAAAAGATGCCAAATTTCGTTTTTATTTCGTGTTTTGTGTTGCTCATATTTTCGTTAGTTTATATTAAAGTTTGCTTTTAGTTTTGACAAGCTATGTTTGCTAGTGTTGTTAATTGGGAACCGACTCTTTACATTTATCAAACACTTTGGTTTCGTTTTGGTTAAGCGTTTTCTTAGAAAGGAATGAACTAAATGCAGGTATTTCACATTATAGACATACTTTCGTGGTTTTCTTAAACCAGAATGCATTTTGTAAATACAAATTATGCGTATCCGAATTCATTTTTAATCGTTGAAATTGTAAGCCTTTCAATCATAAAGAAATCTTACGACTTGATTGATTTTCTCGCTTAAATGAAAAAAATAAAAATTGTTTGATTCGTTGTGTTTACAATCTGTCGCTGTAATTTCAAATTTTTTAATAACACTTTGTAACCCTCAACCTTCCACAAACATTTAAAAGCTTGTACATTTTCTTGTTTCTTTATTCTGCTTCCTTATGTGTTTTACTTGAAATATGTTTTGCTTCATTATTTAGCCTTTGATACTTTTAACTCTTTTGCGTCTAAGGCCTCGAACTTCGTCAGAATAGCTCCTTTCTCTTGTATAGCTTTGTCCACCTGATCTACTCAGTTTTATTGCTGCTACCGCCAACTCGAACCAGAACCAGTGCCACGATTATTGATACGGAAAAGTTTCATGTAATAAATGTGTAGTTACTATACATTTTGATTTTTAGCATATAAATATTGATTTTTATTTTTTCAGTATTAATGAAGTAGATATCTGAATTATATTTTCTTTTATCTTAATTTTAATTTAATTTCTTAACTATCTCTTTAAGCATTTTAAACTCTTGAATTTTAGCCCTCTATTGACAAATAAGTAATTCGGTATTTTATTTCCTAATTTTTATAAATATTATTTCTTTTAACAAATCAATTAATTTTCTCTTTAAAAATCAATGAATGTCTTTATAACATTGAATTTATCTAGGTTTAAAACTTAAATACATATCTCATATTTTTCTCCTATTGGTGAATATTTATTCTTGCTTGCCTTATTTTTCATAAGTACTTTGTATTCAATTTTTAAAGTTTTATTAACTTCGTTATTCTGTCTTTTATTCACATATTCTTTAATATGTTTTTGCATGCTTTACCATTTGTATTCCTGTCTTATTCTAAAATATGTTTTTAAAACACCTTTGTGCTCTCCTCTTGGCAAATCATGAGAATCTTTTAATATTTTTTTAATTGCATTTGGGTCAGTAAGAAATTTTATTTCCCTATTTTGTTTTTCACTTCTTTGTTCATTTAATTTTTCTGAATTTTTTTCATTTTCCCTTCCTCTTTCCTTGTCTTTTGTTTTTAACATCGTTTGAAAAACTGCATCTAGATAAAACCTTGGCGTGATTTCTTCTTTATGAATTACTTCCGCTGGAATTTTCATTTTTAACGGAATTTCGATCGACTGTATTGTTTTTGTTTTATTTTTTAACTCCTTATTGTAGTTAATAGAACTTAACTCGTTTATTTGTCTTAGAGGTAATTTCACCCTAGTCTCCATATGTTTACCATAGACTGTTAACGTCTTATTAATCGCATCTATAACTGAAGTATTCCACAAACTATCCCGACCTAAAATACCATCTGCAAGGAACCCTTGTTCTAGTGCCACTAGGTGTAACTTAAAACTTAAGTTCTTTTTCGTATCGTGTTGGATCTCTCCAGACCCCAATGTATCTACAAAACCTCCAAATGATCCGCTCAAATGTTTATTTTCCCTTGTATCTTTATTCAAATTTTGCTTTAATGTATTCAGTTTAACTAAACTGGCTTCAGCCCCGGTATCCACAAGTAAAATGAGCCGTCCTTCTATAAAATCCTTACAGGGAATTTCTATGAACACATCATTGACTTTGCGAAAACCAAAACTCCTACCTTGTTCGTTCCTTTTTTGAAACGTAAAATTCTTATTGTGTAACGAGTTTGCTAAATCTTTATCTCCTTCCTGAGAATAACTTAATATAGCTTCTTTTCCTACTGTATCTTTACCTGTTGATACTTCCATCTTTGACTCAGTGGTGGAGATGTTAACTATCTTTTGTGACGTCAAATCATCCTCCACTATTATTTCTTGCTCTGTTAATTTCAATTCTTCGATGTTTGAATAAAAAATTATATGTATCCTCTGACGTACTATTTACTGTCGAGGTGCTTTCCGTTATTTCATTAGTTATTAAAATTTTGGTCTTATCTATCGATTAACGATTTTCTGGTATTTTGTTCCCTATTTTCCTTGGTGTACAGATGCAATCTTTCTTCAACATGCAATAACAATAGAGTTCAGCTACTACAGCTTTTTCGCACATTCTCAGCATTAATCTATTTGAAGCCACAATTCAGATTTCATTGAAATATTTCAATGTAATGAATTCCAGTGGCTCCAAACAAATCAATGTGGGAAAAATTTACCCACCACAGAATGGATTGGGCTCAGGGACAACACAGGACATAATAACTAACCATGCATACACAAACACAGATCTAATTACACAATAGCTTTCAATCTACTTTTGAGTTGACCTTTTGACAAACTAACATCAAACTAGTAAGGTATATCTTCGACTTGGCCGAAGTTAAAATACCCCCACGGCCGATTCTTAAGGGTGGAAGAATCTTAAATTGGAGAGCTTTTTGTATGAGATTTTGAGAAATTTTATTATTTATATGTGTCTAAAATACATACATATCAAATTGTTTTCCTGCAGCTTAAATATAAGCCTTTTTAAAAAGTTTTAAATTTTGGGGTTGTATGGGAGGTGGGCGTGTTAGATTGTGTATGACGCCAATTTTTCTAACATACCTCAGTTTCGACATAGAATACACAAATACCGAGATTCTGTCTTGTAACTTTAATATTAGCCTCTTTATTGATTTTTCAATTTTGGGGTTGTATGGGAGGTGGGCGTGTTAGTGGATGGATGACGCCCAATTTTATAACACACCTTAGTTTTGATATTAATTACAAAAATACCGAGTTTCCATCTTGTAACTTTAATATTAGCCTCTTTATAGATTGTTAAATTTTGGGGTTGTATGGGAAGTGGGCGTGTTAGTGGGTGGATGACGCCCAATTTTATAACACACCTTAGTTTTGATATTAATTACAAAAATACCGAGTTTTCATCTTGTAACTTTAATATTAGCCTCTTTATAGAATTTTCAATTTTGGGGTTGTATGGGAGGTGGGCGTGTTAGTAAGTCGATGACGCCCATTTTTCTAAAACATCTCAGTTTTGACATAGAATACACATATACCAAATTTCAGTATTGTAGCTTTAATATTAGCTTCTTTGTAGAGTTTTCAATTTTTGGGTTGTATGGGAGGTAGGCGTGGTTTTCATCCGACTTAGCCCATTCTCGAACTTGACCTTAGTTTTTTTAAAAAAAGCTTAAAAATCGAATTTCATTACGATAGCTTCAAAATTGCGGCTGTAATCGTGTCGACAGACAGACGGACAGACGGACAGACGGACAGACGGACAGACGGACAGACAGACGGACATGGCTAAATCAACTCAGGTGGTAATGCTGAGCAAGAATATATATACTTTTCCATACCTACCACGCCTCCTTTTGGGTGTTACACACGTCGTGACAAAATTAATATACCCCTTACGCAGTACGCGTGGGGGTATAAAAATGTACAGTTGTTTACAGAGGCACTCATGCGGTTCAAGGGAGCAGTAGCCATGTAATTTGTTCTACTAAATGGTAGATAAATTAAGTTGTTAGCATTTCTACTACTTCTACGGTTAGAGTTAAAGTTTACAAGAGAAAGTAATTCCGGACAATCGAATACACCGGTTATGAGTTGGTGTAAATAGACGATATCCGCAGACTTCCTCCGTTCACTTAAAGATTGCATTTTTAAAAGTTTTAAACGATCCTCGTAAGGAGGAAGGTTCAAAAAATCAATCCCACCTAAGCCCCTAAGAGAAAACCGAACAAAACGTTTTTGGATTCTCTCTATACGTTCAACATGCACACTATAACTTGGGGACCAAACTTGACTTGCGTACTCCAAGTGAGGGCGCACTATTGCATAATACAACGTAGAAGTTGTAATCATGCTATTGAATTCTTTGGCCCAACGTTTTATAAATCCAAGCATTGAAGATGCTTTTTTACAAATGTAATCAATATGATTGTTGAACGATAGCTTAGAATCCATGCATATACCAAGGTCTTTGACGGCCTCAACACGACTTAAAGCAGTATCTTTAATATTGTAGTCAAAAATTAAATTATTCCTTCTGCGCGAAAAGGTCATAGTTTGGCATTTAACAGGATTTAGAAACATATTATTTTTAAAGCACCAAACTTCAAAAGATTTCAAGTCAGCCTGGAGTAGGTTGGAGTCGTCTTTAGCATTTATTGTTCTGTATATTTTCATATCATCTGCATAAATTAACAGGTGAGAGTGTTTAATAATGTGGGTAACATCATTAATGGCTAAAATAAACAGAAGTGGACCTAAGTGACTGCCTTGCGGAACACCTTATTCCGCAACAAATTCAGGAGACAAAACCCCTCGGAATCGTATTTGATAAGATTGTTCTGTCAAATACGATTTAATCCAGCTAACAAAATATTGTGGAAATCCCAATAACTTTAGTTTAAATAAAATTAAACTATGTGGTAATTTATCAAATGCTTTACTAAAGTCAGTGTAAATGCAGTCGACCTGGTTACCTGATTCAATTGTATTAAGGCAGAAAGATGTAAAATCGAGAAGGTTGGACACAGTGGATCTGCCATTAACAAAACCATGCTGACGAGTTGTTATGACTTCTCCACAGTATCTCTTAACCCGATCATACACCACTCTCTGAAAAAGTTTTGGAATCGATGATAGTTTAGCAATGGGCCTGTAATTAGTAACATCATTCCTGCAACCCTTTTTATAAATGGGGCTTATAAACGATTTTTTCCAAAATTGAGGAAAAAGGCCTTCATTTATAGATTTATTAAACAACAAAGAAAGTGGTTGACACAAAAAAGAACCGCATTGTTTTAACACAGCGGCAGGAATTCCATCAGGTCCAGCGCTAAAATCTTCATCTATCGATCCAATATAATTAAAAATATCCTCAGCGGTAAAGGATATAGATTCCAAAGAAACCTTGGGTGAAGAACTCATATAATCAAAATACCCAACATCAGGGTTAAAAGAATCGGAACAAAATGATTCTTTAAAAAGAGTAGCAAATAGGCCACAGATTATGACGGGATCATCAGTAAATCCGTCAAGAGTTTTAAATGATGAAGGGAATCCATCGGATTTCTTTTTTGTATTTATGAATCCCCAAAATTTCCTTGGATCAGACAAAATTCTCAGCTTAATATTGTCTAAGTATTCATTATATAACGTAGCTGAGCGATTTTCAAATTCCAGAAACAAACATTTGTAAGTTTCTAGGTCATTTGAGTCTAAGCTACAGACATATTTCTTCCATGCTCTGTTTCTGTTGTTGCGAAGTGTTTTTAATTCCTTTGTGTACCAGGGGTACGTTGAATTATTCGCAAATTTGAGGCTATATGGTACGGATTGAGAAAACATAGCAAAAAGTTCCAAATAAAAATAACTAATGGAACTATCAAGATTATTTTCATTTATGTATTCTAAAATTACATTGAGTTTACTATGAATCAAATTATTCAACTTCAAAAAGTCAGCTTTTTTAAAGTTGAATTCATAAACTTTGTCTATGGAATTTGAATTAACTATATTTTCTCTATCTGATTTGTACCAAATACTCAATGGTGGATGGTATTCATCAACAGTTGTAAGAGTATGGAAGGCCCTCTTAACAATGACATTGTTACTGTCTGTAGTTAAGACCAGGTCAAGAAGTCGATTAAGACTATTATAAATACAACTAACTTGTTGTAAGCCAGAACATATATTATCAACAAATATATGTTCTTGGCGGGTCTTCGAATTAGATACACATAAATATGTATCATCGTCAGAAGAATGCCATTTTAAGTCAGGCAAATTAAAATCGCCCAACAATAAAATGTCGTCATTAACGTCAAGTAAATTTATAATGTATTCTATGCAGTCTGCAAGGTTTGCATAGACGTCAGCACTGCTCTTTGGAGGAACATACGCATTAACAACATATACATTGGAATTACAATGTACAACCTTAACGCATATAAGTTCGATATTGAAAGAGCAGGGAATATCAATAAAGGAACTAACAAAGGAGTTCCTAACAGCTACTAAGACACCACCACCAACAGCAGAAGTATTGTCAGTGTGCCTGTCCTTTCTAAAAACTTGGAAACTATTGTCAAACAATTCCAAGTCTGTAATGCTTCCGTTCAGCCACGTCTCCGTTAACGCAATAATATCCTCAGAAAAATTCTGAGTTGACAAAAATATGTCATGCGTCTTAGAACGTAATCCCCTTACATTTTGATAGTAAAGGGATAGCCTATTTAGTTTTTTTGAGCCTGACGCACGGGTTTGTTGGACCTTCTAGACTTATATTTAGGCTGAAACTCAGAAACGAGAATATTATTGCCCCACAAATTAGAGTTTAAAACAGTTGCAAACTCTTCAGCTGCAACTGTGAGAATGAAGGACGCGTGGGAGGGTTTGTTACCTATTTTTTTGCATGAACAGAATGCAGTATGGCTTATTAAATTATTTTGTTTGACAAACGTCATAACATTTTCGGTAGTTGTGTCAGGTTGAAGGCGTGAAATAAAAATCATTTTTCTCCTCGACACTGCCCTCAAAATTAAATTTGATTCATTGTTGGGCTGAGTTAAAATTGGACTATTAGTCAATGGAGGAGTAATTGATGGCGACGCAGAAATAACTACATTATTCATTTCTAAAGGCATAGCTGAGGGCTGCATAGCTTGTTGGTTATTAAGAGACGCCTTGCGACGCTTGTTATTTTTATTTTTATTTTTATTTTTCCTCTTGTTTTTGGTTTTATTAAGGTCTTTGTTAGTTTGAGTCCCGGATGAAACTGTCTGAGACAGAGAAGGAATGGTATTTTCTGGAATATAAATCTCATCGTAGACGCTGGTATTGGGTGTGGCGTTAACTTCGCTGAAAAATGTTACAATTTCTCTGAAATTGTTATTCAACGAGTTAAGTCTTTCCCCAAACAGCTTTATTTTTGAATAAAGTTCATCTGGGGAAAGGGCCCTGCACGAAGCACAATACCAACGAAGACCTGATCTCGTTGATATTAAATCATCAAGACATGACTTGGAGATACCCGCGCAAGAAGAATGGAACATTTGCTCACAAGGCCCAGAACAATTGAACATGGGGTTCAGAATATTTTGGCTTTTGCAAAGCTCGTTTAGAGAACAAGCAGCCATATTATCTGAAGAAAAATAAACCATTACAAAAATAAACAATAAAACAAAAAACTATCAATATAAAAAAATAAATAAATGGTTTTAATTATTTTTTGTGAGCAAACGTGTTAAAAATTAAATAGCGCTTAAAGGGTTAACAATTCACTTTAAACAGTTTAGAAGCAACAGCAACAGTATGCCTGTGCTCTAATATGTATATATAAATAAACAAATAACGCACAAAGAGGAATGCAAGAAAATAAAAAACAAGCAGCTAGCACAGAAGTCAAGCACGAAAATAATAAGTTAAACTAATTTATTAAAATGACAAAAGATGTAAAAATACAAACACTTACAGGTACCACATAATAACATATACATATATTATTTTACAAAATTTCTTTAAACAACTCAACAATTTAAAACACAAATATTGCACAAACATTTAATGACTCTACGTCAACATCAACTGACACCGGCTAATAAACGAGATCAACTGAAAATCGAGATCATCTTGACGTGAAATCATCTGTGCGACTCTACTTGGCCCAGTTTTCCTTAATTTTTTGGGTTCCCAGCTCATTGGCCTTGGCTGGGCCCTCGATAGTTTCCCTGTTTTAAATCGTATTCTCTCTTTTCAAAACAATCCTGCATTGTGTGTCCTAACCTTGCACACCATTCACTTTTTACCTCAACTTTTTTTGATACTTGAATCATGTTACCATTTCTCTTTTGATTTATGTTATAATTATTCTGACTACTGCCATAATTGCTTTGATTTCCCTTTTTTTTCATTGTTATTCATATTACTGCTAGCTGAACAGTTTAAATTATATTCGTGACCATAATCTCTACACTTCTGACAATAAACTTGATTTTTTACTGCGTAGCACTCATCTCTTGTGTGCCCTATTCTACTACAAAATGAACATGTTAAGTTAACATTTCTAGACCTTCTATCTTAATAATTTCTTGTTATTTGAATTTCTGGCAGGTTCTCTGATGAAGAGTAAGCCTTTTGACCTGCCTCAATCTCATGATCAACCACCCTACATGCCACATAATTTTTACTAAGATTTATACCAAATGCCCTTTGATTTGGTCTCGTATTTTTCCCTCTTTCGATAAGCCCAAATGCACTTATCGCTTCTTCCACTACACTCTCAAATGTTTCTGTTTTAACGCTTCGCATATGTATTCTAAGAGTTGAATCCTGCAGACCAACCCTAAGTTGTAATTACAGTTTTATTTAATTCACTTAAAAGTCCTGACACATCGTCTTTGTATTCGTTATTAATTATATCTTCTGCTGTTATTTTTAGAGCACTTAACCGTCTTGCATATTGTCGTATTTCTTCACCAGGTTGTTGTAATGTATTCTGTATTCCCTGCCATACTACATGTAATTCTTTTCGTTCCAAATACGTTTTCTTTATAAGTATAAATAATTCATTTAGATTGTTAACTTGTCTTGGTCTTACTAATTTGAAAGCATCTCCATAAAGTCTAAGTTTCACACACTGAATAAATTTTTCTAAATTCGATTCTCCTACCACTTGGAAAGCTTATTCTGTTCCAATTATAAACTTATGCATTTCGTTGCCTTTAAAATTTTCTGTGTTCTACAACAATTCTCACCCTATACAAGAGTTTCTCTGGGAGTTTAATTCTGTAATCTAATCTACAAATTTTTTATTTTAATGGTTTTACACCTTTTTAATAATATTCTGGAGGGTCCGGTCAACTACAAGGAATTGGCTGCGGAATCGCAGAATCTTTGGGAAGTTATTATTATTTATTTATTTGAACACGGGTAACCGAGTTCGAATCACTATCCTTTTTTAAAAGGGACTACCCTTTTATAAAAAGGACTACCGGCTGCGCCATAATGTTGCGTGTGGAGGCCCAGCGAGATCTTACCGGCTGCGCCATAATGTTGTGTGGCGTTCTCCGTCGAACCCACACAACTCTGTTGTGTAACGTTAAATATACTGTTACATCGTTATATTTATACTCACCAAATAAGCCTTTACTTTATCGGTGGAACCTGAAATTTTAAAATGAAACTGCACTTCTTTATTGTTTAATTAACACTCTTCTTTCTTTATTAATTTTACTTTTATTTATAGCACAGTTTATAGTTTAAGATTTATAAACGATTAAGTATACAAACTTACTTAAATATACAAACATACATATTATTTTATTTACAAATATACATTCTTCGTTTGGTCACCTCGATATTTGACATCGTTGGCATCACGAATTGGCATATTTCCGCGTTTTGTATTTCAACACATATTTTCAACAACAGCGGTTTATTAACCTAGAAACATACATACTACATTGCAATTCAACTTACAAGAGTTCATTTACTTCCGCGATCATTTTCGAGCTATGTCAACAGAAACGCAGCTCAAGTAGCTGGCCCGTGCTTACTTGCTATTTTAAGCTGACCGTTGCATTTTTTCATTGTTCGGTGCTTGACTGTAAACTTCGATTGGTAAGCATTGAAAAAACGCTGATCGCTTCACTTATTTTGGAGGGAGATCAGTGTTTGTAATTTATAATATGAAAAACGTCGCTTGTGATGATTGAGTCACAACAAGTGTTATTAGCTCACCACAATAACTTATGGCACAACCTCTGAACCATACTTGGCTATGCGCACTTTGCAAGCACTAGCTTATAAACAAGCTAAAAAGTATCCGTTGGCTGCTGAAGTAGTGCAATCAAATTTCTATGTCGATGATGTTTTGAGCGGCTCCGACCAAATTGCTATTGCACTTGAAATGCTATTGCACCACAAGATTCAATTTACGAAAGTGGTGCGCAATCCACCCAAAATTACTTCCGGATATTCCACCCAAGGATCAAGAAGTTACTCTTGACTTCGACAATTCACGTTGTGAGAGCATTAATACAATGAAGCTCACATGGAATCCAAAAAATGATAATTTCAAGTTAAAAATCCTGGTAACCATTGAGCAGAGGATAACAAAATGCACCGCTTTGGCAGATATATCTTTGATCCTCTTGGCTTCATTGCTCCAGTAACAACCACCACGTGCACGTGTCGTGGAGGAGTTTGATTGCAGTTGCTTGATCATTGATAATTACACTGTGCTCGAATCGGACACTTTTTTTTCTCATCAAACGGGGGACCCGGGGGGATAACATAATTCGAGTATGCTGACTCTAATGGTGCTAAGCGTTTTTTTAGGTTAGCTCTTGTTTTCGAGAATTTTTAGAATCAAAATTTTAGACCCACAAAGAAAAAATTTTTAATTCTTGACCATTTATTTAAGGGGGACATGACATTGGCTGTTGTTTTAAATCAATTTTTTATAGTTTTGTATTTTAGTAAATACTCTAAAAATTTTAAGAAAAAATATTTCATGGAAAACTTCTTACGGATTCAAAATTTACAGCCAGATTAGTAAGAGCGCATTTTTATTTTTCTTTGCATTTTTCTTTGTTCACAAACTTTGAACGCGTTTTTCTCGAAACCATGTTTTTCGTACTGGTTGCGGCACTATTTCATTTTTTGACGAAATTTTTTTTTTTATTTTTTTTAAACTTGATTCGCTATCGTATGACACGAGCTTTTCTTTTTAATTTTTTTTCGATTTTGTATGAATTTTTAAAGTCAATATTTTTTTCGAAAAAACACACTTTCAAATTTGGAACATCACCAAAAACGAACGTCGATTTCGTTTTTCAATTTCAATATATCTCAATACAAAACACTAATTTTAACTGTATACTGACACGCATTCACTGACTATGTATTTTCAATAAATTTACACAAGGTAGATATTATATTGATGGATTGAAAAATACAGTAAACCTATTTTCGTCAAAAGGTCACTTATCACTTTAGTGCGCTTAACCATCGAAATATTCTTCATATTGTTTTTATTTGATGTATATTTGTCGATATTAAGGTTATTCTATCAATTTATATCGATTTAATTTTAATAAATTGTAAAATATAAAAAATAAAATTGTTTCCGTTTTATCCTTGATAGTGATATTTTGTTTTTCGAATAACTCGAAAACAAGAGCTAACTTAAAAAAACGCATAGCACCATTAGAATCAGCGCACTCGAATTATGTTATCCCCCTGGGTCCCTCATTTGATGGATTTTGCAACTAGCACAGTGTTATTGATTGGGAGAGCAGTCTGCTTAATGTTGTGTTTATAAGCAGCCGTGGGTTCTCGTATCGATCTTTGACCACCGAAAAGATATTTCTGCTGCAGCTGTGGAAACTCAAAGTTGACTGGGATGCCGCACTTTCACAAGATCTTCATACAACTTGGTTAAGATTCAAAACTGATTCAACTATTGCAAGACATCAGCATCCCTCGCTTATCTTTGGCTATAAGGAAGCAAACAATCCTCGAGCGCACATATTTGTTGACGCCTCAGAGCGGACGTTTGGAGCAGTCGCATACATGCAGACAACAGATGCTCATCACACAAAAATCGTCGTTATGGCTCGTCGTGGGCATTGCACAACACTCTACTGCGATAATGCTACAAACTTCGTTGGAGCCAGAAACCAACTGCAAGAGCTACAATCGATTATCCACGATGACAACTCCAAACGGAAAATAAAAAATCAATGCAACACAAAGGGAATCAACTTTGAATTCATCCCACTTGGCGGTGAAATCAGACAAGACTTTATTACAAAAAACCTTGGCATCCGCAATATCATCAATTAGTATATTTTTGAAATTTTAACTTAAACATTCTGTACCCTATTAATATGTTTTAAAACAATAATAGCATAAACACAATTGGAGACGCAGTCTACAAACTTCACGACTGCAACTTGTCGTCGGCAGCCCGACTTCAAATTCTTGATTTTCTTAAAGCGACAACAACGAGCAGCTTGTCTCATTTTCATTCATTTTAAGGGGGACATGACATTGGCCGTTTTTTTAAATCGATTTTTTTATAATTTTGTATTTTAGTAAAAATTCTTAAGATTCTAAGATAAAACAGCCGGATTAGTAAGAGCGCATTTTTATTTTTTCTTGCATTTTTCTTTGTTCACAAACTTTGAACGCGTTTATCTCGAAACAATGTTTTTCGTACTGGCTACGGCACGAGCGGGTTGATTTTTTGATGAAATTATTTTTTTTTGTATTTTTATGACACGAGCTTTGTTTAAATTTTTTTCGATTTTGTATGAATTTTTAAAGTCAATGTTTCGAAAAAACACACTTTCAAATTTGGAACATCACCAAAAATTGACAAAAAAATGTAAAAAGATCCTGTCATACGATAACCAATTTTGTTAAGATTTAAAAAGTCATTTTTTCCAGATCGGACAATTTTTGCGACTCCCAGCGCTTCAACCACGAGGCCCCCGTTTTTTCTCTGCCACCAGTTTGGAGCTCTATAAAATATATTTATAAATATAAAAATTAATTTTTTTGAAATTTTTTCTTGTAATTTGTTCAATTCTCTACAATAACAAAAAAAAATTTGGAAAAATGTTTGTTGTTGACTGAGTAATGAATTTTTCAAAAAGGTCTGTTTTCTCTCCTGCGAATGTTATGTCCCACCTTAAATTCGTTTATGCAAAACATAATTTTTTTTTGTTTTGAAATCATGTTGACAAATTTATACGGCCTACTGCAAACAGAATTCAGATATTGTCGCCAGAAAAATAGAAATAGATCTTTGTTGGCGGTAATTGCTGCTGAAGCCCTGCTGTCGTGCTGCCATGTTGCCATGAAATTGTTCAACAACATAAGAAAACATGCGTTCCATACAATGACATTTGCTGCCTGTCGACTGCGTCTCCAATTGTGTTTATGTTATAATTTTTGTAATAATTATTTACGATCTTATTCATAAAAATATCTTAAAATATCATAAAAATATCTTAAAACGTTCAATAGTTAAAAAGATTTTTAGAGATAAAATTCTGTTTAAAATTTTGTTATTCATAAAAATGTTGTCTCAGCTTTTTTTGTTAAAATACGAACAATTTTAATTTGAAGTGGGATCAGTGTCAGAAATAGTTTGTGAATTTGATAAAATCAATAAATTTTTTGTTTATTTGTCACAATTTTATTAATATTTTGACATTCTAACAGTCAAAACTTTTGTTATTTATGTTTTGCTCTGAAAAAATTGTTACTTAATATTTTTATTTTCAATATATTGAAATTTGGTGCCATGCTTTAATGTTTTTTTAAATAATTTGAAGTATTTTTGTCAATATTTGTGCTCAGATGAGAGTAAAAATTTTAAAAATGCTTTATCAAGGGTTTGTTGAAAGTTTCTCATTTATGAAGCCTTTATAAGAAGTTTTTCATTATTGGACGTTTAATATAATAATTTTTTGTTTATTTGTCACAATTTTATCAGTATTTTGACGGTGAAATTATTATTATTATTATTATATTTAGTATTATTTTTATTATTATTATTATTATTATTATTATTATTATTATTATTATTATTATTATTATTATTATTATTATTATTATTATTATTATTATTATTATTATTATTATTAGTATTATTATTATTATTATTATTATTATTATTATTATTATTATTAGCTGTGTTTTTTACCAAGCGAGTAGGCAAAAAACGACCACGAAGTCGCTTAAGAATATTTTACAAACTTGGCAGCATTTTCTCAAATGTCAGAAAAAGTAAACAAAACAAAAACAAATCTGTTAAAATAATATTCAATTTCCAAATATTAGAGGAGCATGAAGAGCTTATGAGGAGCAGAAAAGAGTTACAACAACAATTAATGAAGCAGAATTCAAGAGTTATAATTTTTACATATTTTATTCTTTCTGACCACTAACATATTTTATTAAACACACACACATCCAACATTTACGTTAAGTTCAATTTAAATTTTAAAACAACAAAAATGCACTCGCGCACACATATTTGCGTTCACATAACTGCTGTAACCACTTGTTTTTGTCCTGCTTGGTCTCTTTACATCGAAATCTGTTGATTACAGCGATCACAGTGATCACAGCCTGTCCGCATGGCTTTTTAGGAGCCATCTACGGAGATCTTTCCAAATTTTTTTTGACAAATTATTGTTTGTTTTTATTTATATTGAATTCTTTGACACATAGTGCTGCAGAAATTTTCACATTTAAAGTATTTAAAACTCGGTTCTGAAAATGTAACCGATACTCTTAAATTTTTCAAAACTAAACGTTTACATAACCAAAAAATTTTTTAAATAGTAGGAATATTTGACCAATCTAATTTGTTCTACTTAGTAATTTGTATATTTTCATCGAAATATTCATCAAAAAGAAATTTTATATATCTCTATAAAAGTATTCGGTACAAAAAAAATTTTGATTTCGTGAATCACTATTGACTGTCAATAAGTAACTATTGCCACCTTTATGGGAAATGTACACAATTATTGAAACATAACTTGGAAGCATTGTTTTTCGTTTGGTCGGCAAACTTATAAGCGACTAACAGTTTCCTGTGTTATTTAAGCGAGTATACATATGATAAGCGAGCGTTTTTTTACAACTCGCTTGTTAAAAAACACAGATATTATTATTATTATTATTATTATTATTATTATTATTATTATTATTATTATTATTATTATTATTATTATTATTATTAGTATTATTATTATTATTATTATTATTTTTATTATTATTATTATTATTATTATTGTTGTATTCTACGAAGTTATTGAAGCGTTCGGTGAAATCCTCCATCGGAAATTTTGTGCTGCAAATTCGAGTTATAAAGTCCAAATTCGGTTTGGCAGGATCGCCATTTAATGTTGGAGGTTAGTTTGGGAAAGATCGCTTTGTGTGTCTTACCGTAGGGTGAGCTTGTGTATTAGAGGCTCACTCGCCTTATTAATCAACCGCAAGGCTTTTGGTCATTTGAAGGCTTAAATATAATTTTTCCAAGTATTTTTTTAACATTATATTACCATTATTTCCATAACTCCTCCTTCAGTTTTAATTTTTCAAATTAATAACCAATCAAATGTTTGTTGTAAAAATGTTTCCAGATAGCAACAACAAGAATTAGTGCACTGGTATTACGGCCTTGACTTATAAGTGTCGTTGGCACTAGCGCACCTAATAGCATAAAC
Organism: Tetanocera ferruginea; assembly: GCA_958299015.1. Lineage (NCBI taxonomy): Eukaryota > Metazoa > Arthropoda > Insecta > Diptera > Sciomyzidae > Tetanocera > Tetanocera ferruginea. Next base: position 47,480,062 of record OY282644.1, read on the forward strand.
ACAATCGGAGACACAGTCGACAGGCAGCATATGTCATTTTATAGAACGCATGCTTTCTTATGTAGTTGAACGATGTCATGGCAGCACGACAGCAGGGCTGCAGCAGTAATTGTCGCCAACATAGATCTAGCGACAATATCTGAATTCTGTTTGTAGTAGCCTGTATAAATTTGTCAACATGATTTTAAAGCAAAAAGTAATAATTTTTTACATAAACAAATTTAAAATGGATATAGATGAATTCATTGTTGAAGAGGTCCGCAAACACGCCTGCATCTACGATTTAAAAGACGAAAACTATAAAAATGTAAATAAAAAGGACAAAATATGGGAGGAGATTAGAAAACGTGTTGGTATGGATGGTAACTGTGTTCATTACAATAAGTTGCAATGTAAATTAAATAAATATTTTTTAGGAAATAACATTTTAGAAATGTTTACGCAACTCTTACAAAAGGTACGGATTTCGGGACTTATAGCTTTTCTCTATGAAAAACGCTGTAGCCTTTCCTTCCGTAAGCAAAGCAAGACGTTAAATTTTTCCACATTCATCCTGCTCGCTTTAAAAAAGTGCTCCTCATCCATATCCTGTAATTGTTTTGTGCACGTTTCAAAAATCCCAGTTCCTCCCTCGAAAGGTTATCGGGATGAACCCACCATATCCTGCTCGTCCTTTTTTGAAGTATTATGAAGGCTTTATAACCAAGAAAACACTAAATGTAAATTTTGCATTTGCAGTTATGAAATTATTAAAATTTTCCATTTTTATAAACAAAAAAAAAATTTTATGACAAACTGCTCGTTGTTGTCGCTTTAAGAAAATCAAGAATTTGAAGTCGGGTTGCCAATCAGTGTTTCCGATTGTGTTTATGCCATATTGCTTGTTGTTGTTGTGTTTGTTGTTTTTCTTTGTGCACTGTGTGAAAAACATAATGCGCGTTGTCGCGCTTATGCTTGTGCGAATAGAACTTGATATGAATAAGAACTATGAATAAGAACTTGATATTTTAGCTATTGAAATTTTGAAATTGTTTTCTTTAAAATTGAATGGAAATTTTTGGGATTATTAATATGCGTTAAGATTGATTCTATTGTTTAAATTTTGTTGGATTAGCGATTATGGAAAATAACTAAGTAGGTTTAGTTTACGGCAATAGTGACTATGAATACACTAGAGTATGCTCGTTTCTTTGATCTCTCGCGCACTGACTCTCACAAAGCTTTAATGTGGATTTATCATAGGCTGAGGTCACACGTAGCTCGTTTGCTCCATGATAAAATAGCAAGTCACTTTTTCTGTCGTCACACTATTTCGTTCCAAAATACTCACTTTTACGAAAGCTGGTGTTTCTGCATTAATAAGTGAGAAAATATTGCCCTGTGATGAGAAAGATACACAAATGATAGGGAATATGTAAAATTGAAACAATTGACATTTTGTTTTTGTTTTTATTTTTTTCAAATTTAAAACAATTTTTTATGTTTTGACACTAAGTGATGTTGATATTTATAAAACATTCCCTATCCATGCGTTGAGATCCGAGTATTCTTTTCATGCGGTTGCTTAATGCAACGATAAAAATTTTATCAGGGAATTAATCTCATTAATAAAATATTTAAGTTTATATATGCATTAATTTATACATTGTAGTACTTATAATATTGGGTATATTATATATTTATAGTAGAGCTTCAGCTCAAACACGTGTTTCAAACTGCACGTGTTCACGGAAATTCGAACTCCAGTAGTTCATGTTTTGAAACACGAACCTACACTACACGTGTATTTTATTCACGGACTACACATGATTTTTGTCATCACGTGAACAGTATTCACGTATTTTAAGCAGAGCCGAACTTTTAATAGTTTTGTTTTGAGTTTCTGAGAACTAGATAGGCTTAAAACAAATAAAATATGTGAAAAAACAGAAAAAGTGGGATATCTCGAAAACGGAGCGAGATAGGACAAAAATAACCACTTTTTACAGCTTTCTAAGGGGATGATATTATCGAGACGAGTAGAGACACTTTATCAAAATATTGCACCAACATTATTTAAAAAAAATTTAAAAAACGGGATAGGCCAAAAATAACCACTTTTTACCTAAAAACAAAACAAATTGGCCATTTCAGCCCTTGAAAGAACTTTAACCGAGCTTCTTATGATCAATTATATTGTGTGTGTTATTAAATGCTTAAACACAATTGACCGAGAACTGGACCTACATGTTTTATGCCGACTCCGAACGGCTAAAGTTCATGTTCTCAAGAAGCTTTACATGGCATTATTTACTCTCTGAGGTTAGCCATTGCCTGCAGAGAGGTGGTGACCGATCAGAAAAATTTTTTATTGAAAAAAACTTTTCGCCGCGGCTGGGGATCGAACCCGGGCTCCGAGCATGCTAAGCCACACACTTAACCTGCATGCCACGGTCACCACTTTTTACCTAGAGTTCAAAAAACTATGAAAAGTTCGACTCATGCTTAAAGTACGTAAATAATATTCACGTCAATAGTATTCACGTGAATACGAACCTCACGTGTAGTTCGTGAATAAAATACACGTGTAGTTGAGGTTCGTGTTTTCACTAGATTTTTTAAAAAACACGTGTATCACGTGAAACTGGAAGCTCTAATTTATAGTCTTAATGAATAAATTTAAGTTGATACCTTGTACCGGGTAGAAGTATTAGTAACCACTTCATTGAAATCAAAACTTGCACTATCAACCAAAAATTGTTCTCACCTAATAAGAACATAGTGACAACTTCAGCCGACTTGAGTCGCATATTTTAGTTTACAGAAACACTTTGGCTATTGAATTCCTACGAAAATAGAATTGAAACAAGCGAGACGAGTCACCGATTTTTCTTATATTTTTACAGAGACGGCGCAAGTGAGAATGACGTCATTATGGCGTCAAAGTGAGAAAATATTGTGAGAACTGCGGTGACAAAAGTTCCAGAAACGAGCTACAGGTATTATAAAAAGCGACTGCGCTGCCAAGACGGAGGCATGGTGTGTCAAATACAAGTAGTGTAATCATAAGAAGAAGTAAAAAGGGATTTTTTTTTCCTTGGGGGTTGCACTTGCTGGCACTACAAGATAGAAAGTTTTTTTGAATATGTTATAAGAGGTAAACACTTTTATTTAAGTAAACAGCAATATTTTCAAACTAGGGAAAAAAAGTAAAATTTGTATATCGTTATTTTAAAACAATTTCACTTTTATTTTATATTAAATCGTTGAAACTGTTAGCTGTTTTCCAACTTCAAGGAAAATACATAAAAAATTCCCCCTTTTGTTATTATAGTACAAGAAGCATCATTGTTTTGCTATCAAATCGTCATTTTAACATTCTATGCCTCCAATGACAGTTGAGCCCTTGCGATTTATAGTACCTGGTTCTTATATCATGGTTTGCTCGGCGTGCAAATATTTTTGTTGTTGCTTCCAATGCGAAACTGTCAAAAATCGATGAGACTGTGAGAGGATGAACACTTTGTAGACCGAGCAAAATGTGTACATTTTGCTCGCTGTACATGATAGCGATCACCGTGCAAAACAGTGTTGCTGGGTTGTGAAATTAAACATTTGACAACTTTAAGCAGCTAAAAAATACTGTTTTTGTGAAAAAGTACTCCCTTCTTGCCATAACATTAATATGAAAGAGTTATATGAAACCCTTTTCTCTGACAGGTTATTTGATAAATTTAATAAACAAAATTCAGTACAGCAAAGTTATTGTGGCTGTTAAATTTATATTAAAATCAAAAATAAGTTATTATAATGATAAGAAATATTGGTGCATCTAATTATAAAGTTTATATGTGTTTTTATTAATTTCATAAAAACAATTCTAGCCGCATATTGTTTTGCTAACTCAATTAATTCAATAGCCAATGTATCTTAATCAACTTCACTAGAATCTATGTCTTTTTTATTGATTTGCGCAACTTTTAATAATGATTTAATAACCAGCACCGATTACAGACGACACTTTATACTCGAAGTGTTAAGCAAATTTTTCATTATCATAGTACGAAATAAAGAGGAGGAGAAAAAGTAGTGCATTTTAATGAAATGTCAAAATTTGCTCGCCGTACATTTTTCTGTCGTGTGACCTACCAACGTGCAAATTGAGAAAAGAGAATAAAAGTCTCCATAGCTCGCCGAGCAAACGAGCACCGTGTGACCGTTATTACACGATGTCCGTTTGTCCGACCTTTGTTTTGCTTGCAATGGGAAAATGTAAAAAACGGTTAGAGTGAGAGCGAATGAACTATTTGCAAAGCATACAAAATATGTTAATTTTGTCCGCTGTTCATATCAGGGATGATTTTCGCTTTTCAAAAGTACCACAGTATCCCGCTATAATTTCAGTACTTTTTACACGTTATTGCCGCAATTTTTCACGTGATTTATTAATTTTGACGACGTTTTATTAGAAAAGTTTAGTAAATAAAATTGAAACCACGTCAAATAATAAAACTAAGCTAAAGTTCCGCATGTGTTTACAATTTAAACTACGTGAAATACTTAAACTAAGTTTTATTCTCGCACGCGCAAAAAATTTTATTTCGTGGCTCATTTGGTTAAGCAGTTGTCGATCTGATTTGATGAACCGAGTGACGCTGGAGTGATCCTCAGCCTGCCCTTTGTTAATTTTTATACGCTTAACCTGAAAGGTCAGGGTATATTAATTTTGTGCAAACGTTTGTAACGCATAGAACAAAGCGAGTCCAGTATAGAAAAGTATATATTCTTGATCAGGGTCACCTCGTGAGTCGAGCTATCCATGTCTGTCCGTCCTTCCGGCTGTGTGTTGTCCGAAAACACAGGATGTTTAGGCGGCAACCCTAAACACCATAACTATTAATAGTAGATTGATGCTCATAAGAAAAGGTAAAAGATCAACTACATACTTACCGACTCGTTCGAGTATCGATTCTCGATAGCCGAACGAGCGCCTCGGAGGGGTCTTCGGCTCCTTTAATGGCGACCTTATTCTTGAAGTTTTTCCTGAATAATCGACAAGCAAATCGAGCGAAAAAATCTTACCTTTTTCTTGAAGAGTCATCTGCCAACATCTGAGCCATCCCAAATTATTTTGATGTACATTCATATCCACTTATTGGAATAAGAACAATACAAAAGTAAGTTATAAATAAAACTAATTGTTATTAATATTACATATACTTACCGGTGTTATTTTTTTATTGCGTTCTGCATTTGCGAGCAAATTATTATTCACGTATTGAGTAAAATTTGCCCGCAAATTTTAGGCCTGATTCCAAGCAACTTCATTGCAGCACTAATTGCAGCAAAAGACCTTGCCAGCGACAACAAGTTATAAGGAACAACCACCCCAACCTGTTCATGGTCCTAACGATCCGTCAAGGAGTCAGCCTGCAGAGAACAACAAGCTACAAAAATACGCCAAAGATCAATCCAAAAGCAACACCAGATAAAAAAGGTGAGTTGATTTGTTTATTATCATAAAAATCATTATTTGCATGTGACCATAAGTGTGAGAAAATTTTAACATATAACTAAAATAAAGTGTGTAAAAGTGCGAGGTTTGTTTGGTGCGAAAATTATAAAAAAAAAAAAGAAAGAAAACTAATAATAAAGAATTAGCTTTTTCATAAGCTAAAAAATATAAAACATTAATAAAACAAAAAAAAACGAAAGCGCACAATTTTTTTTTTTAACAAAAGCGCACTCACACACACTTACACACGAACAAAAACAACCCTTTGCTAAAATTAACTTAGCAAGAATTTTAGTTTACAAAAAAAATAAAGTGTCCGTCCGCGCATTCTGCACTTTTTGCAGAGTTTTTTTCTCACTTTACCATCAGCTTTTCTACTTATTAGAAAACTGGTGGAATATTTTTATTTATTTTAATTAAAATAGTTCATATACAGTGTGCTTGTATTAATTTAATTTTAGCACTAAATTTGTGCATTAAAATACAAACACACTGTATTTTGAATAATTTTATTATTATTGATATTTTTAATTGAATATATATATATATAACACATCACAATACATACATTGTATTTTTGCCGTCGGCTTTTTCGTGTTCTTTTGCTTCACACGCGTGTGCCACACAATTGTAAATGTTCAATAAGAGCAAGAATTTTCTACATATTAGAAAACTTGCCTATTGATATTTTTGCTTTAATCGCGTTTTTATTTAATCGCGTTTTTAAAAAGAAAAGTCCGTCGGTAAGTGCTGCTGAGAAAAAAAAAAAAAAAAAAAAAAAAAAAAAAAAAAAAAAAAACTGGTCATTTTTTTTGCTAGTTTTTATTTTCTCATTTGTGCAGCAAAAAATATACACACACACACACACACACACACACACACACACGGTTTATGAGGCAATCCGATTGCTTCATATATAATTTAATACCTCGCGCAAAGTTTTAAATTAATTTAAAAGTATTTACAAGAAACTAAACTCAAAAAAAAAAAAAAAACAAACAACAAAAACAAGAAGAAAGAACCTGAACGTAAACAACGCGACAGGTTAACAGCGAACTTGAAGACGACGGAGCAGCTGGAAACAAGATTCGAAGACAAGTTCGAAAAAGAGTTGCCACTCCGACAAAAAAATATTTATTTTTTATCGCACGTATTGCGATTGTCGTTTTTGGCACTCTTTGGATAGATTTAACAATATATTGTTAAATTCGGACATTTTTAATCCCAAGTCAAGGAGGGAACACCAGAAGCACCAATTTTCAAGGATTTTTCGCGCTTTCTGTGGGATTTTTTAAAAATTTTTTATTTTTGTTATTTTTAAAGAGAAAATTGTTCACTCTTAAAATAAAATTCGTATTTGAGAGTAAAATTTATATAAGCTTTTGTAATAAAATTTTTTATATATTATTTATTGAAAATAAAAGCGACTTTTTCTCTTAACAAAAAGAAATAAAATTTTGTTTTTTGTTTGTCCACTTATTTATTTGCTGTGAGGTTCCTAAACAAAACAAATATATAAAAAAAAAATAATATTTTTACATATCTAAAAATTTTTTTTGTGTTTAAAATTTTTAAGATATTTTTTCAAAAAAAAAAAACTAATTTTTTTGCTGATTACAATAGTTTTCTACAAATTAGAAAAATTTTGTGCCGAATTATTTTTGAAAATTCGGGCAGTTTCTACATATTAGAAACAAAATTAAAAACTATTAAAAACATTTACTATTATCGATTTTATTGGCATATAAGCAAATTTTTAGCTCACGCTAACCTTTTATTAAAAAATTTCTACGTATTAGAAAAAATTTTTTGCTATTTTTACTGGTTGTTATCCACTTTTCAGCGCCAACCAAAATTTTTAAAACAGCAATGGCGAAACTAACGTCGTTCATGAGAAATGCTGACACCATTTTTGATATGGAGAGAGATTTCGATGACATTCCTCACGAAGAGCATACAATTTACGCTCTAAGGATTCAAGAGGATGAATTGAAGTCTCAATGGACTAATCTAAAGACTTCATATGATACTTGTTTGCTGAAATTAGTGGCAGCGAGTGGTGACGATGATGAAAACGTCACCTTAGTCAAAGTGAAGTATCGCACATGTTATCAAACATATGTTCGCTGTCTATCTAAGATGAACGAACTGAGCGATAAGCTGTCCATGGCGAAGAAAAACAATGAAGTGGATATTTCAAGCTTTGAGGTGCCGATGTCTGGCCATAATATTAACTTGCCGCCGTGTGACACCGAGATATTTCACGGGGATTATTTAACATGGCCGTCCTTCCGGGATATGTTTTCGGCTATTTATATTTCTAATAGTCGGTTAACACCGGTCGAAAAACTTTTCCACCTAAATCAGAAAACCCGCGGAGAGGCAAAAGAGATTGTTCAAAAATCTCCCCTCACGCATGAAGGGTTTGCAACAGCCTGGCAAAACTTGACTGACCGCTATGAAAATAAGCGGATTTTAGTTAACAGTCAACTAAAGGTTTTATTTAACCTGCCAGCTGTTGCAACTGAATCTGGAAGTGGCATCAAAAAATTACAGAGAGATATAAATAATTGTATATCGGCTCTCACTATACACAAAGTAGACATTAGCAACTGGGATGCTATTTTTACATATTTGTGTTCCACAAAATTGCCAGAAACAACGCTCTCCTTATGGGAGCAATCAATCGAGAACAAGGCAGAAATCCCCAAATGGGCTGACCTTGACAAGTTTCTTACAAGTCGTTTTCAGACTTTAGAAACAGTGTGTGACTTCAGAGGCGCGGTACCAAAAGTACAAAAACCGAGCGCACCTTCACCAAATGTGAAGAAAGTCAATACATACCAGGTTAAAGTGACGAATAACAATTGCAAGCTGTGTAAAAACCAGCAACATGCATTGAAGTTCTGTCCGAAGTTTTTGGCAATGAACGTGAATGACAGATCATCGGCGGCAAGACGCTTGCATTGTTGTCTCAACTGTCTGTCAACCAGCCACGTTTCAAAGAATTGCAAAAGTGGCTACAACTGCTCCACATGTGGGCAACGACATCATTCGTTGCTCCACAGAGATTTTAGAGGAGCAAGTGGAAATTCAAATGCGGGAGGTCCAAGCACGGCTACTATACAGTCCACTACCGAAGTCGCAGCGCCATCGCAATCATCTGCAAGCGCTCGCGGTAACTATCAAGCGTGCTTTGCCTCAACCAGCAAAGGAATTTTGCTGGGTACCGCAATGATTAATATCTGCCACCGAGGATCTTGTTTCACAGCCAGAGCACTTATTGATTCTGGCTCAGAGGGCTCTTTTATTTCTGAGAGGTTGCAGCGACTTATTCAGCTGCCTACTCAACGCGTGTCCGCTCAAGTCTCTGGACTTAATAATGTAGTTTCGGCTAGAGTACAAAAAGCTTGCACTTTAGTCATAGGATCACCTATTGATCCTACCATTCGCCTTACTACAAACGCGCTCATTCTATCGAAAATCACCGGGAATCTTCCTACTTGCTCGGTGGATCCTTTGTTGCAGCAAGCTTTTCCAGAACTTGTTCTTGCTGACAAACGTTTTTACTGCAGCGACCAAGTCGATGTGCTTTTAGGTGGTGATTTATATCCACAAATACTTCTTGATGGTATCCGTCGAAATGTTCTTGGGTCACTTATTGCTCAAGAAACTATTTTCGGATGGATTTTAACCGGCTCCGCTCCAACCATGTCTCAAAATTCTCCCTCCTCTTCTGTCGTGTCGTATTTTAGTGAAGTTTCACTTGACCGGCAGTTAGCTTCGTTTTGGGAACTTGAGGAGGTAACGCAAAAGGTTGTGCATAGTCTCACGGACAAATTTTGTGAAGATTATTATGTTCAAACGACCGAGCGTAATCCTGATGGGCGATATGTGGTGAGTCTGCCTTTTAAGGAAAAATTTCCCCAGACAACCCGACTAGGAGATTCACGCTACATTGCAGTTCGTCAGTTTCTTCGCAACGAGGTGAGGCTTACTAAAAATTTGGCCTCCAAGAAGGAATATGATGGAGTCTTAGCAGAATATTTGGAGCTCGGCCACATGAGTGAAGTGACAGCAAGTGTTACTCAGAGACCGTCTCAGAGTTACTACCTTCCTCATCACGCCGTCATGAAGCCTGATAGCACGACTACAAAGGTTCGCGTGGTTTTCAATGCCTCAAGCCCTACATCAAATGGCGTTAGCCTTAATGATGTTCTGCATGCGGGGCCAGTTTTGCAAAGTGATTTGACCTTGCTTATACTGAAGTGGCGGTTCTTCCGGTATGTTTTCAATGGCGACATTGAAAAGATGTATCGCCAAATACTGGTAAAGAAAGAGCACCAACAATTCCAGCGCATAATCTTCCGCGCGTCATCAGAAAATGAACTCCAAGATTTTCAGCTCAACACTGTAACTTTTGGCGTCAACTGTGCTCCGTTTTTAGCACTTCGGACCCTTTTACAGTTGGCTGATGATGTCGAGCCTAGTTTACCGCTAGCGTCAAAAATTTTGCGTAACCATATGTACGTAGATGACGCACTGGCGGGAGGTCATGACGTCAAGTCAGCAGTTCAAGCTCGAATGGAACTTGAAAAAGCTGCGGAATCAGCAGGTTTTGTCCTGCGCAAATGGACGTCCAACTCTGATGATGTACTTCAAGGAATTCCCAAAGCTCATCGGTTACGCGATGATTTTCTGCAGTTGGAAGATACGAGCAACGTTAAGACGTTAGGCATTCGATGGAACGCTCGGTCCGACCATTTTTATTTCCATGCGCGACCGCTAGATCAAGAGGGTAGCTTCTCTAAAAGGGAAGTGCTGTCTGCGATAGCAAAACTTTTTGATCCTGCGGGATGGTTGGCTCCGGTCGTGGTCATCGCCAAAATTCTAATGCAGCAAGTTTGGCTAGATGGCATCGGATGGGATGATCAGTTGATTCCTGCTACCTTGCAACGTTGGCAGTCGTTTCTTCAAAATTACTCCCACATCAGCAGCGTGCGAATTCCTCGTTGGGTTAATTTCTCGCCTAAAGGCGATGTGCAGTTCCACGGATTTTGTGATGCCTCTGAGAAGGCATATGGAGCCGCAGTTTACATTCGCGTGAAATTTTTGGACCAAGTGAGCGTCCATCTTTTAGTCGCGAAGACGAAAGTGGCACCTGTAAAGACAGTGTCGTTGCCCAGGCTTGAGCTATGTGGCGCTCTTCTGCTGGCAGAGATGGTCGAAGCGTTTCTGAAAAATTTAGAGACATACAATAACCAATTGTATTTATGGACAGATTCGACCATTGTGCTGGCGTGGTTGCGTAAACAGCCATGCGCCTGGACCACTTTTGTCGCCAACCGAGTCGCAAAAATCAGCGATAAAGTGGGAATCAAGAACTGGAGTCATGTGGATTCGGAAGATAATCCAGCGGATCTGGCCAGCAGAGGAGTGGAGCCGCAACATTTAAAGGAAAGTTCGCTGTGGTGGCATGGACCTGGATGGCTGCTACAGGAGCCCAGCGCGTGGCCAAATCGAGGCGACGAGTATGAAACAACGATGGAAGCAAAATCGATAAAAGCTCATATAGCTTGTGCGCAAAATAATGATATCTTAGAGCGTTTTTCTTCATTGCCTCGAGCCTTGCGAGTTCTCTCGTACATATTACGATTTTTCCACAGAACTCACCGGGCTCATAAAAGTAGCTTCTGTCATCGAGCTGTTGAAATATCACAGCAAGAGATTAAAGAAGCCACTAGAAGACTCGTTATTGAGAGCCAAAAATTAGGATACCTATCTGAGTATACCCATCTTTCAAATAAAACTTTGATCGACTCGAAGAGCTCGATTCTAAATTTAAATCCTTTTTTAGACAGCCATAAGGTGCTTAGAGTTGGCGGACGTTTGTCGGAGACAGAACACATCTCTTATGATGAGCGTCATCCGGTAATTTTACCGTACGACTGTCAATTCTCTAAGTTGCTCGTGAAGTTCACCCATGAAATTTCCATTCATGGTGGGAACCAGCTTGTGTTGCGACTTATTCGGATGCAATACTGGATTCCCAGAGTAAAAAATATGATAAAATCGATAATTCACAATTGTAAAGTCTGTGTTATCGACCGCAAACGGTTACAGACACAAATGATGGCATCACTTCCTCCAGAGCGAACAAAATTATCTCGCCCGTTCGCGTCTACTGGAGTGGATTTCACAGGGCCATACGACATTAAAAATTATACGGGACGAGCGTGTCTCATAACTAAAGGCTATATATGTGTGTTTGTCTGCTTCGCTACGAAAGCCATTCATTTAGAAGCTACCAGTGATCTCAGCACTGTCACTTTTCTGGCAGCGTTTTCGAGATTCGTTTCACGCAGAGGATGTCCTGAAAAAATGTATTCGGACAACGGAACCAACTTTGTTGGTGCTTCTCGTGCGTTTAAAGAAGATTTTAAAGCTTTTTTGAATGATTCCAAAGAGAAAGTGGTGTCTAAATTTGCACATCAACACTTAACTTGGCATTTTATTCCAGCAGGGGCTCCCCATATGGGAGGTCTGTGGGAAGCTGGTGTCAAAAGTTTTAAGTTACACTTTCGAAAAGTAGCGTCGGACATGAAATATACATTCGAGGAGCTCTCAACATTGCTGTCGCGTATTGAAGCATGTTTGAATTCACGCCCTTTAAGTCCAATGTCGTCCGATCCAAATGATCTAGCGCCTTTAACTCCAGCGCATTTCTTAGTAGGGGGGCCTTTGCTTGCTCCGATTGAACCGGACATTGCTGAGAGTCCAATATCAATAATCAATCGTTGGCAAAAGTTAAAGGCATTGAACCAAAGGTTCTGCCAAATGTGGAAAAATTATTATTTAAAGGAACTTCACAAGCGTTATAAGTGGAAACATCCCCGCGAAGACTTGAAAGTTGACGACTTGGTGGTCATAAAAGCGGACAACCTTTCGGCCACTGAGTGGCGATTAGGGAGAGTGGTTAAGGTTTATATAGGCTCTGACAATCGTGTCCGAGTCGCCGACCTGCGCACTGAACGCGGTATTGTTACTCGGCCTGTGGTAAAATTGATTATTTTGCCACCACCTCCGTAAATTGATGTCTTCGTCCAACAACGTCGTAGCTAGATGTCTTCGTCCAACAACGTCGTAGCTAGATGTCTTCGTCCGTCTTATTTGTGTGTGTGTGTTTGCGGTTCAGCGGGAATTAACCTATTTAATTTCTTTTTATTTTTTCTAGCCATAATGTCGAGTGTCGGAAAAACGCCCGCTGAAGTCGCCTTGAAGTGCCGAGTGTGCTTGGGGCGGCACCCATTACGTTTTTGTAAGGCGTTTGTCGCCGGGAGCGTTGCAGATCGGCTGCGGCTGGTGCTGTTGTTTAAGTTTTGCTCCCGGTGCCTCTCCCCAAACCACAAGACCAGCGAATGCGCCAGTGATGGATGTTGCGGCAAGTGTGATGGGACGCATCACACCATGTTGCACCTCGGCCGGGCTAAAGACGCAGAAAAGCCATCACCGCCCAAGCCGCAAGACACTGCCAGGCCTTGTTTGTCTGAGGTTTCTCGTCAGCGCGGGACGGGCGCCGCGGGGAGTTTTGCTGACCGGCCTAGTTTGCCACAAGTCGCATTGAGCGTTGAGGGGGATCCGGCACCTGAAGAAGAAGATGAAGCGCGTTTGGCTCGGTGCATTCGCAACGCCGAAGAGTTGCGTGCCTTTCGACCGAAGTTGACCGGCAATGTAACAAAAGCGTCGCGTATAACGCGGCGCTCCGGTCGACGGTCTCGTGCATCGCGAGAAGAGCATCGCAATCGAGGTCAAGGACGGACACGACCCATTCACCGCCGCTCAAATAGTGGCGCTCAGCGCCTGCCCTCGCCATCACCGCTGCCAGTTCTGCAGCAGGTGACTTCGCTCCTCCCCACGGCGGTCGTCAAGGTGATCGATCAGGGTCACATGCATCGGGTTCGTGCTCTAATAGACCCGTGTGCCGAGATGTCCATCATCTCCCAGCGTCTCGTGCGCCAACTTGGGTTGCCATCAAGGATGGTTGGCTCTCAAGAGGTTTGCTCCCTAACCCTCCGAGCAAACTATGAGTCCAACCAATCGGTGACAGCCCAAGCGAAGGTGTTACGGCATTTTACGCGAGTCACGCCTAGGGAAACTTTAGACACATCTATTAGAGCACAATTTTCGAATTTGATGCTTGCTGATCCAGACTTTCTGGTTTCGTCTCCGGTCGGTATGGTGCTGGGGGTAGACGTCTACCCAAAAATAATAAAACCTGGAATTTTTCCGAGTGGTTTGGGGGGGGTTCTGACGCAGAACTCTGTCTTTGGTTGGCTGGTGTCGGGCACGGTGGCCCGGTAACGCATAAAAACGTAAATTTACGTACCGCCATTTATTCATATTAAATTTTTTTAAGACATATTTAATAAACATAAAGGTTGTAAATTGAATTTATAACGTTTTTAACAATAAAAATGAATTTATCTCCACTTAATGAGTCACATTTGCGCCGATTTTTTATTGAGACATAAATAAATCAACCCCTTTTTTACTAGCTTAAGGTATTTTAGAGTTATTTAAATTTATCTTACAGTAGTACTGCAAGGGGGCCGGCATGTTTAGGCGGCAACCCTAAACACCATAACTATTAATAGTAGATTGATGCTCATAAGAAAAGGTAAAAGATCAACTACATACTTACCGACTCGTTCGAGTATCGATTCTCGATAGCCGAACGAGCGCCTCGGAGGGGTCTTCGGCTCCTTTAATGGCGACCTTATTCTTGAAGTTTTTCCTGAATAATCGACAAGCAAATCGAGCGAAAAAATCTTACCTTTTTCTTGAAGAGTCATCTGCCAACATCTGAGCCATCCCAAATTATTTTGATGTACATTCATATCCACTTATTGGAATAAGAACAATACAAAAGTAAGTTATAAATAAAACTAATTGTTATTAATATTACATATACTTACCGGTGTTATTTTTTATTGCGTTCTGCATTTGCGAGCAAATTATTATTCACGTATTGAGTAAAATTTGCCCGCAAATTTTAGGCCTGATTCCAAGCAACTTCATTGCAGCACTAATTGCAGCAAAAGACCTTGCCAGCGACAACAAGTTATAAGGAACAACCACCCCAACCTGTTCACAGGATAAGAAAAAGAAGTTGAGATAATTGGACGAAACATGGTCACATGAGCCCAAGGATCTGCACTATTGAATATTTTGGAATCCGGTCACGGACACGCCTACCTCCGATATAACGCAAAAATTGAAAACTGCATAAATAAGTCTTAACACGCTCCAACAGAGATTAAATTTTGTATGTATGTATTTGTACCAAAACTAAGATGTGATCAAAAACTGGGCGTAACTCGTCCACGAACACGCCCACCTACCATACAACCTACAAAAGCGAAAACACTATATCGGCATTAAGATGTGAGCTACAGGAATAAAACTTGGTATGTGTAAATTTTTCATCAAAATTAAAATGCAAATAAAATATGGGCTTCATCCGCCCACGGATACGCCCATTTAAAATACTTTTATTATATTTTGAAAAAGCAGGTTTAGGGTATTTTAAGCTAATTATGAGCATAAATCAGCTCATAATTAGCCTACAGCAACAAAATTAGGAATGTACGTATTTTATATCAAAACAAAATTGTCTTCGAAAAATTTTATATCAAAGCAAAGACTTTTTCGAAAAATGGATGTCATCCGTCCAAGGAATGGCCTACCTCCCATACAACCCAAAAAATTCAAACTCAATAAATAAGCTTATGTTTTACCTACAGAGATAAAATTTGGTATGTATGTACTTTATACAAAAACTAAGATTCATTAAAAAATCGGGCGTCATCCGTTCACAAACACGCCCTCCTCCCATAGAACCCACAATAGCGAAAATACTAAAAAGGCATTAACATGTGAGCTGCAGGAATAAAATTTGAAATTTTTTTAAATGTGTGTAAATTTTTCTTCAAAATTGAAATGCATGTAAAACATGGGCTTCATCCGGTCACGGATACGACCATTTTTAATACTATTATTGTGTTTTGAAAAAGTAGGTTCAGGGTATTTCATAGTGGGCTAGACCGACTTTAGGCTTTTTTTACTTGTTTTGTTATAATTTCTATATTATTATAATCTTATGTTATGAAATGTGAAAATTGCATTATGCAACATTTTTATTTTTTGCCACATATTAGGACCGAACCGCGGATCGATCACATTAGAGTCGCGAGTTCTAACCTCTAGCTAATCTGTTGCTTGCTTAGATATGAAAAATTTTAAACAAAATACAGCTTTTATTACCATTTAGTTATAATGTATTAAATTTAAGACCTGAGATACTAAAATTCAATTTCAAATTTTTAGTATTTTGAAAAGAATCAATTCTAATAAAAAAAGAATTAAAAATGGAAAAAAAAGATTACCACTAGTCCAACAATTGGTTTACAATTTACTCCAAGATTTTTACCGCTTACCTTTACTTAGAAAATTATTTCCGCGTGATTTCAAAAACGCGGTTTAGTTTAGAATTACTGCCGTATTCTAAACGCAAAAACCTATAGATTGAAAAATTATTAAACTGGAAAATAAAAACTGGAAATAGGAACCTTATTTATTTATTAATTATAAGGTTCCTATTTCCAGTAAGGAATTAAATTATTTTATTAATATTGGTAATGCATGGATTGGCGCGGTATTGGATTGGGTCGTTGTTTTGGAAGAGTTTGCTTCTATGGGTGATAAATAAGTTACAGTTAGAGAGTATATGAGGAATTGAGATAGTAGAAGCATTGCAGAAGGGACATATGTTTGAGATACTACTGTCCATTAAATGGTTATGGGTTAGTTTGGTATGTCCAAGTCGTAGATGTTCAAGTTTTACCAGATCAAGTCTGGATAAATTCAAATGTGAAAATTGCGATCGTTAAATGTTCCGTGGTGACACTGAACCATTAAGGTTTCCTAAATTTGAAGTGTTTAAGTTCTCTTGGGGTGATATATGTATAAGCTGAGATTATTGTTAATTTTTTCTTTGAGTACAGTTCGACTCCGATAGCATCAAAGTCATTATTCATTGCGATTAGTTTGTGTTGTATGGAGTTTTGTATAAGCAGTGCGACACCGCCATATGTGTTAGAGGTATTATGTGTGTAAATGGAAAAATTATTTGGTGTAGGGATAGGGCAGTTGGGTTTAATATGTGTTTCTTGTAGGGAAATAATGTTGGGATTGTAATTTTTAATAAGAATTTGTAGCTCGTTATAATTATTAATATATATTCTCTTTTGTTCTAATGTAAAATATTTAGTTGATAATTCATAACCAGAAAAATACAATAGAATTAACTTAATAAAAAAAAAAGAAAAAGAATGAACATTATAAATTAAGATAAATGACCAGTTAATGTTATATAAAATTTATTTATTTGTTTTTTTGAGCCGTTGCATGAAACGTTTAGATGTTCTTTTTGGAAGTATTTTTACTTTAATTTCTTTAAACGAATTTGCTGCATTTTTTTAAGTAGATGGCAACGGTTGAAGTTCATTATCGGAGTCGGTCATCATGTCGTCGTAGTTAATCAGAGAGCGGCTAGGTGTTGCAGAGTTGGCTGGATTCGAGGGCTTATCGCTGGATTGATGCTGGTTAAAAATTTGGTTTCTTGCTGAGTTGGGGTTCTCTTTTGTTGTTTGGTTGACAGTCATGTTGGTGTCGTTGTTTGTAGATGGCAAAAGCCATTTCATTGTCAACTTTATGAGTTGTTTTAATAGCTTGCAGTTCCTGTTGTTTAATAAGAATGGGACTTTTTTTTCGATGGCGGTGTGATTATTGGGAGTAATGATTGCTTTTAGTGTACTAGACGTACGCACGATCCGTGGTGCTAACATAGACTCGGATCATTATCTTGTCGCAGCCAAGATCCACACACGTCTATGCGCAGCTAAGAATGCTCGCAATCCTACACAAAGAAAGCTAGACGTCGATAAGCTGCAGTCAAAACGGACGGCTCAAATCCGATCGACGATATATGCGGACAGTGGACGCACATATCCCACTCTATGCGTACGGCTGCCGCAGAGGTGATAGGCTACCACCGCCCTCGCCGAAACCAGTAGCACGACCAGGAGTGTCGCGACGCCACTGCAGAGAAGGACAAAGCCACCCTGCAGTCGGTTGTAACGCGTGCTGTTATGGAGCGATACCGAGAGAAGAGGAGGGAAGAGAGACGCATTTTCAGGCGAAAAAAACTAGAGGTGGGAATGCGTGAGTGCGAGAAAATTGAGATGCATGGCGACAGGAATGAGACTCGAAAATTTTTCGAAAAAATAAGACGCCTGGCTGATGGTTTTAAGACCGGAGCCTCTTCCTGCAAGGATGAGAACGGGAATCTAGTGACAGATATCCAGAGTACACTGATGTTATGGAGGGAAGACTTCTCTAGTCTTCTAAATGGTGACGCTGACAACAATCCCGCCAGTGGAGATGATATCCCGGAAACCCCAATTATGGATGACAGCGTTGAAGTTCCGCTGCCCGACTATAACGAGGTCTTAACAGCTATAGCTCGGCTTAAAAACAACAAAGCCACAGGAGCCGATGGCCTACTGGCTGAGCTGTTTAAGACCGGTGGCGAAGCTCTGTTTAAATGCATTCACAGACTTCTATGCAGAATATGGTCGGAAGAATGCATTCCAGATGATTGGAACCTCAGTGTGCTCTGCCCAATCCACAAAAAAGGCGATCCCACCATTTGCGCCAACTACCGTGGGATAAGCCTTCTTAATATCGCATATAAGGTCCTGTCGAGCGTATTGTGTGAAAGACTGAAGCCCATCGTTAACCAACTGATTGGACCTTATCAGTGTGGTTTCAGACCTGGAAAGTCCACCATCGACCAGATCTTCACGCTCCGACAAATCTTGGAAAAGACCCTCGAAAAACAAATCGACACACACCATTTTTTTGTCGATTTCAAAGCCACCTTCGACAGTCCAATAAGGAGTCACCTTTACTCCATCATGTCTGAATTTGGTATTCCTGTGAAGCTAATACGTCTTTTCAGGATGACGCTGAAGAACACCAGCAGTGCAGTGAAAATCGGGAAGGACCTCTCCCTTCCGTTCAATAACAAACGAGGTTTCAGACAAGGTGATTCCTTATCGTGCGACTTCTTAAAATAGTCATGGAGAAGATCATCCGAGCTGCTGACCTGAGACGCAGCGGCACAATTTTCTATAAGAGTGTTATGCTGCTGGCGTATGCAGATGATATTGACATCATTGGGCAAAATACGCGCGAAGTCAGTGCAGCATTCTCCAGGCTAGAAAAAGAGTCGAGTCGAATGGGTCTTGCAGTGAACGCAGATAAAACGAAGTATCTTGTGTCAACAAACAAACAGTCCCAGCGTCTTGGAAACCACGTCACTGTTGACAACACCTCCTTTGAGGTAGTGAAGGACTTTGTTTACCTGGGATCCAGCATTAACTCCTCTAACGATATCAGTATTGATATTAAACGAAGGATAACTCTTGCCAACAGGTGTTACTTTGGGCTCAGTAGGCAATTGAGAAGCAGAGCTCTCTCTCGACGAACAAAACTGACGCTCTATAAGTCAATAATCATGCCCGTCCTACTATACGCATCACAAACCTGGACGTTGAGCAGCTCTGATGAAAGGACTTTGGGAGCGTTCGAGAGAAAAATCCTTCGCAAGATCTATGGTCCAATCTGCGTCAATGGCGAGTACCGAATACGATGGAACCACAAATTGTATGAGCTATATGCCGACATCGATATAGTCAAGTGTATTAAAATAAAGCGGCTTCGCTGGCTAGGTCATGTCGAGAGAATGAACGACGAAGCTCCAGCGAAAAATATATTGGATTCGGTACCCACCGGTTTTTTTTTAGAATTTTTGTTACACCCGACACATTTTGACTTTTAAAATCTTCAAGGATTTCATTTTCCGGTATGCCACGAAGGTCGTTACAATAAATTACACCTTTAGAGTAGTTAAAAGTAGTAGTAGTTATTAGCTTGCATGTTATTCTCTGTATTAATTAAAACGTTACCGTTTCGACTTTTTTTTACAATCTTCGACTTCACCATCGCAAGTTTAATCTAATTTTTTTAAAAGGAAAGGTGAAACGTTAGAAAGGTTGTTTGAGCTGTTGGTTCTGGTCATAACAATATATTTTGGATCGGGTGTAGAAAAGATTGGTATAATTGTCTTGTTCCATGTACTACTGGCTGATTTGTATCATTAGTTATATTAGTCGGTTCTTTCATTGTTTATAAATGTTTACGCGAAATTTAATTTTTTTTGAATTCTCTATGTTATTCTCTATGTAATTCTCTATTTTTTTATTTTTGCTTTCACTATGTTGGGACTGCAGCTGCACTAAGCTGCACTTAGTTGATTGTATGTTTGTAATGTTTTGTTTTTTTTTAACTTACATTGTTTTTGCTTATTGTTATTTATTTTAAACTGAAAACTTATTTTTGCAATAAGCAGACGATTAGATAGACGAGGTTTGATCACTTCGAAAGCTCGCCTGTGACTGAAATAGGAACCTATTATTTATTTTTTCTTTAATTTTATCTGTTACTTTTATAATTAAATCTTATTTATTAAAAAACAACATTATATTACTAGTGCAATGTATTTATACTAAAAGAGCGAATTTATGTTTATTAAGATATTTTATATACATAAATATTTTGCTGTTAATTTTAATTCAGACACTTAAAACTTTGTTATGTTTTTTTTTACCTCTTTTGATGTTAAACTAATAAATACATATACAACTGTAAATTTTGATTTGATTTCTTTATTCAGTACTTTAAGTACTTTTTAAATCTGCTAAATACCAAACCGAAAATTAGAATTATCTTCCCTGGTCCATGTCAGCAGACAACTAACAGAACTGTATGGCGGTGTGGTGAAATGATTTTTTGTATGCTTCAGCAGCTAAAAAGTACTTTTTTAAGGAAAACTACTACTATCCTACTATAAGATAAAGGAAAAATAGTTGTTTGTAAGCCTTATTTTTAGCAGATGATATTATTGGATATATTGACAAGAAAGTGGTGTTGGAAGAATCAGTAAGTAAAATAATTTATACATTAATGAAATTCATTTATTAATATAATAATAAAAATTTTATAATATTTAAAGCTAACAAGTCGTTTTCGATTCCCATGTTGAATAAACAATATACAAATATCGCGTTCAATCACTTTTGTATCTACGCAACGTTGCTATTAAAAGTAATTGTTTTCAAAGTGCACGAAATAAAGTGAAGTGGAAAAAGGTGCTCAAACTGAATGAAATATCAAATGTGTCCACCCTAAATTTTCTGTCGTGTGACAAACCAGCGGACAAGAGAGTAAAAAGTGTTCATTGCCGTCGGATAAACGGATATCGTCTAACATCGTCTAATATGGCGTTGGCACATCTTTATTTTATATGATCTTTGCTTTGAACTTTTTCCCTATGGTTGTATCTGAATAGTTTTCCAGCAGCTTTTCAAAACAGCATCAACGTCCACAATTTACGCAATCAAAATTCATCCTTGATATTATCAATTTTATGCGAAAAGTACTCAAATTGAAAAAATAAATAAATTTTGCTGTCTTTTCGTCTCACCTTTGCCATTCGGTATCTTTTAGAAATATTATATCTTGTTTGGTCAAATTAGGATTCGTATAATTTACTTATGATATAATTCTAAATTAAAATCACTATATTTGACTCGTTTATTTATAAAAGGTGAACAAAATTAATTATTTTGTTTGCGTTTCAATAAGAGTGAGCGATGAAGGTTTTCGGTTTGACTTATGCAGAAAATAGTTTAGTAAAGGTTGCTAATGTGAACTTGTTATTGTCGACGTTTAAGCTGAGCGAAAGTGTTATTCAAACTGAAAAATTAACAACTTAATGTATAAGAATTATTTTTAAACTTTTTTACGAAAATATTTCAAATTTAATTTATATTCAGCCTTTGTTGTGTGAAGGTTTTATAAGAAGGAATTGCAATTAAACAAACGTTATTAGCTAAAGCGTCCCTAGAAATAAAGCTTATATGATTATTTACCAAACACTGAAAATCAAATCATAAATTTTATATTCAAATTTTCTTATAGGTTCAAAGAAGGAACCCATTCCTTTTAAAACTTTGCTTCAAAGTAAACTCATTTCAAAGCATTGGACTGAATCAATCCAATTTTTAGTAATTTAATTTTTTTTAATTCTGATTAGTCACAAAGTGCTATCGAATATTGAACACTTTTGATTTAACATGTGATTAACCCTGTCAGTAGCTTGGATAGAATAATCGTGAACATTTTTTTTTTGAGGTGATATTCCTATCATTTAAGCCATTAAAATATTAAAAATATAACCTTCTGATTTGGTCATGCTCTGCTTAGCTTTTGCAAGGCTCTATAATATAATGGAAACAACCATTCAAAGGTTGTATTATCATATTTAGGTTCATCTAAAACAACCTGAAAACAACCCACTATGAATGCGTTATTTATAATGTTATTATCAAAAAAACAATTATGCTTTGCACACCAAACACATTGAGCCTAATGAATTAAAAAATAAGCAATTCCTTATAAGCTTAAGGTATTGCTTAATTAGCAATAGCTTAGCCAAGAAATAACCGGTTTATTCTCGTATGAATAAAAGTTTAAGCTATTGCTGCTTTTCTTTAAGGAAATAGTACCTTTGCATTAAAAAAAACTAGTAAGGTATATCTTCGACTTGGCCGAAGTTAAAATACCCCCACGGCCGATTCTTAAAGGTAAAAGAATCTTAAATTGGAGAGCTTTTTTTATGAGATTTTGAGAGATTTTATTATTTTTATGTGTCTAAAATACATACATAACAAATTGTTTTCCTACAGCTGAAATATAAGTCATTTTATAACGTTATCAATTTTGGGGTTGTATGGGAGGTGGGCGTGTTAGTTTGTTTATCACGCCCATTTTTCTAACACACCTCAGTTTTGTAATGGAATACACGAACATCGAGTTTCCGTTTTGTACCTTTAATATTAGCCTCTTTATAGGGTTTTCAATTTTGGGGTTGTATGGGAGGGGGCGTGTTAGTGAGTGAATAACGCCCATTTTTCTAACACACTTCATTTTTGACATAGAATATTTAAATACCGAGTTTCCGTCTTGTAACTTTAATATTAGCCTTTTTATAGATTTTTCAATTTTGGGGTTGTATGGGAGGTGGGCGTGTTTGTGGGTGGATGTTGCCCATTTTTCTTACACACCTTATTTTTGACATAGAACATACAAATACCAAATTTTAGTATTGTAGCTGTTATTTTAGCCTCTTTACAGAGTTTTCAATTTTGGGGTTGTATGGGAGGTAGGCGTGGTTTTCATCCCATTTTACCCATTCTCGAACTTAATCTTAGTTTTTTTAAAAAAAGCTTAAATATCGAATTTCAGCACGATAGCTTAAAAATTGCGGCTGCAATCGTGTCCACAGACAGACGGACAGACGGACAGACAGACGGACATGGCTAAACCAACTCAGGTGGTGATGCTGATCAAGAATATATATACTTTTCTATACCTACCACGTCTCCTTTTGGGTGTTACACTCGTCGTGACAAAATTAATATACCCCTTACGCAGTACGCGTGGGGGTATAAAAATGTATAAATATCCAGATACACACAAAAACAGTTGTGTGTTGCTTGCACGTCTTGTTTAATTTTGTTCCTAAGAATCAAATTTATGTTCTTTGTAAACGATAAAACTTCCGAAAATCGTCATTACTGCATTACTTTCTCACATTATTAAAGTTGTTCTTACTTATATATTAAGAAACTGAGGCATTTTCACTTCTGAATGTAGTGAATGATAAATTAAAACTAACTTCAGCAAATGCAAGCTACGGGCAGAGCAGCTTGAAAAATCCTAAGCAATTCCTTAACTGGCAAAAGCAGTTCCTTGGTTTATTCATACGCTCTTAAGCAACGTCTTAAAAAACTAAGGAAAATATCATAAAATTTCCCTTTGCTAAGGAAATAAGGAATAGCTTAAGGAAAAAGGAATTACTTAAGTTTTTAATCTTAACACACTTAAGTTATTCCTTAGAAATTCCAAGGACAAGCAATTGCTTACGTTTTATTCATTAGGCTCAATAACCACCTTTATTTTTTGCAACATTTGTTATCACACACAATAAAAAGATTTTAGGCTTCTGTTGGGCAAAAAATCGAAAATTCAACTGAGTTAAACGTTACATATCTCTCTAAATTTATGATTGTCATGTTGGTACAACTTCATTATAGCAACAACCTATTTAATTTTAAAAAAGACGCTGGAAAATAAAACAAAAATTATTTTCTGATGCGTCCAATATAATGGACAAATCCATTGAAAGGGTTAATTTATAATTGTATGGAATTGAATTGCAATTCTGCAAGCAGCTTTTTTACACTCTATATTTATATTTATTAGGGCGGGCCAAATTTTTTGTCGATTAAAGCCACCCCCTGGGATGATTCTATAGACAATTCTAAGCAACTTTGGTGAAGGAACCATAGGTCTATCTCGATTTTCGAGTCTCCCACTTTTCAAAAAATGATTTTTCCCCTATAACATCATTGATTCAAAATTCGATTTTTTATTCATCGTTATATTATCTTTTTTATGTGTATATGGGGGGTTTTTGGGGTCGAGAAATTCATTTCTGATCTTTATTTTTACCTATGACCACCGCCAGAGGGCGTTTCATGCATATTTTAACCAAAATTATTTCTGCTTCTTAATTGTTCTTTGCTTCTTCTGTTCTTAATTTTAAGTAAGTAAATTGTTTATATCCGCACTGAACAAACTCGTCGCCCACCGCAAACTGCATTGATGTGTATTGACGGTCGGCAATGGGTTTGTGTTGTTGATGTTCAGTGCGGCCTTTTGACACTTGCTGTCACATGTTTAGTGTTTTTTCTCCCGTTTTGGCTTTTCTCTCGCATTCCTTTAACCGCGTTGGTTCGTTTTTTTGCGTATGGAATTTAGTTGGTTTTAAATAAATAAAATTAAAGAAAATTAAGTACAGAAATTGTGTTCGTATTTATAATTGTTTAAACGTGTCAGTTTTTTCGCATACTCCAGAGTGCATACTCCGACACAAGGCTCCGCCACCAGCAGCAACATCATCCCCACCGACTACCAACGCACCCAGGAGAAACCAGGCAACACCAGTAACACCCACATAGTGTGTAAAAAGTAATACGTTCTAACAAGAAACGTAACCAATATAAATAAAATTCTCATCATTTTTACCATTGCGGTTTTACCAATTTGCAGGTGGAAAAAATATATTCGAACCAAATGTTTTAAAATATACTAATTTCAGTTATTTTTTAAGTCTTATGTATGCAATGGATCTAAATGCATTGCCGTCTACATCGCAAACCGCAACAACATCAACAAGTAACGAAACTCATTTGAAGCATTTGCCTTCGCACGATGTTGCTGTTTTTGGTGCATCTTGTGATTTGAGTGGACTCAATCTGCCAACGAAACAGGATATTTTAAGATGTTTTTTTTTCTTGGCCGAACGTGCTAAACTCGAAAACAAAATGTTTTCGTATAAAACATTCGTACCGCACGTAACAGACAAATTGATTGAAATTTGGAGTCAACTTAATGTTGAAATTATAACAAAAAAAAGTGTTGGTAGAAAATTGAGTACATTGATTGACAAGTATCAAATCGAAACTAAACATCCAAAAATCGCCACATTCAGAACGTTCGTGCAATCTACAAAAGAGTTATTTTACATCGGCAAATGTCAATGTGACTTTAAGGCAGCATTATGCTCATGTGAATTGATTCCAGATCATTTGAAAGAGTTTATGCGAGATCAAAATAATGTCAGAAGATTGACGATACCGGAATTCGTGCCAGAAGTTGAAGAGCCAGCACCAACGCAATGGCTGTAATGAGCCAAGCTAGGGTGGAAGTGCCACATTTTAGGCGGTTGACACGGTGGCATTCTCGGCTGCTCGACGGCTACGGGGAGGTTCTTGCCAACATATGCACTCCACTTGCTCAAAACATAAATTTTCGTGTCAAAAATTAATAACAAACAAAAAAAAAAAAAAAAAAATAGAAAAGAACGAAAAAAAAACCATCTAGAAAATATAGTAGAAATTGAAAGAAAAGAATAAGAGAGAAAATTAGAAATATAATAAGAAACCTAAATGAAACAACCCCAAGTCCTCTGTCCGTCAGCTGGAGTTATCCCACCCTTCATCTGCACCCAATCTGGTATGCAGCCGTGAACCACAAAATGACTCCAGATTTTTTTTTTTTTTCTCGTGATTCCCCATCGCTGACTCCGTCGGTGTTAGTCTTAGTCCGTCAATTACCCATTACCCGTCCGAATTGCATAGCAACTTGTACTTACCCAGGAACTACCCACTTTCCACACCAGCCAATAAAAGATTTAGCAACTCATTTTTTTAAGTTGAAATCTTAGGTGTTATAAAACCGGCATAAAATAAATATTGCTAATTCGCTTCAATGCATCTTTAAGTATACTCCTATATATTTATAATTTGATGATCTTATTTTATAAAATGTCAATCTTAAAGGTATTTGATATTGAGATAAATCTAATTGATTTTTGAATTGAAGTATTGAGACAAACTGCTTTTATAAAAAAACTTACATTAAAGTAAAATTAAATTTTTTTATTTATTAAAGTTCTCACTCACCAAGTTTCACTGCATACTGATGATGGCGCCAGCATCCTTGTTGCGAGTTGGTATTGCCTGGTTAGGTGCATTAGTTATGTTTTTGTTTTGTGATTCTTTCTTTATAAAGGCAGTTTCTTTTTTTTTTTTTTTTTTTTTTATGAACTTCGTTTGTTGATTAAAACTAATAAAAACTTAACTTAAAATTACTTATAAGAACTTAACTCTATCAAAAAAATGCATTAAAAAGAAAATAAAGAAAAAAATTCATGTTGAAATTAACATAAAAAAATTAAGAAAAGAAAAAAATCCATTGAGAGGTTGATATAAAATAAAAAAATAAACTTAATACTAGTTAAAAATTTAAATTATGAATATAGCATTAAGATTAATAGTGAAATCTATCCTAACACCCTGCATTCTGATTCAATTAAATATTCTTCTTTTTTTGTTTATGTACTATTCGTATGTACTAAGGTCATCGAACTATTCCTAGGCTTTTGCTTTCCAAACAGCTGTTTCATATGTATTAGCTGCGAGCTGGACTCTCAGGTCATTGACCTGTATGAAATTAAGCAGCTCTTTCCAGCGGCGATCAGCTGTTCGTTTATTAACTTCAACTCGCTCGGAGATTGAGAGTTTCTTCCACTGCAAATTTTACATCCTCGTACGAATATTGTTAGTAGACAAATTCTAAATATTTTTACTTTAAAAATCGTAGGTCCTAAATATGCACCTCCCGCCAGGCAAGAACCTAATTAAATTAATAGGTTTATATAATTCTAATTATACACTTGACAAACTTTTCTTACCTAAGATGCTATACAATATATGAATATACATATATGACGACGGGACTTTTGATAATAACTTGCTGCTGTTCCGGTTTGTATGGAGACAAACACAAAAAAAACACAGCAACCGGTATCTATAAAAATACATAATTAAACACCACAAAAACACCCAATCAAGCACACTACTTACAAAAAAAAATCCTTGGCCTTGCCAATATCCCTCACTTGCCAGTGATCTCCTGGCACAAATAACTACTGTTTTATTTTCACCTTTTTTTTATATATATATATATTTTTTTTTTTTTTTTCTTCACAATTTTGTCTTTTGAAATAAGCACAACTAGTCACTAGGATCACTTTTTCTTATATGGACACTGAACTTTGTCTAATTAAGTTGCTAGTCAAATATACTCAAATATAAATCATCATATATAACCCACACATAGAAGAGTTTCCCTACATGCAGTTTTTATACCTTGTATTCGGGTTTGAGCAAGAAGACATCAACAGTGTATAAGGACGCTCAAAACAAAACACTAATACTAACATAAAAACCCAAACCGACAAAAACACTCAAACCTACTAATTCTCACAGATCACTCACAAGCATATAACTAAAACACACTCAATGGCAAATTCGACCTCAACATGACACATCTATTGTGAATGGGACAACTACTTCTTCCAACAACTCTCATCGAATGTTACTCATTCTCACGCTTTCCAGGCAGATAGACATATTCCATCTGTCACTTTCTGCCAGTCATTAAAACACATTTTTTTCAACGTAAAGACGTTTTGGACCAGGAAAAACCATGAATTCAAGTAAGTAACATATGTTGGCCATAATACTGAAACCTTTCCCTCTTTTTGATTTCAGCTACACCTAGGCCCACGTTACAGGCTCGGATCCGCCGATGTTGTTTACAACATGGAGCGTGTCCGTAAAAATAATTATTAACGTGGCCTGGCACTGCAAGCCTTCTACAACGTGTGGCTTCGACCCACAACTCATGCTCCAAAACTCCTATGCTAGCCGGCCTTACATCTGACACTACTGATCCTAAGCAATCATAGCATTCAACCTAACATTAAAATGAAACAAAACTACTAGTCAAAAACTACAACAAAACTAGTAGTCTAACATTTACGTGTTTGAAATATCAACTAACAAAAATAACCTAATTCTTAACTCAAATGCACGACAAGTTGTTACACGAATATAAAGATAGTCCGGCCCGGTACCATTGTCACATATATTTAACGTTGAACACTTTACACATGATTAATTACAAATCATTATGTCCTCATGGTTTGCAACCACCGATGTTCGGGTCAACTCAACAACTTTGTTGCAACTTAAACCAAGACAACAAACAATCATGCTGCTGCGTTTTTCAAATTTTAAATGGTCTTATTGCTTTGTTTCCGCCTTATACAGCTTCCTAAACTGCTTTGAAACACAAAACAATTAATCTCAAACGTCACAGAAATATTATGCACTAATTTAAACATAAACATATAACAGTGAACTAATAAAAACTTAACCTAATATTGCACTTCTATGCTACAAACATATCTTTCGCATGGTATACCCCTAATTTTTTTCCAGCCAAATTTCCAAGCTCATATAATGAGTTGCCTACTGTCTTAAGTACAATGCACTTTATGAACGATGGTGCTAATTTGGCATTAAAAGCGTTGGCTTGGTTGCTTTGTTTGAAGTTTCGGCGGTACACCACTTGTCCTATCTTAAACCTCACATCTTTACTCCGGGTATTGTAGACTCTTTTATTCTTTTCATAAGCAATTTTTAGCTCATTGAACACCTTCTCCCTCAAGAGCTGCTGCTTATCAGCCAAAGTATTCACAACTAAATCCCCATCTCTAATTGCATGCAGCCGCCGCATTACTTCATATGATGCCCCGTGTTGCATCATATGATTTCCAAATGCTGCATAATACGGTTCTATTCCTATGGAGCTATGTACTACACTTCGCAGGGCAAAGAAGTTCATTTGTTCACTTTGTTCCTGCGGATTTGTCTCACATTAAACCAGGACCAATAGCACATTCACGTTGGCTCACCAAGGCGAATAGATTGTTGCGGTTGTATGTGTCAACTGAAAATCCATCAAGGAATTTGAAAATTCTGGCAACATACATAATGAAAGTGTATGTGCCGATGCACTTCAACATCAAGTACTATAATTCGGTGGTCTTCGGTAGTGTATTATTTCACAAATTCATTCGTTGGACACAATACTTGGATACAAATCTACGCCAAGTTGTGAATAATATCATTAAAGACAATTCATATTACGCACATTCCGAAAATATTCTGTTAGCGATGTTATTTGATGATAAAAAAGAGACACGAAACATCCCAATCAAGAAAATTTTACACTACAGAAGAAATCTGTACGACCCGGCACATCTTAGAGTTTATCAAAAACCTTTCATAAACTTCAATTGTGCAGATTATACGAAACTGATTGATTTAAATAAAGATGATGTCTTATTCGAACCACCGTTTACGCATACCATTCCGTATAATCATTTGGAACAATATATAGAATACGATGATCCACCATTGCCTGATCCAAGAATTCCGGTACACATACAAGCAACGGAAAGACATGTTCAGTTGCTTGCTAGCGTTTCTAAACGTGTTTTAGAAAAAAATCGACACAGTGTTATGGCAGTTACATCAGAAAGCCGTACAAAATACCCCAGACTGGAAAGCAAGAAAGACTTTCAAAAATAACTTATTTCGCTTTTCTTCCACTAAATTCATTTTTTTGTTTTTTTTGCACATGTTCTTAGTTTTTAGGTTCAATTTCTGTTGACAAAAAATAAAATAAAGATCAATATTACCGAAAAAATTTTAATTTTTCTCAGAAAATAGACGAAAAATAGTTAAAATATGCATGAAACGCCCTCTGGCGGTGGTCATAGGTAAAAATAAAGATCAGAAATGAATTTCTTGACCCAAAAAACCCCCCATATACACATAAAAAAGATAATATAACGATGAATAAAAAATCGAATTTTGAATCAATGATGTTATAGGGGAAAAATCATTTTTTGAAAAGTGGGAGACTCGAAAATCGAGATAGACCTATGGTTCCTTCACCAAAGTTGCTTAGAATTGTCCATAGAATCATCCCAGGGGGTGGCTTTAATCGAATTTTTGGGCTCCATACAAATTGGCCCGGCCTAATATTTATATATATATTTTTTACAAAAACGATAAGAAAAATTGTTATTTTATTGATATAATATTCTGTGTGTTTATAGTTATTTTATTTATTTATTTATTTGTATTTAAAAAATACAGATTTGTATATCAAGAATATTCTTGTAGTACATCAATGAGGAAAAACAAGTTTTTAAACATTTAATTATATTGTTAAGATTAATCTTAAAATTATACTTATAAGATATTAAACTTATGCATACATTTGAAAAAATTAAAAAATAAGTTAAATTTAACATTTTATTCAAAACAGAAGAAGAACTGTAAGAATGACTTGAGAGTATATGTATATTAAGCCGGATCGAAATTTAGATATCGCCGGACACCAACTCAAAAGTTAGAGGGACTCTTAAAAACTATTTCTGCATCATTTTTTTTTGGATCGGAGAAATCCCCATGGAGCGGTTTTGGTTCTCCTGGACCCTATTTTTGGCCAAAACATCAAGTTTTTTGCCTATAACTTTTTTTTTTCTTCAGAATGCATACCCAAGATAAGCAAAAAAGTTAAGATTGTGATAGTACACAAATATTGGTTAAAAAAAATTTTGAAATTTTTTGTCCTTACAAACTCTTTTGAGACCACAAAAAGTCGATTTTTCTTCATTTTTTAAAAGATGTTTCTTTTAAACACCTATAAAATATTTATTATGCAGTTCTTGTGTCGTCCACAATTTTCATAGCAGCTGTCGCGCAGCTGTGACCAGTGCGAACCCCAGACTGAAGCGGGGATAAAAGTTTATTTAAATTTATGTATTCAGACATTTGATTGACATTATCCGTTCGAAAACCTTCGCAAAGGCTGAAAGTATGCTAATGGGTCTGAAATCCTTGGGATCCGAAGCAGAGGTAGATTTTGGAACTGGCAAAACCGTGGCTATTTTCCAAAGATCACGGAAACGAGAACAAGTTATGCAGTGATTAATAATATGAGTGAGGGGCGCTAAAATGAAGTGTATTACTAATTAATTGAATTTAATGGGCATTTCATCAATCCTTACTGCATTCGAACTAATCTTCATGACACATTTGGCAACATAGTCTTCACTTACAGAAGAAAACTCAAACGGGGGAACTAACTTGGTTCTTTCCTGAATACACGATATCTTTTAATGTTCTACCATAATTGTTTGGAGCTTAAACCAGGGTTCAGTTTAGAACTTAAAAATTTGGTCTTTTCTTGCCGAACAATAAAGGTATCTTCATTGCGAGCTCTTCTGAAGTTGTCCCAATTCCAATTTGTACGATTGTTTTTCCATTTCGAGTATAGTTTCTTTCTTGTTTTTATAGCAGAAGTAACACGACTGGTAAACCACGGAGAAGAAGTTTTATTAACTCGAACTCTACGCAGTGGAACATGACGGTTAAACAAGACATTAAGACTATTCATGAAGCTACAAAGCTTATCATCCACCGAGCTAAAGTACCAACAGTCAGCAGTGATGATATTTGATAATTTTGGAGGGGACTTTTTTTACTCTTCTGAAAGTCCTTTTTCGGACGCGAAAGTACTTTTAGTTAGTCTACATATAAATAAGCGTAGGAAAAACACTTCAAAACAATTTTCTCCCGTGTTTCTCAACCGATTTTGATAATTGTTTATTAATTCAATCCAAGTACGAAGAATAAGTGCACCAAATATTTTGTGTAGGCAATACTAGTATTATTAAACTAGCAGGCCACAGTCGTCCGAGGCTACGCCACGGACATTTTCTCTTTATCAATAATACCTTTGTATATTTGAAAAATTTTAATAATTAGAAAAGTTAAAATATTTGCATATTATTTGTATTTGAAAGCAAATTATATTAAATAGTATAATGATAATAAAGTGAAGATATTTTAATTTAAGTTATTTAATACTTCAGTATTAACAACGTTTTTTGATTCATTGGCATTATCAGAAATAAGAAAAATCTGCTTTTCTGCTGTACCGACTGGTTTACCATAATCTACTTCTACGTTTTTCAAAGTTTTTTATTAAATATTTATTATACTCCACCCGCAAAGCGTAGCGGGCACAATAATTTTGTCACAAAATTTTTTTCACCACCATGAGTCGATTAAGCCATGTCCGTCTGTCTATCTGTTCATTCGTTTGTCCACACGATTACAGCCGTCTCTTTATTGCAAATCTCTTTAAAGTCCATAATGAAATAATTTTCATGATTTGAGATTCGTCGTACAGTGGTGCTCCAGTTAAACGAAAGATATAATGTCCAGGGTCGTTCGGTAAATCGAAAAGTTCATTAAATCGGAATACTTTTTTCGAGTTTTTTATCATATAACAAAGCTAATAAATTTGTGAACTTGAAACGAATATCCTTACATTTTTTGTTTTAATTATGCACTCCAATAAAGTTGAATTTTTGAACTTGTTTTAGGTATTATTAAATGTTTAGAAAGCTGCTGATTAAAATCTGTTCACACTCCAAATGAAAAATCCAAGATTATGTCAATACATTCCTATAATGTTTTTTTAAAAAGGAAACCCTTCAATATGTATATTAGCCCGAAGGGACTATTTGAGAATAAGATAAGTAAATACATATTAATGTTATTACAAATTAAAAAACAAACGAAGCGAGCTCAGAGAAGCAAATGTTGTTAAATAGAATACCTACAATTTTAAATGTTCGCAATATAGAGTCAACAACATTAAATAAGGGTTCGTTATATTGGAAGTTCAAAACCTTCATAATTTATACAAAAATTAATGTGTTCAATTGAAAGATCATACATAAGTCTTGCTTTCTTGTTAAATAAAACGTACTCTGAGTTTGAAATATGAAAAATTGGAAAAAAAATATAAGACTTCGGGCAAGTCGAAGATCATTTTTAATGGTTTTATTTTTTATTTGTCTTTTATTCATCATTAAAGTGATGAATTAAAGTATATTCCTATGTATATATTCCTCACTTTATATTCCATAAAGTTTTTTAAAAAAGCTTTTGTACTTCAAATATTCATCTTAAAAAGTGTTCAAACATGCTAGTTTAGTAGACATTTCATCCAATATCCCAGCAACATTTTTTGTTAGGTCTTGTTTTTTAATCGATTCTAAAATGCATTACATAAATGCTAATGCAAGAACTTAAATTTAATCCGTAATAAATTCACGGCAATGCATTCACATCAACTTGAAAGTTGTTATTCAAGTATTAATTTCGTGAAATCAATTATAAACCAACCGTTTTAAGCGCTTAATCTTTTCAAGTGACAGGCTTTCGATTACCTCTAATGACTGGCTATATAAAAATAATGGGTTTAGTAAGCGAGAGGGTAAGCGATGAATGCAATTTTCTGGATAACTTTTTCGATTATATGTAAGCGAAGATTTTGCTGGGATGTTCTCCAGCAATACATTTCTCCAGAGCTTTTTAGAAAAACGTGCTCGTGTCATTAATGTCAGGAATAAAAATATACTTTATAATTTTGTGATTACTAAGTTCTAAGACTATACATCGACAAACAAACCTTATTTGCAGCTCATAACCTGCTAGAACACAATTTTTAATAGTAATATGTTTTTCGGTGTCCTGTTACATAAAACAATTTAAAAGCTCAATTTATTACTTACTTCAAAATTTCTAAAAAAAAATGAAATTGATTAAAATTCATTACATTTTGTATTTAAATTAAATAAATGGCGTTTTATAACAATTTTATGGCGTTCTGATGTATTTTCAATTTATTTTGAAAATGTCTATTTAAAACTCTAAGATGGTTTCCTAATTCCTTTAATTTACTAAAATACATATTATTTACATATTATTCTGTTCAAATCAACTAACAAAAACTGTCAAAAATACAGTTTTTAAGAAAAAACTATTCTAAAAATTATTCTAATTTTCATGACTCTTGACCTTGTTCTCCCAGAGCAAGTTTGCTTTGGGAATTATGTAGATAATGACTATGAAACAAATTTCTGATATCAATTTGTTATCACTGTGATATTGTGATATTTATGGTCGAGAATAAGGCAGTCAAATGTTACAGACCTCAGTCTTGTCTATTTAAGTGGAAGCAAAAATGTATAAAGAGTACTATAAAGAAATTTATAAAAATTAGAAAAAAAGTTTTTTAATTTAATTTTAATATTTTTTCTATTTTTCACTTAATTTTTATATAGAAGACGTGGATTGATTTCAAAAAAACATTTAAATTGATAGTTATTCAGGGTCACTGAGGGAAAATTTGTTAACGTTTTACTTCCCGGTCCTATTTTTTCCTCAATTATGCAAAATTATTCAAAATAGATCTTTGGGGATTTACTCACTATTGCTAGTCAAAATTTTGCGTAAACAAAACATTTTTGAAAAATTCCTTGATTGCGGAAAATTTTTCAGTTTTGTATAAGTTACCAAATTAATTTTCAAATGATATCATATATATTAATATC
This sequence comes from Tetanocera ferruginea, assembly GCA_958299015.1. Taxonomy (NCBI): domain Eukaryota; kingdom Metazoa; phylum Arthropoda; class Insecta; order Diptera; family Sciomyzidae; genus Tetanocera; species Tetanocera ferruginea. The sequence continues at coordinate 47,514,762 of OY282644.1, forward strand.
GATGAGATTAATTTTGTATATTGTTACCTACTTTTATAAATAATACAATGAATTTGAATATATCTGTTTACTCATTTGCACTTAAACAAAATAATCATAACAGCAAATTATTATTTAAAAAAATTATATTAATTTCGTAGTACTTTTTAAGCATTGCTTTTATGAGGTTAAGTATAACCTTCTTAAAGGGTGCACAATTTAGTTTCCGGCCCGGGTGCCAGCAACCCTAGCTACGCCACTGCCTCACTCCGATTGCAGTCGTGAAAGCAAATAATTGCATGCTAAATTTACCAACAATTTTCTCTTTGAGTCGCTGCTCTTGCTCTCCTAGCGCGGAGCATCGCTCTTGCCTTTTCTGTTAAACTTGTCAAACTTGTTTTACGTCGAGGCATTTATTTGTAGTTAAGGGAAATACGAACACTTCATTTTTCAAACTTTTAATTTATCTTTAATCTATACAAAATATGCTATCACACTTGTGAATGCCGCATTTTGAAATATTAAAAAATTGGAAAACAACAATAATAATATGTGTAAAGAAATTGCATGCGGCGAAACAAATATGCACACATTGGTTTGCAGCTCATCATTCTACAGCAAAAACAGCACAGCAAGGTTTATTTAACTTGTATTCCCATCACGTCAAAGAGCGCCAACTGCTTTTGGTTACTCTTCGAATGAGTTGGAGAGCGAGATCAATAAACTTTAAAGAGAAGGGTTGATAGCAACATGTAGTTTAAACTCTCGTAACACAGACGCGTGAAAAGCAAGCGACCAAGCAATGCTTAGCATCGGTGGTAATTTCCTAAAAAACTTAACAACTTAATTAAATATATTTATTGTTAAATTTTCTTAAATAAACCCCACCTATGGCATTCTGTAGCACAAATATGATATTTTAAAATTTTTTTCATAAAAATCGGTCCAGTAGTTTTGGAGTCATTGGTGAACTTAATATTTCCACTTCAATTTTATATAATAGTATAGAGTATAGATAAGCTTTTGTTTTAATTTTCATTTATAATTCTTAAAAAACATATTCTTTAAGAATAATAAGTGCGGCAGTTGCACTTATAAGCTTCTCAAAGTTAGTGGACTGCATGAACCACCAGAGACTACTGATGAGTCGGAGCAGCGTCCGACGAAACCATGATCTAGTCTGCTCGGTTGTTCTGTAAAGAATTTTGTTGTTGAATCAAGCCTGTTACTTCATGAATTATTTGGAATAAAGCTCAAAATATAATTCTTAAAGAATATGTTTTTTTAAGAATTATAAATCAAAATTAACAAATTAAAATGCCACAATTTTATAACTCAAGCTTTTGTTTTGTTTCTGGAGCACTAGGGGTGGGACAGTGATATATGAAGATCATTATTAACGGGATTTTGATACCCAGGAAACTTTAATTTTGTTAGGTTCGACAAAAAATTGCTTTTGAAAAAAACAAATTTGGCGTAGCGTGGGGTTAAGTTGTGCCGCATCGGTGTTAAAGGTTAGTGAAAGTGGAAAAATTAGACTAATCTAATTAGTGGAAATTAGAAAAATTAGAAAACCTCCATAACTATCCAAGTGTTGCCCCTAGAGGGGTGATATGTTCGACCGACCACCATTAAATTATTTCGCCAAAATTTTTCAGGAACATACCTGCCCCAATCTCCACCCCCTAAGGGGGTTCCGAAATAAAATTGATATTTATAGGAAATTTGACCTCACCTGCGCCTAGTAGGTAAAATGTGTGAGTGCCCGCCATTGGTCTTTTCTTTCCAACATTTTATCGCAACATACCTTTATTTCCAACCCTTAAAGGGAGGGGCTCTTTGTTTTAAATTTTTTTAAAAAAATTTTTTCTAAAATCGGCTTCCATCGCTCCCAGGGTGCCTTCCAAAAGACTGAAATGAGAGAACACCCACATTAAATTTTCTTCTCCAAATTTGTATCGAGCATACCTGACGCATATAAGAAATAAGAAATTTTATAATTATAATTGTAAGAAAATTTGAATTATATCAATTTCTTTTTGTCATGGAATGACAATATGTATTTCTTTCGATTTTCGGCGACGAATTGAAGCAAAAATATTCTTTCTTAATATTAAGCCTCTTTTACTGGCGTCGTTGACAACGTGTAGATTACGCAATATTTCTTGCGCTTGTTGGTAATCTTCGCGCTAAGTCCTTGTTTCTGTATCGGTAGCAATCAAATCTGTTGAACATCCGAAGCTTGCGAAAAATTTTGCTATCTCAGGAAAGACGGAATGGCTCAAATCTTATTATAATTCCTGATTCACTTTTTCCGATGCTAATTGAATCTTTTTTACACATCTTTTAAGCCAGCAATGTTTACTGGACGAGCACGTACTTAATTTCCGTTGCTGCTGATATTCTCGCTATCATCTTCCTCGTCTTCTTCGTTGACATTAACGACATTATATGCCTCTATAACTTCTATCATCTCACTCTGTTCATCGTAAGACGATTTGTCCATCTGAAAATTTTTTGATCGGATAACCCAAATAAATATTAATGAACTTCTCTTTGTGAAAGTAATTTAAGAGAACAATTTTTTCGGTCTCAATATTGAGAACAAAATCTTCATGCGTGACGTTTATACTTTTTTTGATGGTTAGTGTTTCCGAAAGTACTTTTTTTGGGCTTAAAGGAGTTGGTTACTTTCGAAAATCGAAAGGAGGTAAAAAGGTGGATATTCACTACAAATATCATCCCTGTCAGTCAGTCCAATTCATAGCAGATATGCCATAAAAAGGGCAGAAAAATCTATTGACTTATAATCACGGTAAAAAAAATCAACCTGAGGAATATTAAGACAGTAAAAAAGTCTAAAGTCAACTTAACAAACATCAAGAAGGCTAGGTTCACTACCGTTCATATAACGAGTGGGGATATCAGAATTGGTTACATGAAAGCCGCTCTTCGAAGACAAGTAATGGAAGTTGTCTGTAGCAGAGTCTTTCCGAAGTTAATTTATATTAAAATCACCACAAGCAAAAATTAAATCATAATCAATGAGTTAAGTATTAAGACATGAGAAAAACTGTTCAGGACTGTTGCTGCTTTGAGGGTTATAAACAGGCTTCAGAATATTCACACACCTTCACTCACGATCTTTTTCTTAAAGCACACAACACTCAATTTTATTTGCATTTCATTTTTGTGTGTAACCGAGTTGGCGTTTTGTCGAAAATTCTTCATGTATTCTTTTGAAACTTGCTTGCGCTTCACGTACACAAAGTAAGATCGATCTCAACGGTTCGATGTAATCCCATCTCAAACATGTGTTGGCTTTAAAATCTTCGTGTTGTTCACCAACATTCGTTGTTGTCAGGGGTTCATGAAGGCAAAAATAAATACACATTTTTTAAACACGACTTGTTCGTGTTGGAAAATGCTGGTGGTCGTGAAGAGAAAAATGAATGAAATGACGTATGAGTTTCTATGCATAAATTGATCACTTTGTTGTGTTGGGTGGCGACAATTTGTCAAATTTGGCCGAGCAACAGTGTTTATTGCTGGACAACAACCATAAAGGCATTATTTATTGTCCCCAAGCAACAAAGTGATTGATTAATGCATAGAAACTCATTCGGCATTTCATTCATTTTTCTATTCACGACCGCCAGCATTTTCCAACACGAACAAGTCGTGTTTAAAAAATGTGTATTCATTTTTGCCTTCATGAAGACCTGACAACAATGAATGTTGGTGAATGACAAAAACATTTTAAATCCAACACATGTTTGAGATGAAATCACATCGAACCGTTGAGATCGATCTTAGTTTGTTCATGAATAATTTATGAAGGATGGTCGACAGCACGCCAACTCGGCCACACACAAAAATGAAATGGAAATAAAATTGTGTGTTGTTTGCTTCAAACAGTGTTTATTTTCATTTTCGTTTGAGATTTTTGTTTCATGAGTGACATTTTCTGAACCCTGGTTATAAACGCAAGAGACTAGAAGTTTTTATTATGGTCAAATAATTCAACATTCAGATACTCACAAGCATCATCATCACTTTTATCAACAAATTTTACATTAAGACTGAACTTACAGTAAATAGCTACACCACCACCCATTTTTTCACACCTATCATTCCGAAAAATTTTAAAGTCCTTGAAGTTATAAAAACTATCAGGAATGGTTCCCTTAAGCCAAGTTTCAGTAACACAAACTACATCAACAGAGGAATCTTCAAACACATACTGAGCTTGATCTAGTTTAAAACCGTTTAAACTTCGCGCATTAAAGTCAACTACATTCAAACCATCACAACGACTACACAAAATATTTATTAAAGCTTTATAATTACCACTAGCACCAAAAGACAATACATCAGAACTCATAAAAAGTCAAGAATCAGCTCAAGAATCAGCTCTAAACATACTTGAGATACAGACCACATTTAGATAAAATAAAAAAAAGAGTTATTGCAGATAAAATAAAGAAAAAGAGTTATTGCAGAGAATAAGAATAAGGGAAGAAATAAAGTGAAAGTATGAAATAGAAGAACAAAGAAAATTGAGAAAATAAATATTTTTCTTATAAATAAGCAGATGCAGAACATTTTATATAAGAACACTAAAAATATAACCTTAAACAAACACAATAAATTGATAGAATAAAAATTTACGAAGATCTTCATGTTCCAACGATGCAATTAACATTCTCCTAGCTATTAACTAGCTTCGCCTCACCATCACGGGTTACTTTAACGTATACATTGCTTCGTAATGAAAACACAGCAACAACACGGTTCTCACGTCTTAGTTGGTTAGCATAATACATGATAGCGCAGTTTGTTTTGGTCAAGCTTTCATGTAAATAAAGCGACCCTCCTCCCCCACAACCAATGTCACTAAGCAATAGTTGTCGTTTGTTTGTTTTGCGAACTGGCCTTAAACAAAGAAGTGCGCTCATACGGCGACGATAGTTTGACAATTACCAATGAGTTATTGTTGTTGCTTTTGGCACGTACTCTAAATAAATTGCACAGCCTAAGATTCTCATTCGCAGCAAATGGAACTCCGTTCATAACACCGTCGGTTGAGACAGCATTATATTCATATGACTCTACTTTAGTTTTAAGCGCTCTAATATCTTCATTTAGAGAGACCAGCATCAACCGTTTTGTCTATCTGCCGATTTTTCTGTTTTAGCTCTAAGACTTCTTCTTTTAGCAAACTGAATTCAGCGCAAGCTGCCTCGACTACTGATACTCTCTCGATAACATTCTTAATCGTAGGTTTCATGTTTACTAATTCAGCTGAAACTTCGCCGATCCTCTGCATAACTCTTTCCTCCGACGAATTTATTGCTTCCGTGAGCTGCTCAACGATGCTTTCTCTAATGCAGTTTAGTTTAGTGGTCAGACTTACATTAGAGAGAGAAGGTGTAGTTGCAGTTGATGACTCATCCATTCTAGAGCTGCAAGTACCGAATGGGGTCACTGGGGCGGCAATTTTGCGTCTCAAAGCTGCGCTACGAGTGTTTTTATTTGTTGTTGACATTATTTTAATTCAATTAAAAGCACGCACAAATTGGTTGATTCTTTGAAATTAATATGTTATTCGATTTAAAATTTTGCACGCTGTACAATAGTGAAAAAATGTTAGCTCAAAAGTTTCAAAATATCATTAAAAATATGCTGAATTGCAGCCACCTAAAAAACACGTCTATTCGCTACACATTACGAAATATATCGATATTTAAAAATGTTTTTAAAGATCTTGGTTTCAAATTTGTCGAACATGTTTATAAAAAGTTCTGTGTGACAGTGTGGTGAAAAATTGTTTGAAAGCGCTAGAGTTGTTTCGCAAGAGTAAACCCTGAAAACCTAAAGTTGCGGATTATTGCAAAATAGTTAAAGATCAAGCAACAATATAGGCCGTTTTTGGGTCTTCACATACAGTACTGCATTCTTTTCCGCGAAAGGGCGACAAATCATAACGCGATGTTAGGCTCATCTGTTTTAAAATACAATGCATAATGAAAAATAGCATTGTATTTGTTTAAAAGTGCCATAATGATTTATAATACGAAGTGTAAAATTTGAAAAAATAAAAGTTTACTACTTGCAAATGCAAGTCTATACAATTAAAGTTCGAGTTTATCTCTTTTATCTCTGATTCAATGTTTTTACAATGTGCCTACTTAATTTTTAGTACTGCTGCTTAATTTATAGTACAATATATGTCTGCTTGATTCTCAAATAAAAGATGCACATGCATTGTCTTTTCTTATCCCATGATTCAATAATCTATAAGGTTATTCGTATTTTTGACGTCTTCTCTATTTGGTATGGTTATTTTGAAATGAGAGTAAGACAAGCAAAGAAAGTCTAAAGTTGGTCTAGCCCGGCTATGAAATACCCTAAACCTCTTTTTCAAAATACAATAATAGTATTGAAAATGGGTATGTCCGTGGGCTGATGAAGCCCACATCTTTTATGTATTTTCATTTTGATGAATAATTTACAAATACCAAGTTTTAGTCCCGTAGCTCACATGTTAATGCCTTTATAAAATTTTCATGGATGTTCATGGATGGACTACGCCCAAGTTTTGAACACATTTTAGTTTTAGTATAAAAAATATACATTCCAAATTTTATCTCTGTAAGTTAAACATAAGCTTATTTATGGAGCTTTCAATTTGTTGGGTTACATAGGAGGCAGGCATGCCCGTGGTTGGATGACGCCTATTTTTCAAAAAAATCTTTGCTTTGTTATAAAATGTAAACGTACCAAATTGTATATTTGTATGGGTGGTAGGCGCTTCCGTGGGCGGATGACGTTCATTTTTGGAAGACATTGCTCATTTCAGCTCATCGCAAACTTCGGAAAGTTTAGCATTGCAGTGAATTCCCTTATAAGCGGCGTTGCCGCTACGAAAAATGCCATGCATCATAAGCAGATAGTGCCAATGTTTCTCAAAAGCGCTGACGGTTGAGTCGCTGGCATAAGTTTAATCGATTTTTGACCATTAAAAGACTCGGTCCAAGGACTGATCAATAAAAACAAAAAGGTCTCGTGTTTCAATTTGCACATAATTAATGTATAAATAAAAATAGTTAGTTTATACTTACGTGTTACATGGATTACCAATTTCGTATGGTAGTGAGAAGGATTTTTCAGTGTCTTCTATACAGTTGTCATATAAAACCACGTTTATAAAATTGGGATTAAATGTATGGGTTGTGAAGCGGCAGTTGTTCAAGCCATTATCGACAATGTCAAAACTCTCTCCAAAAGGGCAACACTTCTTGAGATGCGAACTTGAATTGTGTATGGGCTGTTTCTTAAATTTTTCTCTCTGCGTACAATCTTCAGGTGTGTTTTTTGTTATTTGAGTTTCATTTAATATAAGTGTGGCGAATTTTTCGACATTTGATCTGAAAATGCAATAAGTTCTATATTAAAAAGAGCTATTTATAACACAGGGGAACAAAATAGCACTTTACAAAAGTTGCAGGATATATGTAAGTTAGCACACGGCCAAGCTACCATTCCGCTGACAAAGCGTCTATCTTTTGCAACACGATCCGCACGCGCGGACTAGCTTGCGTCGACGACCTGGAATGCAGCAGTGTAGCACAACGTGGGAATGCAAGTCAGCATATTAAGGGTAGCAATTAAGGTAGGGATTTAGGCAATGTAGTTAAGTTAAATTTTATAAAGAGGCAGTCTAATTTATAACGACAACGAGTGCAGTTGATTATTTCCTGAAGAATAAAGAATAAAGATTGGTAAAGTATAGTTGGTCCGTTGAGCATTGGCTAGCTTATATCAGTCAATGCGGCCAAATAAAATAATTTTTTAGAACATCTCGAAGGATGTTCTTAACTGGCGCCCGAGCAGGGACCCGCTTAAAATGTAGGTTCCCTAAAGATAAAAACGTAAACATAAAGGATAAAATAATTTTTTTAAGTACAACGATTCACCATCTCGGGGGGACCATCCTGTAGGAAATATTTAAGCAAAATAATGAAGAATAAAAGACAAAAGTACAGCGATTCCTCACCTCCCAGGGGACCCTCCTGTGCAGTTATAAAATAGAATGTAACCAAAAAATATAATCGGATAAAAACTTATAAAATATTCAAAAAGATATGCGCAGCGATTCACCACCTTTGGGGGGACCCTCCTGCGTGTTTAACATTAAGGATGAGCTGTGAATCTTAAAAATCCTTTAAGTCCTCTTTTACGATACTTTCAAAAAAATGGCAACTGAGGTATCGAATCCTTTTCAGGAACGTAAAGAGTAATGGTTAGCGGTGTTTTTTCTGTGCGATTGTAGCAAAAAAGTGGTTAAGGTACGCCTTAATGGCGAAATTCATCGTTCACTTAGGAACATGGTGAACATTCCTTTCTCTGCTATATCCAATATATTGGAGATCGCGAAAGATAAATACGGCTGTGAAGCAAGCCGTGCCCAAGTAGTTTGCAAGCAATTGGTCGTCGGCAAGACTAAAAAGGATTTAGCGACCCTTCCTCGACCAAAAGAAAAACATAAAGACTTTTTGTCGCCGTTCCCATAAGAACACGGTTGAATATAATAATTTCATTATTCTCTCTTTCTTTACAGATATGTTTTTGCTGTAAGCTTTGTATCAGATAAATTACAAGTTTTTGTTGTCATATAATAAAGTAAAAGGTTAAAATAACTGTGCACTAGAAAAAGTCTAAAAGACTAGTGCTACATAAAATTGATTTACAAAAAATAAAAATTGTGTAGACCGAAAGTTTGTGCATTAAGAAAAGTTTAAAAACTTGTGTTAAATAAAACTTGTTTACAAGAAATAAAACCTCTATAAATATTGTGCATTAGAAAAAGTCTAAAAGGCTAGTACTAAAAAAAAATTGATTTTCAAAATAAAGAATTCTTAAAAAGAAGATAATAAAACACATTGTGCATTAGAAAAAATCTAAAACGGTAATGCCAAATAAAAATTCTTCTACAAAAAATAAAAATTCTATAAAAGAAAATAATAAACTAGATTGTGCATTAAAGAAAGTCTAAAAAGACTAGTGTTAAATAAAATTCCATTAAGCTTCCATTCCATTAAGAAAAAGCTTAAAAATTTAGTGCTGAACAAAGAATTTTACAAAAAGTTGAAATTCTAATAAGAAAAATATAGCAAAAACTGTGCGTGAGAAATTGCGTTTTGAGAAAAGTATTTGGCAAGAAAAGATCCTCCTAAAAATTGGTAAGTGCTTTTTTGATTACTGTTTATAATAAAAAAAAGAGAGAAGAACATATGGATTCGCTAACGCAATCTGTAACAGAGCTGACTGGATCCATGGTGGCATTGACGCAAGAGTTGAGGAAGGCGGATACTAGGATTCGCCAGCTTGATTAATTAAGTCAAGCTCCTAGTATCCTGAGAGATACTCCTCCTGTGCCACTACGTAGCCCTACGACAGAGGACGAACTGAAAGATATAAGTAGACTTCCGTGAAGGAGCTGCAGGCTTTCGAAGGCGATCCTTCACAATACGTTTCTTGGGTGCATTCGGTAGAAGGTATACTGCAAGACTACCAATTTGTTAGGGCGAAGCCCATTTTTCGGGCAATCCTCAACAGCATAAGAAAAATTAGAGGTAGTGCAGACAGTGCACTCATCTCGCATAAGATCTTCGATGATGATTGGCCAATTATCAAGTCTTGTCTTTCACTGCATTATGCAGATAAGCGGGATATCCAAACGTTGAAACACCAACTCGGACAGATAACCCAAAGTAGAGTCAAGCTCGATGAATTTTACGCGAGGATTAATCATCAGTTCTCGCTTATTATAAACAAAATCAAGATAGAAAATTATTCCGCCGAAACTGTGAATGCATTGATGGAGACGTATAGAAACAGGGCCTTAAATGTTTTTATAAGGAGTTTAAGTGGTGGTCTTTCTAGGATGATAATCGTTCAAAAGCCAAGCAGCCTACCGGAAGCCTATACGTTCAAAATTTAAACTATAGAAGTCACCCTGTACATAATCCCAACGATAGAAACTCAATTACAGTTCCGGTTAATCAACTGGCAAGGAGAGATAATCCTCCTCACTTGCTCCCGAGAAGAACATTATTCTCTAGCAACAGTAGCTCAAGGTTTGACAATGGATTTGGACATGGAAATGGAAGATTTAACAATAGATATCCACCACCAAGACCAATCCGACCAAAACCAGGAAAGTCAGCTAAATTTTATGGATGGGGCCTATCCAGCGCACCTTACATAGAATACGTAGGTAGTAAGGGCACGGTGTGAAAATTCCTTGTGGACACCGGCACCAACCAAAATTTCATTAATCCACGCCTTGCAGAAAATAGTTTTAGACTCTTGAATCCTTTTTCTGTTCAATCCGCTGGGGTCAGATCATGATTTCCCAAAAAGTCGAGGCAGGTTTTTTCAACAAGCAGGAAATGAAACATTACTTACATTATTTGTTTTGCCAATGGAAGAGATAAGCCCATTTCATTCATATCGCGATAACTCAGCACAACTGAAGAAGGATACGCAACTAACGAGAAAGAGATGCTCGCTATTGTGTGGGCATTAGACAACCTTCGTTCATACCTCTATGGTGCAAAACAAATTCTGATTTTTACAGATCACCAACCATTGACGTTTGCATGGCGTAACTCCATAGGTGCAAGGCGGTGCAGAGCACCGGGGCAAATAGAAAATGGTAACGAATCTGATATAATAAAAAATGCGATAACTTCCAAACGAAATACTGTGAAATAGTAGCCCAAAATTTTACTCAACAATTCATCAATATTTACAAGCTGGTGAGTTGGACACCCTTCAGTGTTGAGTTAACCTTGAGGCACTTGGCTCAGGCCCCGCGACAGCGCATCTTGAGGTAATAATTTTTCAAAATTTTAAAACCACAAATCAGTTTTCACTTGCTGTACCTAAGTATATTTATTTGATTTATTCTTTAATTTTATGTGTAAGTTTATGGGTCTTGGTTTCTCTTATTATCTAGGCAGTTACAGGTTCAATTTACGACATTTCATCAAAAAAGACTCTTCGATGATTTCATCAAGATCCAAGATTTCTATAACCTCTTTTTCGATTGACATCGTTGCGAAAGCATTCAGCTTTTTCTCAGACAATTTGTTTCGCAATGAAAATGGAACTGTTGCAGCTGTCTTTCGTTTGATTCATATTATCGAGAGTGATGGATGTTCTCAATGTCAACGTATACTCGTCAGCGTCAAGTTCAATATAAGTCGATTTGGCTTATTCCCAAAATTCTTCGAATTGATTCTTCAGCTCCTCAATATGGTCGACAAGGCTTTGATAAAGTGCGCCGCTACAGATAGATTCAAAACTGACTTCTGCAGAGCACGACTCACTTTGTTGAATTTATTGAGAACGGCGTTCCAGATTTTGAGCATGAGAATATTTTCAAAATCGCATAGCTCTCATCACACCTGTCACTAGCACTTTGTTGACCTGTGTTATTTGAAGGGATTCATCATCGATAAAACGCACCAGCAGCCCTTTCACCTCGACAATGCTGGCATTAAAAGAAAAAGTTGAATCATTTTTGGCCGACCATCGCGTACCTGTCGCTCTCTTCAGAATACATTGATTGAGTTGCAATGCATGTTGGAGTAAATCCCAACGCAAAGTTGATGTGACAAAAAAGAATACGTATTTTTCATGAAAAGGAAAAACGAAACAGCTTTTTATGTTTATGTTTATTATTAATATTCGAAATTAGTACAGTAAGATTCATGAATATCTTTAAGCGTACAACATGTTTTTATACATATATAATCAACACTTAACAAAAAAATATAAAAGTATTAAAATAAAGAAATGGGATAAGATAAATAAACAACAGAAAAATAAAAGGCATAAGAATACAATAATAATAAAATATAACAAAATAGAAATACAATACAATAATAAAACAAAAATTAATAAGTTACAAAAATAAAAAAAATTGAAACTAAAATAATGTTTACAGGTTTGAGGAAATTAAAAATTGAATATTATAACAATAAGATTTTGCAAGAACAAAAATTAAAGTTAATTATAAAAACATATATAGACAGAGAGAGATATATGAGCGATAGAAGAAGATAAAGAATTCGAGAAATAAGACATAGCTAAAAGCTTAAATTTGTTCGTGCTGGCAATTGGGCGGTCCGCCCCGGGTTCACGCTAAAATGGGGTGCAAAATTTGACAACAAAATTTTTCACCACACAATTTTTGATTTTTTTAATAATAAGAACACTTTAATGACTGTGTTTTTATGTTTTGAATATAAAGGGGGTGCAAAAGTGAATGCAAATAATTTGTGATTGGTTAGGGGTGCAATTGCAAAACAAATTCAATTAAAATTTTCATGACAGTAATACCATGTCTATACAGAGAGTTTAGTTTGCGTTTCCAGTACAAAGTTGCGTTTTGCCCTTGAACTCAATATAAACGCTTGAGTTTCCAGTCTAATTATACAGGACAAAACGCAACTGAACTCATACAATGACTACACAGAGAGTTTAGTTTGCGTTTCCTGTACAAAGTTGCGTTTTGTCCTTGAACTCAATATAAACGCTTGCGTTTCCAGTACAATTACGCAGGAGAAAACGCAACTAAACTCAGCTTGCTGTCTACGTTTACCAAAACTCAATTTGAGAAATGCCTAAAAGTATGGTAATGTTTAGATAAAACAGTTCAGTGAGATTTTAGATGCGTTCGGGATATTGAACTATTAGAAATGCCAACAACAGCTGATTCTCAATTGTGCAAGTTTCTATTTGTAATTTATTATTAACAAAAATAAGCAAAAAAAAAAGAACTTGGGCAAATTTAGAAGATGAGATTTTCTCATCAGTCAGTCAGTATGGGCCGAAAAAAGCTGAGGTTTGATCGAAAAAATCTGAGGTCGGCAATTCTGCCGACGCATCTCTGTGTGAACAGCTTCGATTGAACTCAATCAAAACGCAAACTTAACTTTCTGTGTAGACATAGCTAGCATGATGCCAAAAAAATAACTTTTTTTAACTTTAAGATACAAAGGTGTAACTGCACTCATTAAAGAAAGTATTTATTTAGCTTCATTTCGTAGTACTTCAAAATCTCCTTGCATACAGGGTGCCTGATAACTAGATGTTTGAAAAAATCTCTTTTTTTTGAAGGTGTTGTGTTTTTAATCTTTTTATCCATTTTCCTCGTAGAAAATCAAACATTTTATAATATTGTATTATTAAAAAGGATATCTTCTTTACAGAATTATGCTCTACATTGCAAGTTTTAAAATACAAATTATAAAAATAGCTGTTTTAAAAACTGCAAGAAAATTGCACTTTTATATTTAAAATGCCATGAATACACGAAGAGATCAGAAGGAGTTGTCTAAGCAACATTTGTTAAGCTAATAGATATCTAAATTTTTACCGAGTGGCTTTACAATATTTGCAATGGTTTTGCAGAAAAATGAGCTACAAAAAAAGTTCAGTACAAAAAAAGTCTGTTTTTGACCCTTTTTCTGCATCAAATGCCAACCTAGCTTCTCCATGCCTACAAAAATTAATCATAAATTAATTTTTATTGATGGATTTTTAAAAAATTCACCGAGTGGCTTTAAGTTTTTCCTTACCATTGTTGAGAAATTAACCTTAATATGAAGTAAGGTTTGGAAAAAAAAAATTAAAAACAACTAGAAAAACAATTTTTTTGCTCAACATTAGGCATAGAGTAGAATCAAAGTTGGATTACATGTTGTTTTAGGCCCATGGGGACAACGCTCAATGTGTATATTTATGTATACGTGATCAAATAAAATCATATGTGGAATTTAAATTTTTTCACTTCAGTTTTTAAACCGTTTAAATACAGTTACGTTAGTTATATAAAGATGCTTTAATTTTGGCTTAAGATTCAACAAAAAAAAAATATTTAAGTAGACTACTTGATGATGTTTATTCATTTTTTAATAACATAAACTGAAAGGATATTTTTGCAATGACAAAAAGAAATGAGGATATGTCTCATTACAAGGAAGAAATAAGGATATGTTTACATTACAAGGAAATATATACTAGGTGTCAAAAAATCAAGTGGCGTTCAAATAAATTTACAAAAAATATCTTCGATTTGGTAGAAAATGACTTAACAAACATAAAATTGAAAGAGGGCACAAAATTGGTGAGAAAATACTTTGACTGCAATGCAAAATGGAATGTACTGGAATGCATGAAACGTTTAGCTGGAAATGAAGATGCAACTCTTAAAAAAGACATGTGAAAGCAAGGAATTATTTTAAAAGCTTTTAATGTGCGGAATCATAGCGTAGAAAATGACTTATAAGAAAAACCTAACAATTTACTTTGTTATACATAGATTTTTTTTTAAAAAAACACCTACCTTAAACATTTTTTCTCAAATATCTCTTTTGTTTAAAAATCATTTTTAACAAAAAAAATGTTGTTGAAAAGGTGATGAAATCTTCTTTTTCTTCAGAAAATAAATTTTGTAGAAACAGCTTCAGAAGATGTCGCTTTTCTTATTTTTTTAAAAGGATCAGCATTTTTGACATGCCAAAAGTCAGAATTGACATTTAAAATGTCTTACCGAAATATGGGCTTAACAGTCAATTTTCAACTTTTATAATTTTTTTATACAAATTGGTTAGTTTAAATATTCAAATTGAGCTCTACCGGAAGTAACCTTTAAAAAGCTTCTAAATTACCACGAATAAAAATGACAGCCAAGTCCCTGAACAAACATTGCTACAACTATATATCTTCACCATCTTCAACAGTAAAAAAAAACTTTTTCTAAAAAACGCTGTTTTGGCATCATGCTAGACATAGCATAAGATAGAGTACAAAAAGAAAAATGTTGAAACATTCTTTTTATATTCCATAAATTAAGAGAATGAACACTAGCTACGCTAACAAATTTAGAATAAAATTGGGAAAAACAACCAGATGACAGCAAATTCCGTATCCTGGAGATCAATCTCAAGTCTACCATGTGTCATGTTACATAACTTGAACAAGCACACTATAGAGAAAAAGATTGTTACTCATAATACCGTTTCCATATGATAACTAACCGGATCACCGACGTAACTGAGACAATTTCTTAGAATTGAACTTAGGTTTTTTGACATAGGAAACTATGTCAATTATATAAAAACAATACAAAAGTTAAAAAACCAAATAATATCTCAATGACATCAAAAATCATCCAGTTACCTCATCAGGTGATTCCATGAGAATATTTTAAACCAAAATGTAAACAATTAGCCCTACTTCGTGTACAAATACACCAAATGAGTGGATTAAAATAACATCATAATAAGTTGAATATCCCATTGAATATCTGTCAGATAAAATAATATATTATTATCAAGATAATCAATAGTTAATATATCAACTAAACAGACATCATATTCAACCGCTCACACATAGTAAATTTACACTTAACTTACCTACTTATGAACATTACTTAAATACCTGCCAAGTGGCCATGAGTGCAGTTTCCGGTCATGTCAGTAACTTTTAGTGCAAAAAATACATACTCGAACAACTCATAAACATCAACATATTAATATATTATATTAATATATATATATTGATGATCATCTCGGACAAAAACATATGATCAGCACTAAGTCCTGTTGTTTGCGTTAGTTGATTATGTTCGTGATGGTTTTTATTGTCAGTCATAAGCATAATATCAGTACCTATAGTATTTTTACTATCCCCCTCTCCACCCCTAAATCTATAAAGAAAATTTCTTTCTATCTACCACTGAATGTCCAACTATCTAACGCGACAGAATTACTTATGATATCATTAAATATCAATAAAAACTAGTGCATTTTAACAATATTTGTCAAGTGTATAAATTAACTCTTACACACATAGACAACATAATGTATATAATACACCAGCAATACTGAAATACAAGAATTTATTTGAAATAATATAATATATGATATGTTCTTAATATGAAAACGCTTACCTACACACTGGTTATACCAAGAATCCATAGAGCAGTTCAATTAACTCTGAACAAGATCATGGCTTGGTTAGTTAAGTGTAAATTTACTATGTGTGAAAGTACAAGATTGTCTGTTGTGTATTATATTGTGATATAAATATTTTGATATTTCTGTTGTGAGTATTTTATCATATAACACATATATACCTTTGTCTTGTAACATTTTCATATGTCAAGCATCAGGGGTGTTGATAATTTTTGCTCTTGCATGGGTCTATCAATAAAAACCTTATCATAACGCATATACTCATACCTCGCAGTCAGTGGAAATTTGCAGTTTGTGAGTGATTTTTGCATGGATGAATATTGTATACAAAAACAAAAACATACATTTAGTTAAAAAATAATGTTTTATACAGTTGTTTTATGGAAAATCTTTTCTCGATATCTTAATGTCTAATTTAAATTCATCCATCATTTAATTGCTTCCGAACTTAGTCGAGCTCCTTTCGTATAATAGGGTTATCATTATATTACATTTACTTATGTGATTAGTACACATAAAAGGTAGGTTATCTTCTTTATAATTTTTCAGTAAAACAGCTTAATTTATATTGAGGTATTAAAGATACTCAAAATCAT
The DNA here is from genome assembly GCA_958299015.1 of Tetanocera ferruginea. Taxonomy (NCBI): domain Eukaryota; kingdom Metazoa; phylum Arthropoda; class Insecta; order Diptera; family Sciomyzidae; genus Tetanocera; species Tetanocera ferruginea. The sequence goes on from OY282644.1 coordinate 47,531,392, forward strand.
ATGTACTTTGTTTATAATTGGTATTAAGTAAATCAAAGATTATTCATAAGGATGCTATAAGTTTCGGTAATTTTTTGACATGATTGTTTCAAAAACAGCTGATGCATAATATATATATAACAACTCTTGTTATATTGGATCGGTTAAGGTGGCAAAGCATTACCCATTTGATGATCTTCTCAATACAAATCTACTATAGTTTGTCAGATTGTTAGTGAGAATAGTCCTTTGGGTATGCATCGTAGCGGTTAACCGTGCTGTGCCAAACATAGGCTGATGCATATCTTTAGAAAATTAATTCTTTAGAATGCATAAAAAGCGATATTTCGCTTAATTCTTGTGTTAGTTAGTTAATAAAAATGTTCACAAATACCCAGACATATGTATACATTAATGCATGTGAATCTGTTTTGTTAGCATTTAACGGTTCTGTCCCTAAAAAACTTGGAACATGTCATTAAATATTAGCAGCTTATCAGTGGTGACTGGCATTAATTTCTATATTTCTTCTTGTCAACATTTATGAGTTGTGAATCCGATTCCTTGTAGTAAAAGTGAAATCTTTGTGAAGATTGAGATGTGCCCCCTTTAGTGCAGTAAATCCATTAAATATATAGGGTTGAAAGAGTAGAAAAAATGGTAAAATTTATATTAAAAGATGTATAATAATAAATTAAATGCAATATAATATAGTTGTTAAAAAATTGTTTGCATATGTGAATGGTTGCATTTCGAAATAATAAAAAATATTTTGTATTGATTCAATAATTTACCATTTTTTGAACTTCTTTAATTAATACCACTTGTCTTGATATATTGCACATGTAGATTGTGTTTATAGTGTTCAACGGTTGGACCAAGCCATAATCTTGTTCAGAGTTAATTGAACTGCTCTATGGATTCTTGGTATAACCAGTGTGTAGGTAAGCGTTTTCATATTAAGAACATATCATATATTATATTATTTCAAATAAATTCTTGTATTTCAGTATTGCTGGTGTATTATATACATTATGTTGTCTATGTGTGTAAGAGTTAATTTATACACTTGACAAATATTGTTAAAATGCACTAGTTTTTATTGATATTTAATGATATTATGTATAAGTAATTCTGTCGCGTTAGATAGTTGGACATTCAGTGGTAGATAGAAAGAAATTTTCTTTATAGATTTAGGGGTGGAGAGGGGGATAGTTAAAATACTATAGGTACTGATATTATTCTTATGACTGACAATAAAAACCATCACGAACATAATCAACTAACGCAAACAACAGGACATAGTGCTGATCATATGTTTTTGTCCGAGATGATCATCAATATATATATATTAATATAATATATTAATATGTTGATGTTTATAAGTTGTTCGAGTATGTATTTTTTGCACTAAAAGTTACTGACATGACCGGAAACTGCATTCATGGCCACTTGGCAGGTATTTAAGTAATGTTCAAAAGTAGGTTAGTTAAGTGTAAATTTACTATGTGTGAGCGGTTGAATATGATGTCTGTTTAGTTGATTTATTAACTATTGATTATCTTGATAATAATATATTGTTTTATTTGACAGATATTCAATGGGATATTCAACTAATTAAGGTGTTGTTTTAAACCACTCATTTGGTGTATTTGTACACGAAGTAGGGACAATTGTTTACATTTTGGTTTAAAATATCCTCAGGGAATCACTTGATGAGGTAACTGGGGGATTTTTTGATGTCATTGAGATATTATTTGGTTTTTTAACTTTTATATTGTTCTTATTTAATTGACATAAATTTCCTATGTCAAAAAACCTAAGTTCAATTCTAAGAAATTGTCTCAGTTACGTCGGAGATCCGGTTAGTTATCATATGAAAACGGTATTATGGGTAACAATCTTTTTGTCTTTAGTGTGTTTGTTCAAGTTATGTAACATGACACATGGTAGACTTGAGATTGATCTCCAGGATACGGAATTTGTTGTCATCTGGTTGTTTTTCCCAATTTTATTCTAAATTTGTTAGCGTAGCTAGTGTTCATTTTCTTAATTTGAGGCCATGGAATACGCAAAACCATCAATCTATTCGAATGGAATATTCCTCATCTACGTACTCTCTGTACCCAAGGTTAAGCCTTCTCGCTACCGATTGCTATTGACAAGAGCCACTACCTCAAAAGAAAAACGCGTCGATCTTGAATATAAGAAATAACTGGTGAACGAGAATGAGACACATGGAATAGCCGCCGATTGCTCGTCAATAAATAATGCAACGATTTGTGAAGGAAATTCAATAAGGAAGTTACCTAAGGACGATTGCCTTCCAAAACTCATCAAAGGTGGAAACGCGAAATGTCGCTACGATGCTGATGAAAGTGAAACAAAAGAATAAGTTGACGAAAACACTATCTTCGTCACTAATTTTATAGGGATTATTCAAAGCGAGAGTTATTCGAGGGTATTAAATGGGACATTTTTAATTCAACTTAACAACGAAACATTTTCAAGCAGGATAGCCAGGAGCCTTCAAGCGTTACCATCAGTATTAACCAATGTGACGAATGAAGGACTTAAACCCAACTTGCAATAAGTTCACAATCTGAGCCTTGACAACATAAACCGCATGAGAAAGCTCGATGTCAACTTCCAAATATTCACCGCTATAGAAGCCATATTCTTGCTGGCCGTAGCTGCCGAATGTTATGTGACGTGGAAAAAAATAACAAGAAATATCACAATCCCTAACCTGCATCAAAACACGCCTCAGATGCAGGACACTGCTGAAATAAAAGAATCCATTAAGCATCCTGTTGTCTCCTGTATAAATCTGCGGGACGCAGATATTTGAAGGGGGAGGCAGTTATCACACGGCCAAGCTACTATTCCGCTGACGAAGCGTCTACCTTTTGCAAACCAATCCGCACGCGCGGACTAGCTTGCGTCGACGACCTGGAATGCAGCAGCGTAGCACAACGTCGGAATGCAAGTCAGCATATTAAGGTTAAGTAGGGATTTAGGCAATGTAGTAAAGTTCAATTTAATAAAGAGGCAGTCTAATTTATAACGACAACGAGTGCAGTTGATTATTTCCTGAATATTCAGAATAAAGATTGGTAAAGTATAGTTGGCCCGTTGGGGATTGGCTAGCTAATACTAGCCAATGAGGCCAAATAAAATTAGTTTTTAGAACATCCCGAAGGATGTTCTTAACTTGTATGATAATCATTTATTGATGAATTTTGGGAAAAGTTAAAAAAAACGTGTTACTTTCTCTATCAGCTTCAGTTTATAAGCCAAGGAGGAGTTAAAAGAAGTTATAAGCAAAAATAAAAACAAAATATTTTTTTGGTAATTTGACAACATTCTTTTAATATATTGCGCCCATTCCAAGCATAATGCAAAACGGGTCCGTCTCATGGCTTTCGATTTGTTTTATTTTTGGGCTATAGATTCCTATTAAAATTCTAAGAATATAAGTTCATTTATTTTTTTTATCGCCATTCGTTGAAAAGTTATGGACCTCTCAATTCTGCAAATCGTCCGAAAACGCCAGAATCGGGAAATTTTCAACTAATTGTATCTACGTCAGTTTTTATACAATTTTTATAAATAAGATACCGTTGGAAAGGTATTGGAAATAACTTTTTGGAAAAAATATATTATTTTAAAATTTTGGTTGTTAGGGTTGCCAACCAATTAAAACAAAAATAAATTTGCTAATATCTCAAAAAAAGCATAATTTTTTTTTGATTTTTTATTTTTTAAATTTGAAGAAAAACGTTGCCTTTACGTCAAAAGTAATTTAATGATGGAGCTTTTATATGTTTTTTCACAATTTCAATTTTTGTGCACATACCTTATCATTTTGAGACACTTTATCGTCTATAAATTTCATAATAGCTAAGATGTTCGAAAATTTATTCTGCAAAATGGTTTACCTTGTTAAGACCAACATTTGATTCATAAATTTTGATGACCTTACACTTGACCTTGGTATAGAAAACTGGTAAATGCCGAACAAAAAATAAAAAAACAAAAATTATTTTTTTAACTTGTATTCGTATAAATTAAAAAAAAAATTTTGATTGCTTTACTAGAGATTATTAAATTCTAATTGGGCTTGTAGTAAAAAATTTTAAAATCGGTCATAAAACAAAGAAGTTACGATGGTTACTCTGACGCTCTTTCAATTAAAAAGTTACAATGATCTCCATCCTCTATAAATTTCATAATGGCTAAGATGTTCGAAAATTTATTCTGCAAAATGGTTTACCTTCTTAAGACCAACATTTTATTCATAAATTTTGATGACCTTACACTTGACCTTGGTATAGAAAACTGGTAAAAACCGAACAAAAAATAAAAAAACAAAAATTATTTTTTTAACTTGTATTCGTATAAAATCAAAAAAAAATTTTGATTGCCATATTAGAAACTATTAAATTCTAATTGGTCTTGTAGTAAAAAATGTTAAAATCGGTCATAAGACAAAGAAGTTACGATGGTTACTCTGACGCTCTTTCAATAAAAAAGTTACAATGATCTGTATGGGTTGACAAGTATGGACCCCACTTCGAGTCAACTTAACATAACTTAAAATCTGTTCTTGTTCACAAGTAAACAATTTTATAATCGCACCAAAATTAAAAAAATCTGTGTTAAACGTTTTCAAAAGTAGCACGTTTCTGCTAGTTTTGAAAATGTAGTTTTCTCAGTGTATGCTTGAACAGCTCGTTATGCGAACAGTATGGGAACAGTTCGTTCGAGAGCTTAATAAGCTTAATCGCTTAATCTATGGCCCAAAAATAAAACAAATCGAAAGCCATGAGGTCAATTTTTGAAAAAAGTGTTGCGTTATGCGTGGAAAGGGCTATTGGCCGTTTCGACTTCATTTGAAATAATGGGTGTTTTTTTAAGAGCCTGCTGATTTGAAATTTAAATAAAACACATGCCAAATTATGAAATGGCCAACAAAAATTTTTTATTTTGTAGATAATTTCTTAGCATTTAACATTTAAATATAGTTTCGGGCATATGGCCACCACGACTATTTTGCACAAAGGTCATTCTGGAGGTCCAATTTTCGACCACCTTTTCAAGCATTTGAGGGCGTATTTCACCAATGGCACGTTGAATATTGGTTTCCAAAGCGTCAATCGTTGCTGGTTTATCCACATAAACCAATGACTTCACGTATCCCCACAAAAAATAATCAAGTGGCGTCAAATCACACGAACGCGGAGGCCAATTCACCGGTCCATTTCTCGAAATAATGTTGTCGTTGAAATGTTCTTTCAATAAGTCGATTGTTTCGCCCGCAGTATGACAAGTGGCACCATCCTGTTGAAACCACATTTCGTCCACATCCATATCTTGAAGATTTGGCAACATAAATTCATTGATCATGGTTCTGTATCGATTTCCATTCACGGTAACGCGTCGTCCTTCCTCATTTTTAAAGAAATTAGGACCGATGATTCCACCAGCCGCACCAAACAGTACATTTATCGGGATGTATTGGTAATTCTTGAACGGCGTGTGGAAAAGAGTGAATGTAGACCGAAATTTGGTAATAACGTTCTTTATGGTGGTCTCAGACGGACGATTATATGCACCATAAAATTCACGAAGTGCTCTATAAACATTTTTAATTGAACACTGTTTTTGAAAATAAATCTCCACGATTTGGAAGCGTTGTTCTGGAGTTAACCTATTTTAATGATTTGCCAAACAAAACTGAGTAGAGACGTCACTTTAAACTGTCAAAACTACTGTCAGACAATAGAGTAATCCATATTGAAAAAAACTTCATAAAAAAACACCCTTTATTAATAATTAAGAAAAACGGGCTTATTACTTCTGATCAAATAATTACTATATATTTTGGCGTTATAAAGATATCGGCTTTCAAAGATAAAAAATATTCTAAATTTGGCATAAATCTCATTTTGAAACCATATTACTTTTTGTCCTTACTTATATTTTGATAAAATTTATGTTACCTGTGGTCTATTTCTCAAAAATGCAAGTCTTGTAGAAAAAGAGAAATACTTGTTAAACAAAATATTTTTAAAACTTACTTCTCTCTTATCTGCAATTGTAGAATACAAGTTACAAGTTTATTTGTCTTATTTACAAATGTCAAAAGAACTTGTAAATAAAATTCTGAATCTCAAATCTTGCTTTTAAATATATAGCTTGTGATTGTCAAAAAATTGTACTGTCTCGCAAATCTCATTGTAATATTAACAAGTTTACGCAGAATGAAAATTGCACAACTTTTTCAATCGTGTAAAAACACCAATAACTCTAATGATGCGTTTTTAATTTGCTGTGCAAAAATATTAATATTTTTATTTTTTTAAGCCTAATATGAAAAATCATAAAATAATTGTTTTTGTTTAATTTAATTTTTTCGCTCATAAATAACTCTTAGTTTTTGAGTTTTATTTTTGTACTCTGAAATAACGCTTCTTTTTTAGTTTTATTTTTCGCTCATGTATAACACTTATTTTTGGAGTTTTATTTTGTAAATCAGAAAATAAAACTTATTTTTAAGTTATATCTTTTTACTCTGAAATAAAACTTTTTTGTTGTTTTATTTTTTTACTCAGAATATAAAACTTATTTGTGAGCTTAATTTTTTCGCTCGAAAAAAACACTTGTTTTGTGTTTTATTGTGTATTTACCTACAAAATAAAACTTTTATTTGAGTTTTATTTTTTCACACTGACAACCTTATTTTTGTAGTTTTATTTTTGTACTCAGAAAATAACACTTATTTTTGAGTTTTATTTTTTCGCTCTAAAATAAAACTTATTTTTTACTCAGAAAAGAAAATTTATTTTTGAGTTATAATTTTTGCTCAATAAATAAAACTTATTAGCAGAAAATAACTTGAGAAACTTTTTTGAGTGGCAGGAATAAAATTCACGACTTCTGTTAATTGAAACAGATAAGGATGAGTCAATATCTTCTGCTCCCAATATTCAGAAATTTACATGTCCAAAGTGATTGGTTTTGGTGTATACTTTTCGGTTCCAATGCATTTTGATGGTCTTCTTCTATGTTGTCATCGTCAGACTCCTCGTCTAATGAAGAAACTTCAATAGAACTTACATAACGACCCAGCAGAGAGCTATTTCGACTTTCATCAAATATAGAAGATGAAGTACATTGAATCGGCGGAGTTGAATGCTCAGAAAGTATATGGACTCATCGTCATTTGTCTCTTCTTCGTTTGCATTCCTAGCCTGAATTGAGTAACGAGAGTGTAGTATTAAGGGCCTTTAAAAGTTTTTTACCGGTAAAAAACCCTTCATTAAAAGTTTTATTGTAAAGTGACTGTTTTTATTTTAGATAATTTTTGTTTTTAACGTTAGTTAATTATATGATATTTTTCGGAGCCTGTTCGTCCAAAAAACAATATTAATATTCATTTTTGTTCCTGTGAAGCTTTTTGAGCTTTTAAATCGAAGATTTTAGAAAAATATTGATTTGTACGATTGTAGTTAAAAAGCGGATTTTTGATTTAAAACTCAATTTATTTTAGGTTAAAAAATAAAAACTATTTCTCTTTAATAAAGATCAAACTGTTCAAAGAAGTAAGGTATTTGCTTAACAAGTTAAAAAATTTGGTAGACATCCTTCACCGGTTTCAACCAGCACTTTACGAGAAAAACGCGTTTAAAGTTTAAGAAAGCGTACGTTAATAAACGTTTCTTCGGACATTTGAGCTCATAACTACAACAATTCTTATTCAATTGACGTAAGACTTTCTGAGATTATTTTTACAATGTTATGCATTCGAAAAATGCAAAAAAAATATATATATTTTTGGTCGCCAAAAAACTTTAATGGGCCCTTAATAAAGGTAGAAAATAAATTTTAAAAGCGTTTAACATTGGCGATACTTTAATGACGCCTCAATAAAAATTGTCCTCGATAAGTAATAAAAAGTTATGTTTCGAACGGACTTTAGGCGAGTTAACTTATTTTTTATTAAAATGAACTAAAATAAAACAGTTATTTATTTAAGTCATTCTTTGAAGATTTTTTGAAGATTTCTTCTATATTTAACTTCTTGAACTGAACTTACTTTACAATTTCCATAACTTAAAATTAATACTGCTCTGCTGTCGTCTCTGCAAATGTTTCGCTGCCAGCGTTGCTACTGTTTAAGGTTCTATTGTATTTTTCTTTAGAATTATGGGGACGTGACACCTTAAAAAAAATGTATTTTAATGTTTTAAAATGCCTTTAAGTTGAATAAAAAATAAGATATAGTTTTGAAAAATAAATATATATTTTTGTATTTACATATATGGCTACTGGAATTATTTTAAAAAAACATCAAAAAACCATGGCGGGCGTGATTACAACTAGGACATCGGAAAAAAAACAAAAAACGGATTTTTTTTCAGCATCAAAAGCGCCATGGAATGAACTAGAAGAAACAATTTTGGTTGAAAAATAACAAAATGGTGGCGTTTTTTCGAAAGTTGTCAAGTTTTTTTGTACAAAATCGGCCAAGAACTCAAAAACTATAAAATCGATTTTTCTGTCCGTAGTTCATCCCATGCATCGACAAGTGTAAAACAACATATTAAAATTTCAGTACGATCGGTCGAGTAGTCTTTGTTTTATCACGCCCGCCATGATTTTTTTAATGATTTTTTAAAAAAATTCCAGTAGCAATATATGATTAAAATAATAAAAAAAACAATTTTTTTTTTGCGAAATTTTTTTACAAATATATATATATAATTTTTCAAAATTATATCTTATTTCTTATTCAACTTATACGCATTTTAAAACATTAAAATAAAAAAATGTTTGAAGGTGTCACGTCCCCTTAAGTGTGGTGACTGTCTGGATATACGTCAGCATTTGTTGTGGGAGCGGATGCTCGTGTAGTTGAAAGTGTTAATACATTTTTCGTTAACTCCTCCGCCCTTAATTTCGAACGTCCGCGTTCGTTATGAAAAATGCTGGATTTTGTTCGATGACTGTAACTGTCTGTTGAAGTGGAGCTGAAGTATTTATTTTTGTTGCTCTGGTCTTCTTTAACTTTTTGTATGACAATATTCCAATGATAAATGCAGATATGATTATAATCCCAAGATTTGAATGATGATGATGATTATTATCAGAGAGGATATAAATGCATATTTGCTTACTTTATAAGCATTTTGCATATTTTTCAATATTTTTTGTTATAATGCATATTTTGGGTTATTTTGCATATTTTTGCATATTTGATCATTTTTTCCTAAATTTTTTATAAAATTGCCCGGCTAGCGAAATTTTTTGTCACAAAAGCGCAAATGTGACGCAGCACATTGCGACTAGCAAGCACAAAATTCTCGCGCAAAAAAGTTCAGAAGCATCTTCAAACGAGACGCAAACTTTGATTGGGGAGTATCAACAGCAGCAAACAGATACATACCCAATGGATTTATGCAAAGCTTTTTTAGAATCAAATATTCCACTGAAAAAGGTTTGTAGGTTAGTCACCCCAGCCTGAAAAATTTTATGCAACGCTACCACAACAAAACAGTGCCAAGCGAGTCCTCGTTGCGAGCAAAATATGTTCCATTACTGTACAAAACAGCAATGAACGATATGATCGAAAAGGCATCAAACAGTTATAAATGGGTTTCGATTGACGAGACTACCGATGTTGAGCAACGCCTAGTGGCAAATTTTATTTTTGGCATCCTTGATGGACGTGCTGATTCTGTGGAACGCCAAAAATGTAAAATAAAAAATGAACTAAATATGCATTGGATTAAATAAACCTACATCTATTTAATCTTGTTTTGGTCATTGCGGAGGTTTTAATAGATTTTGAAGTTGGTTTTTCGTGCATATTTAAATGCATATTTAAGGGTTTTTTAAAGCATATCGTATGCGCTTAAAACGAGTTTTATGGTGCATATTTTTGTCCTCTCTGATTATTATAATCAGGCTTTGAAGTGAAAGGGTCTCTTCGTACGGACCTAGGGATGGTACTCTTAAAATAGCTGGCAAGGGCTTATATTGACTGTTTCTGTGAAGCTGTATTCATGTTCTCCAATTTTGATAGTAGTGATCCGGTATTAAATTAGATATGTTCCTGTGTGGTTTAGTTGTTCTCTATTGATTTCTATGACACCATTATATTGCCATTTAACATTATTAATCCTGGGGTGATGGCTCTATTTATGGTATATGAAACCCATTTGTGCTGGGCAGTGTGATCTTGTTCCTTTAAGGTACTATTACAGAGTGTAAAAAATTAAAAATAATTTTTAGTTTTTTTTAGAATCTGGTTTCTTAAGGCCTTAAGAATGCGTTTACGAAATTTTAGAAAAAAAAAGATCAAATAAAAAAAAGATATAACATACATTACATTCGTATGTCGCGCATTTATTCATATATTATCGTTAATAGAAGGAAATCTTTTCACGTTTTTCTCGAAACAAGTTTTTTCAATTTGGTTTCTAGGATATCTCCAATTCTGCTTGATCGATTTCATTGTGATCTTCATAGACTCTGTAAAGCACTCTACCTATAGAAAGCCGAGAAATTTTTATATATTGTTTTTTACGGCTAAGAATTTCTGCCAAAAAGAGGGGTTTTTTGTAAATTTGTTTTTCAACGCATGCCATTTTTTTTTGTTTTGTTTTTTTTTTTATTATTTGCGTAGGTTGAGTGCTCAACTACAACCCTTAACTGAAGAAAGCACTTTGATTTTTTACTTTCCGACGCCTTAAAAATGCTGGAGACGAGAAACCAACTTACAACCTTTTTTTAAACACCCAACTTCAACGACCTCTAGAAAATAAACAACAAATACAAAAACAAAAAAAAACATTTTTTTTATGTCTTCAACTTTAACTGTACATAATTTAAATAAATTTGAATTAAATAATTTAACAATAATAAAAAAGGTGTTGTTTTTAATAGCTTCACACTGTAATAGTACCTTAAGCAACATTGGCAAGCAATTATCATTAGCTATATCTATGAAGTTATTACTGTCACATATTCTTATATCATTAATAAGAAAAGCCGACAGTTTTCCGTTACATAATAATACTCGAGTGTATTTTAATTTATAAATGATATTATTTTTATACCCTAAACCTGAAGCGAGTCCGGTATAGAAAAGTATATATATTCTTGATCAGCGTCACCACGTGAGTCGAGCTATCCATGTCCGTCCGTCCGTCCGTCCGTCCGTCCGTCCGTCCGTCTGTCCGTCTGTGTGTTGTCCGTATACACAGGATAAGAAGAAGGAGTTGAGATAATTGGATGAAACTTGGTACACATGGTCACATGGACCCAAGGATCTGCACTATTGAATATTTTTTGAATCCGCCCACGGACACGCCTACCTCCCGTACAACGCGAAAATTGAAAACTGCATAACTCAGCTTATAATTACCCTACAACAATAAAATTTGGTATGTATGTGTTTTATATTAACACAAAGATGTCTTTAAAAAATGGACGTCATCCGCTTACGGACACGCCCACCTCCCATACAACCCAAAAATTGAAAACGCAATAAATAAGCCTCTGTTTAACCTACAGAGCTAAAATTTGGCACATGTGTTTGTTATGACAAAACAAAGACGGTTTTGAAAAATGGACATCATCCGCCTACGTACACGCCTACCTCCCACACAACGCGAAAATTGCAAACTGCATAAATCAGCTCATAATCAGCCTACAACAATAAAATTTGGTATGTATGTGTTTTATATTAACACAAAGATGTCTTTGAAAAATGGACGTCATCCGCTTACGGACACGCCCACCTCCCATACAACCCGAAAATTGAAAACGCAATAAATAAGCCTCTGTTTAACCTACAGAGCTATAATTTGGCACATATGTTTTTTGTAACAAAACAAAAATGGTTTTGAAAAGTGGACAACATCCGCTCACGGACACGCCTACCTCCCATACAACGCGAAAATTGAAAACTGCATAACTCAGCTCATAATAAGCCTACAACAATAAAATTTGATCTGTATGTGTTTTATACAAACACAAAGATGTCTTCGAAAAATGGACGTCATCCGCTCACGGACACGCCCACCTCCCATACAACCCAAAAATTGAAAACGCAATAAATAAGCCTCTGTTTAACCTACAGAGCTAAAATTTGGCACGTATGTTTTTTATGACAAGACAAAGATGGTTTTGAAAAATGGACGTCATCCGCCTACGGACACGCCTTTTTCCCATACAACCCAAAAAGTTTTAAACTCAATAAATAAGGTTATGTTTGTCATAGAGAAATTCAATTTGGTATTCATGTTTTTTATACCAAAACTAAGGTGTGTTCAAAAATTGGAAGTAATCCGTCCATGAACACGCCCACTTCCGTATGTGTAAATTTTTCATCAATATTTAAATGCATATAAAATATAGGCTTCATCCGCCCTTGGAGACGCCCATTTACAATAAAAATTTTTTGTTTTTGAAAAGTGGGTTTAGGGTATTTCATAGTCGGCCTAGACCGACTTTAGACTTTCTTTACTTGTTATTACTGGTTTTTTAAGTTTAGACTAGCAGGTCTCCTTATCTCTTTATAGATAAACTTACAATACAAATCAAAACTTCATTATTACATGCTCCTTTTACTTTTGAGAATTCGAAAGCTTCTTCTACATTTATATAATTAATATTATTCTATTCAAATGCTTCTTTTAACATGCTAATCTCTTTTTCAGATAATATAAATGAATTTAAAATTCAAACCTTGACCAAGTTATTGCATGTTCTACATTTATTAGTTCTTCTTTAAGAATTTTTAATTTTTCTTTAATGTTTACAGCTACAAAATTTTGCATTAATTCACATTAATTGCTTGCATAATAATATTCGTTCCTTTCGTTAATTTATTTATTGCATCTATAATGTTTCTATTTCTATTTATTTATTATTACTATTTTCTGATAATTCATTTAATTTTCCATTTATATCCTGGTGATCTCGACTTTCAGATATCCATTTCCAAATTGTTCCTAAAAAGTCTATTGATCTTTTGTTTTTCTTTTTTAGCTTAACCCTCACTTTGGCACTATTTACATATGTAAATATCCCAATTTTAAATTTGGCATAACTCCTTTCCTTTTCATTCGATTTGAATATGGCTTGGACTCTATGGCTATTTTTTGGTTTTCTTTCTGAAAATTCAAAAGTTGTTTTTAATTTTAGAATTTTTTGATACTTGTTGAAAATTTTGAAAAAAAAAAATGATAAGGAAATACTCTTCACATATTTATTATATATACATATTTCATATATGATAGCTTTTATTGGAAAAATATTAATGAACAGAATTGCTTACCGGGACACCGATGCAACAATCAATATTTTAAATTTACGGTTTTTATTTGTCATTATTACTGTGTTAATCAATACAAATTCTTTTCTTTATTAAGTTTACACTACGATGTTTCACAACTGATCAATAAAAACTCTTTTCTTACTATAACACTTCAACTCTTTACAACTAAGTTAAACACACGCTACATTTTAATTCTCCTTTTCGGGAGAAAAATAAAGGTACGCAGAAATGAAACCGTGAAAAAATAGTTGTCAACGTAGTGTGCTTTTCAAATGCAAAAAATACGCAAAGTTCAAAAACCCCTTATATAATATATGAAAAAAAGGAACAACTGAAGTTGTGTGGAAACAGCGCCAGTTTTTACAACAATATGTCATGTTTTGATATTTAAGCTGGAAGTGCTAATTTAATAAAAAAGTTAATTTTTTGTTGAAATTTGTTTTGTTTATTCATTGGAACTATAAATTTGCTTTCAATTTGATTTTCATAATTATATTTTGGTTATTTCGTAAAGGGCTGGATCGTCAAGTGTGCATAATATGTAAAACGCTATATCGTAAGAAGTAATGCATGGATTTCAATGGTTAGTAATATTTTGAAAAGGGTACAGAATAACCTTTCTTTTGATACCCATAATGCTAGATTTTGTTGGAAAATTAAAAACAAAAATACGACTTTTCCAGGCCCATTTTCCCAACATGCGAACCCTATAACTTCTAAGCCACTTGAGAGCGGCGTGAAATTTTTCCGGAATTGGACTTATGGTGTGACTCAATCGTCACAAGCGACGTTTTTCATGTTATAAATTACAAACACTGATCTGCCCTAAAAATAAGTGAAGCGATCGGCGTTTTTGCAATGCTTACCAATCGAAGCTTACAGTCAAATTAAAAAATGCAACGGTCAGCTTAAAATAGCAATTAAGCACGGGCCAGCTACTTGAGCTGCGCTTCTGTTAATATAGCTCGAAAATGATCGCGGAAGTAAATGAACTCTTGTGGGTTGAATTGCAATGTAGTATGTTTGTTTCTAGGTTAATAAACCGCTGTTGTTGAAAATATGTGTGTTGAAATATAAAACGCGGAAATAAGCCAATTCGTGGTGCCAACGATGTCAAATATCGAGGTGACCAAACGAAGAATGTATATATGTAAATAAACTAATATGTATGTTTGTATATTTAAGTAAGTTTGTATATTTAATCGTTTATAAATCTTAAACTAAAAACTGTACTATAAATAAGAGTAAAATTAATAAAGAAAGAAGAGTGTTAATTAACCAATAAAGAAGTGCAGTTTAATTTTAAACTTTCAGGTTACACCGATAAAGGAAAGGATTATTTGGTGAGTATAAATGTAACGATGTAACAGTAAATATTTAACGTTACACAACAGAGTTGTGTGGGTTCGACGGAGAACTCCACACAACATTTATGGCGCAGCCGGTAGTCCTTTTTTTTAAAAAAATTTTGGAAAAAAAAAGGATAGTGATTCGAACTCACCTAAATTAATACAAATTGTAACTTCCCACTGATTCTGCGATTCCGTAGCCAATTTTTTGTAGTTGACCGGACCCTCCAGAGTATAATTAAAAAGGTTTCGAACCATTAAACGTGTAAAATTCAGGAAAATTTACAATAAACAAAGTGAATTGATCGCGGATTTCTACGTTTATGTCCGATAACTAGAATCAGGAAACAAAAGAAAGAATTAAGATTTTTATGGTCACATAAAAATAAATTAGATAGATGAAGAAATTAATCAGGATTTAATGGAGAGCCAGTACGTATCAGGAAGAAAGTATACAGAATTAGCAGAAGAAATTGGTAGATTCGCAGAAAATTTATGGAACAGGGCAAGAATTATTATTGGTAATAAAGAAAATTTTGCGTTATTACAGTCAAAAGTAAGAGAGAGAAATATAACAAAAGTAGTAGAACTAGACGTTGTTTTCGACTATTTAGAATCATTTTACGAGCATAAATTAGCTAGTCAAAGGGAAAATTTTGAAGAATTGAAAAAAGAGTTTGAGGCATTAAAGAAAAAATTGACAGAATTGGAACAACAACAGATAATGGAAACTGAGAGAGCCCAAGAATTAGATTTAGAAAACGAAAGGCTGAGAGAACTGTTGAAAAATAAAAACATTTGTAACGACATCGTCGAGAAAACATTACTCATTTAGCAAGGGAAGATTTCGAAACAGTAGAACAAGCCAGCGATAGAATAAGAGAATTGCAGGTACAGAATCGACACTTGCAAGAAGAATTGAAGCTAGCAGCAGAAACATCATTATACCATAAGGACGCAGGGGATTCAGAGGAAAATCTGAATAAAAACTCAATTATTTCAAAAAATATATTAGTAAAATCCAGCACTATGAACATATGCGAGATATCAAAAACAGTTTCTAGTCTCGTGCCTCTATTTTCTGGAGCGGAATCCAGTGAGTTACACGCAGAAGTTTATAAGTTTATACAGGGCACAGAATTAGCTCTTTAGGGCGTTGGTAAAGAGAACCTAGAGAAAGTTATTCAGTGCATAAAGTTAAGATTATATGGAGATGCTTTTGAGTTGATAATGTCTAAGCAATTTAACACGTTAAGTGAATTACATCTACTAGTAAAAAAATACATACCTAAAACCAAGATCACTGGATGCAGTATGGAACTACAGCAGGCAGTACAGAAACCAGCAGAGGAAATAAGGCAGTTTGCTAGAAGGCTGAGTGGTCTAAGAACTACAGCAGAAGAAATAATATACATCAGATATAAAGATGGTGTGTCAGCACTGTTAACTGAGTTAGAGAGAACCATGCTTACAGCATTCAGAGTGGGTTTGAGAGATCCTACACTGAGGACACACATGTTGGGCGTAAATTTAGACACATTTGAAGACATAGTGGAAGAAGCAATAAGTGCATTTGGAATAATAGAAAGAAGAACAAATGTGGCAGGGAAATTTGCAGTGAATAAAGTGCCATTTGGACCAACTATGAATAGGGTTGAAGAGGAGCATAGAGAATATTCAGGGACCAATTCACGGCCAGTGAGACAAATTATAGGTAGATTTGAGGAGGAACGAAGTAGAAATATTAGACCAACATGCTCATTTTGTAATAGAGTGGGTCATACGAGAGATGACTGCTATAAAAGGGAAAAATCAAACATATTGCCAAAAGTGCAGACAATACGGGCATGAATGTAATTTTAACGGTTCAACTGGCAGGGATTCGAATGGATATAACGGGAACAGAAGGGATAATAGTTATAATAAAAGTCAAATTAACAGCAATAAAAACCAGAATACGAAAGATAGCAGAAGATTTTATGTAGGCAACAGAGAAGAGATAAAATGTGAATGGTGTGCAAGAGTAGGACACAAAATGCAGAATTGTTTTGCAAAAAGAGATTTCGATGCGAACCAGGGAAACTATCAAGGGCTCAGCCGAGGCCAGTAAGCTGGGAACCCACAAATTTAAGTAAGATAAGGCCAAACATAGTGGTCACAGATAATTTGACGTCAGAAAAGACAGTAAATATCTGTACTACTAAGCCAACTGATAGAATATCGGTCAATCTCACAAAAGAAGATCTAGTTGAAATATTAATAACTACATCGCAGAGTTTCGTCAGTTTTATGGTGATGATATCCTACATCATTATTTGCATTAGCAATTCGACACTAATGATAATAAATAAAAATATAAGCAATATAATTGGGAAAAAGTCATACTTAGATAACGCCAAAAATTTTTTCGAGTCGTAAATACATTTAATAGAAACTAAACTGAAAAATCTCAAAATAGAATTAATAAACAATTTTAAATCTTATTACAAAAATATGAAAAACGCATGTTCTCATATGAATTTAACATTCCAAGAAAAAGTCGAACAAGGTGGATGTTTTGGTTTGTCCAAAGTGAATGATGTGTTCGTAGAGATCCCGTGTAAAGACTCAATTAACGGACGACTCATTTTACTTGTAGATTCCGGGGCTGATACCAGTTTAGTCAAACAAAACCAATTGAAGAGTATTTTTAATAGAGATACAAGTGATACAAAAAATTAAAGAAAACATAATTCTCCCACCGCTGCACATCAAACTTGGACTTATGAAAAACTTTGTCAAGGCGTTAGACAAAGCAAGCGAAGCATTCACATATTTGAAAACGATTTTTCCAAATCTTTCTGATGCCAAGATAAAAGAAGGTGTCTTCGTTGGATCGCAAATAAAAAGGTGTTAAGCGATCTTCAATTCGCAGAACTATTGTCACCAGTTGAGGCAGCGGCGTGGGATTCTTTTAGGGACGACTGTTTCTAGCTTCCTCGGGAACAATTAAAGTGAATCTTACGAGAAAATAGTCAACGAGTTGCTCAAGAACTATAAAAAAATGGGCGTAAATATGTCTCTGAAAATTCACTTTCTGCACTCCCATTTGAATTTTTTTCCGAAGAATCTCGGTGACGAGAGCGACGAGCATGGGGAAAGATTCCACCAACAGATGAAAGCAATTGAGAATCGGTACCAAGGATTTTGGGACAAAGGAATGATGGGCGACTAATGTTGGTTTCTCATCAGAGAAACCGATCCCGAATTAAATAAACGACATAACAAGAATTCTAATCATTTTGAATTTCTGAATGATAAATAAAAATTATTTACAATGTAAATAACAATATAAATGATTTGATGCAACAATAAAAATTATTAATAATAATTATATACAATTTAAATAATGTAAAAATAATGTAAACTATTAAAAGAACAATAAAAATGAAGAATATATGATTTTATTACAACAACCTTTAGTTCTCATTTTTTTTTTATGGCAATAAAATAAGTCCAAATGCATAAATTGATAATCACACAATTTGGGTGATTTCGTTCCATTAAACACAACTTTTTCATTTCTCAATAGATTTTCTTCAACAATAGCTTATTTTTTTGGAAAAATAAAGGCTTTCAGTAAAAAATATCAAAAGTAATAAAATATTTCGATTTCTTAACGAAATTTGCAACTATTTTGTCTTTTTTTGGAAATTTTTCTGAAAAATAAAAAAAATCCCCGAAATTTGAATTTATTGCGCCAAAACCAACAACTCGACCAAGAAATGGTGTTTGCATTGTTTGTAAGAAATTTTATTAGCTTTTATTTGATATATCATTTGTTTGATTACTGTTGTTGGTTCTGAAGATATATGCAATTAAGTGGAACCAACTTTTTTTTTCGTTGAAAACCCTACAGTGGGCAATATCTCGAAAACGGAGTGACAGAAAAAAAAACAATTTTTTTTTCGGAATAAGCGACCGATTTTACATGAGAAAAGGATAGTGGCATTGAAAGTACATATTGGCTGTAAACCAGTGTAATTGAATAATATAAAGTTTATTAGTTATAACAATCTAATTCCTTTCCTGCCCCGCTTCGCTGCCAGTAACCTGTGAGGTTTGCACCCCGTTACTTGGTCGGCCCCTTAACATTTATGAAATTACCTTTTAAATAATATTACAGAAAGGATATTTACACTTTACCCTATCCTACCCTCGCCTCGCTGCAAGTAACTTGTGAGGTTTACACCCCGTTGCTTGAACAGCTACGCCAATGCAGTATAACACATAACCAAGCCGATAATAGATAACATAAGATATTTTCCTCAAGCACCAGCTTCGGTCGCGGTAACTTATGAGGTTTACACCCCGCTACCACGCCCTTTTCTAGCTAAACGCTCGTCCTACCTTTGAGTCCGACAGCCGTACGTGTAAGGTTAACGTCCCCTATTTCGTCGACTCCAGTCAGAAGTGAGGTTAAATATTAAGCAAAGCTTATAATTAATGAACAAGTAATCAACCAAGATAATTATAACATATAAATAGAGATAACCGAAGCAAACCTGCGAGTGAGGACGACTTGTGAGGTTTACACCCCGTCATCTCATCGTAATCATAAAACCAAGATAATCATAAACTTAATAAGAATCAGTACCACCGACGATCAGCGTACGTCACAAAGCCATTTCCATCAGCCGAGACGCAACGTGCCAGGATTTTGGTGATATACACATATTTTATAAAATCAAAAAAGAAATAAAAAAGTATAAAAATCATTATAACGACGATCGAAATATTTGCGTTTGTTTTAGTGTCCAAATACACAAATATTTGAACGATCCTGGTCAGCCGCTTTGTCTGTCCCAGCTATAGACCCCGGTAAACGGGGAGTCGTTACAATGGTGCCCGAGCAGGGCCACTAAAACAATTTCGATCGATCGTTATCACTTAGGAAACGCGCCATTGTCGTTGTAACCAATTCCTAAGGAGACCCTGACGATACTTTTATATATAACAAATGTTACCCAATTTTACACTTAACAAAGTAACTAAAGTTTTACTTTACCTCAAACGTTTCGGTAATTAAACGCATTTGAAAGTGTTATTTAACATTCTTATTACAGGCAATTTCAGGCAAAGGTAGCAAAAGGTAAGAAGATCTATCTGGTTTATTTCAGCTACTATATTGAGGCTTGTAGAGTCAGTTAAAAGATAACCTCAGAGGAGGCTTTGGTGATCGACTGGGGTCTTAGGCAAAAAGAAATAAATTCGGCTTTTAGGACAACAGGAAATCCTCGCGAATAGCAAGATTTTGCAAGTTTTTAGGTATTCATTTTCGTGCCCTGTTGTGAGAATTTTTAATTTAGCATACGCCCAAGAATTCGGCTTTGAGGAATCCGGTACGGTGGAAGAGTTGCGTAGGTGGTTTGTAACCTTTACCACCGACCCAGACAACGAAATGAAGTGGGAACAGCGTCTACAAGAGCTTGAGGTTAAACACGCAGATAAGAGACCTGTGCCACCACGTACTTTACTTATACCACCGGTACCTGAGACACAAGAATGTGATGATCCACTACAAGGTTTCCAGGTACCAGACACTATTGCCAGACGTCATGACACCACGAGGTATGGTAGCGTCGCCGATCAGGTGCGGAGATGGTCCGTCCGATATGAAGGAGGTTTTTCTTTCTAGTTGTTGCTGCTTGATTTTTTTGTTGTTGTTGTTGTTATAGTTGTTGTTGTTGCTGCTTGTTATTGTTGTTGCTGTTTATTGTTGTTGTTGTTGCTGCTTGTATTTGTTGTTGTTGTTGCTTTAGTAGATATTGTGTTGTCTCTGGTAATTTGTTTTTGATCTTGTTATTGATGCTAGTTATTGTTTGGTTTTTAGTTATCTGCTATTTTTAGTGTTTTCGGTGTTTTATGATTTACTTCATGCTTTACTTAACTAAACAAACTGGACTGGTTTTGTGTATCTGTTGTAATTTTTTAGTTTTGTTTCTGCTTGAGAGTAGTTTGAGTTCTTCTTCGCTCTGTTTTTGTTTTCCAATATTTTTTCCAGATGTTGTTGTTCTTGTTCATGAGCTCTTTTTGGTGTTTTGTTTAAATAAGGTTTGTTTGTTGCTGCGATTGATTTTGGTAATGTTGGTTTTAACTTTGAGTATTCTTTTTGCAATCTTATTGTTGTTTTTGCAGATTTCATCTGCGTGTTTGATGTTTTTATGCATCTTATCTCTATTAATGTGTATTTCGTTGCAACTATCATTGAAATGTTATTGATTCGATTCAAGGGTTGTTGTTGTTTATGCTAAATGTTGCTGATTGCTGTTGTTGTTGCTGCTTGTTGTTGCTGCTTGCTGTTATTGTGGTTGCTTGTTGTTGTTGTTGCTGCGTGCTATTCTCGTTTCTGCTTGTTGTTGTTGTTAGTGGTGTTGTTGTTGCTGCATGTTGTTGTTGCATGTTGTGGATGTTGCCGCTTGTTGTTGTTTTTGCATTTTAAGGTTGTTTAAAGCTTATTCCAAGACTGTTTGGCTGATTGAGTTCTTGTTGTTGTTGCTGCGTGTTGTTGCTGTTGCTGCCTGTTGTTATTGCTGCTGCCTGCCGTTTTTTATGTTCAGAATTCAATCTTATTCTGAATATAGAATAATTTTATAGCCTTATTTCTACATTGTTTTTGTGTGCTATTCATAATCATGATGTTTGGTGGGAGATCGTTTTATATTTTTGGAAGCATAACATCAAGTCTATGTTTTCCATAGTTGTTGTGGAATTTTGGCACTTCAAATCTTCCTTCCAGTCGGCGTTGCGTGTTGTACTCATGTCGAATAGGGTTTTTAAAGCGAGTATCATTGAAGAATTCATTCAACAGGCTGCATTTAAATATATTTTCAACCGTTAGGACTTGAGGATGGTGACATAATGGAGAAGTGTTATTGAGTCTGCTGAAGTGGTTTCGTTTGGAAAGTATTTTGAGAATGCTATTTTGACTTCTTTGTAGATAATGGCAAAGCGTTGATGTGCCCCACGCTGTAATGCTATGTCACATATCTGACTCGCAGAGCGCGAAGTATGCCTGCCTCAGAACGGCGTAGCTACACGCAAAGATAAGATGATGTGTATAAATGATGTTCTGTGCAGTTTGGCTCGCAGTTGTTTTATATGTGCAAGCCATTTGAAATGACAGTCAACGCCTTAGTATTTATATTCATCCACAGTTTCGATAAAAATTTGGCAGTTGTCGTCTAGATTGCTCGCAATTTGGTGGTTGTGTAGAGAAGACGTTTCGTGAAACTTTATATTAATGTTCACGCGTTGGATGTGTGGTGGACGTATATGCATTAGTTTTGTTTTTGCAGCGTTAATAGTCAGCCTATTGTCATGTGACCATCTTGTTATTATGTCAAGTTCACCTTGCATAATTTTTGTTGCGATTTTGTCATCTGTATGCTCAACTACTATAGCCGTGTCATCTGCATAAGCGTATGCTTTGCTGTTTTTTAGCGCCCTCAGCATGCCATTTGCGTATATTATGTACACTAATTTTTATTAGAGGCTCATATTTATGAGTTTTGAGATTTATGAGATCGCGATGCCGCCTCCTCTGCAATTTGCACGGCTAAAAAATTCTGCATTATAGCCGTTTATTTTTTTTATTTTTTTTTTTGGATTCGCCAAGGGAGTGTGGAATCTCATGAATACGTATAGCCCGTACTATACGCATGCACGACTTACATTCTAAAATCTGTCCGGATCAACCGGAACAAAAAAAGGGCAAAATTTGAAGTGCACTGGCTCAACTTAAAAAGCACAAAATGTCTAAATCCTCTTCTTGGGATGTTAAAGTAAAGAGATGAGAGAATATATTGGGAGTCAATATCATCACAAAGTAATTTATATAGGAAGGTGACATTAAGCACCATTCTTCTGCTACTCAAGGAAGGTAGTAAAATTTGCTTAAGGCGAATTTCATACGAAGAAAGAATAATATCTGGGTTCCAACGATGATGACGCAAAGCAAAAAGTAAAAACTGTTTTTGAACCGATTCTATTGCATCAATGTGGACGTTATATAGGGGTCCATACTACGGAAGCATATTCAAGGATTGGTCTTGCGAGAGATATATAAAGTAATTTAGTAGTGAAGGCATCATTGAATTCTTTCGCCCATCTTTTAGTGAAACCAAGAACACCTCTAGCCTTATTTACCGCCAAATTTACGTGGAGATTGAAGCGAAGTTTTGGATCCATAATTACACCAAGATCAACAAAACTATGAACAATTTCTAAGTGGATGTTATTTATAGTGTAATTAGTGCTTTGAGCAGTTCTACGTGAGAAGGTCATTGATTTGCATTTTTTCAAGTTAAGGTTTAATAGGTTGAAGTAACACCAATCCACTAGTATGTTAAAATCGGATTGTAAAAGGTATTGTTCATCGAGTGACTTGTAGGTTAGAAAAAGTTTCACATCGTCAGCATATATCAAGACGTCACAGTGTTTAATTGCCGAGGGAAGCTCATTAATAAATAGTAACAAGTGGTCTTCCTTAGTCAAATAGTAGTCTTCCTTGCGGAACACCAGATGTAACCATATTATTTTGTGATAAACTTTATAAAAGTTTTTGAAAACGTCGCGATAACTACAGGGAACCCAATAAGCTTAAGTTTTTCAATAGAAGATTATGATTGACGCTGTCAAAAGCTTTGCTAAAGTCCGTATAAATAACGTCAGTCTGTTTTCCCAAAGTAAAACCTTTTATTACACGAGTTGTAAACTCCAAAAGGTTTGTTGAAGTTGATTTACCCTTTAAAAAACCATGTTGAGTGACAGAAATGGAATAAGATGCGAAGTGGGTTAGTTGTTCAGTTATGATTTTCTCAAATAATTTAGGGACTGCGCTTAATTTGGCGATGCCTCAGTAGTTAGTGACATCATTTTTGGAGCCAGTTTTATGAAGGAGTATAATATATGAATCTTTCCATATAATGGGAAAATGTCCACTTTGCAAGGATAAATTAAACATGTTTGATAGAGGAGCACACAGGTTGCTAGCACATTCCTTTAGAATGGAACTCGGAATTTCATCAGGGCAAGTCGAAAAAGAGCATTTAACTTGACGAAGGTAGTTCATAACAATAATTGAATCTATTATTGAAGTTTCAAAAGAGTTAGCTGGAGGTAAATAAGGATCTCAGTACACAAATTAAATGGTATATTGGAGTAAGTTGATTTGAAGAAGCTTGCAAACATGTTGGAAATAACATTGTCACAAGACGATTCCTCTTGGTTGAATCTCGTAAGGGGTGGAAAGTAAGAGGCCTTCCGTTTTGAATTAACAAAAGTATAGAAGAGTTTCGGATTATCATTAAATTGAGATTTGATGTTGGCTATATAAGCAGAATAACACTATTTATTTAATAGCTGGTATCTGCAACGACAAGATGAATAACAAGCAAAGTCTATATTAGAACCGGATTTTTTATATTTTTTATATAAGCGATTTTTTTTAATTTTTTTAGTGACTTAAGTTCACTTGTAAGCCAGGGTGGACTTAAGTGTAAGAACAGGTAAGATAAGTAATGCAATTATTTAATTTAACTGTAACACAAATTAACTCCAGATCACTGGTGTCGAGAATTGTTAATTCATCAGATGCAAACGAGATATGAACAGCTATCAGAACATCACCACCGATCTTATTATAACGATGTTTACGGAAAATTTGATAATTTTTACACATTATTTCAGAATTTAGAATATTAGAGCGAAGCCAAGTCTCCGTGCAAATTATAATGTTATATTCAAAATCAAAACTGTTAATGATCATTGCAGAAAGTTTGGAATTAAGACCCCTTACGTTTTGATACACAAGTTGTAATTTAGACTTGCGATTTGTTAATCGTTTTTTGGATGAGATTGCGGGCTATTTCGCGGGCGAGGCAAGTGTACTACATTTACTAATCGCGGATTATTTTTGAATTCGAATTCGCGTATAATTGTATTTCGCGGCCAGAAATTTACATCAACAATAGTATTAAATAAATTTTCTGGAACAGTTAATCTAAAGAAAGTAGTTGGTCGTGCGTTAACGTATTTGAATTTGTGAATAGAAATAGAAAGAGTCGATGAACATTTCAACTTTGATTTAATGAAAATATTCATATCATTTTCTGATGTATCAGATGCTAAGCGCGAAACAAAAATTGATTTAGTTGGAGGAATAGCAATCAAAGGTTTAGGAACAAAAATGTCAGAAGTAATTGCAATTTGTTGGACATCGGCAACAGTAGGAGCAAGAGAAGCAGCTTGTGCATACGATATTTCTGGCAAAGCGAGAGGTGGAGCTAATAATGGTAAAGGAGCAGACATAGACAAATTTGCCGAAAAAGAAAGAATAGGAGGAGGAGCATCCGTGTCCATGTCATCAACGTTGTCTTGTTCGATAGAAGGTTGTGTTGGTGGTGTCAAAATGATTTGAAAAAGGTTATTTTCATCATCAGTTATATTAGTTTCAACTAAGATGATAATATCAACTGATGAAAGTAAATTGTTAGCCGCAGCAAGGAATTATGTAAAATTTGTCCGTAGTGACCGAATATTTAATAAAATGCATGAAAGGTGATAACTTGTAATTGTTTGCTTTTCTATTTTTTTTTATGGTAATTAATCAGGGAAAAATTAATTAATAAAAAGATTTAAATTAAAATTTAAAAAATAAATAAAATTTATTTGCTGGCAGTGGCTTAGCGCAAGTGGCGCAAAGAGATTTTGCTGTTGGTGGTGGTGATTGATGCATTTTGTAAGAGTGGGTTTGTTATTTTTTTTTTTTTTGTTTTGCACTTTTTCACTACATGTTTTTTTTAGAATAATTTTATATTTATTTAATCTTATTCACTTATAGGATTGCCAATTTTTAAATATAATATAACACGATTTTTAATATTTGAAAGCACTATTGAGTTTTTGAAATTTGAAATTGAATAATTCAGCAGAATTTTTGTTTTACACAGGAGCGACTAAAAAACACGTTGGCACACGTGTTTATGCCAACATCACCAAGCACAAAATTGTCCTGCTTGACGAACGGGCCCTCAGACAACGCTACTTTCCGAGGAATTCGCCGATGCAGGACATCATCAATAAAAAAGTCGCCGAACTCATCGCAAAAGGTTGCACTACCATCACATAGTCCGCATAGTGCTCCAATCGTACTGATGAGAAAGAAAACTGATACGTGGGGACTCTGCGTCGACTGCCGACAGCTGAACGCAAAATCAGTGCCTGATGCCTATCCATTACCTCGCATCCATCACAGCTTGGACCGCCTGCGGAATGTCAGATATATTTGCAGCCTGGACCTGAAGAACGGCTACTGGCAGATCCCCATGGACGACTCCAGCAAGCAGTATACGGCTTTTACGGTACTTGGACGAGGGCTCTACCAATGGCGAGCTATGCCCTTTGGCCTTCATTCAGCCCCAGCCACTTTTCAACGAGCGCTAATTAAGGCAATTGGACCACAGTTAGAATCATTATTTGGACGACATCATTGTGACAGGTAGCTCAAAAGAGGAGCACCTGAAGAATCTTAAAGAGGTATTCCAGCGATTGAGAGCAGCTAACTTTAAGTTGAACGTCGAGAAGTGTGTATTCTTCCGATCCGAGACAAAATATCTGGGACACATGGTCAGCGAGGACGGTATCCATACAGATCCGAATAAAATAGCCACGATTAAAATGTTAACACCACCCAGTCTCAAAGAGTTGCAACGATACTTGGGCATTGTCTCCTGGTATCGGCGCTTCGTACCTGACTTTGCCACTATAGTACATCCTATGACCCTTCTGCTGAAAAAGGGTAAACACTGGCGATGGGAACCAGAACAACAACAGGCCTTCGAACTATTAAAAGAGAAACTCACGGAAGCACTTGTTCTGGCCTGCCCCACTTCAACAAAACTTTCGTGTTGCAGACCGATGCCAGTGACTACGGCTAAGGAGCCGTGCTGACCCAGAATGTCGATGGTGTAGAGCCTGTGATAGCTTACTCCAGTCGACACTTGATTCAGGCAGAGAAAAACTATAGGTAAATGCGATGTTACCTGGAAGGTAACAAATTCACGGTAATCACAGACCACCTTTCTTTGAAATGGCTGAACTCCATTGAGAGTCCATCTGGACGCATAGCGCGATGGACTCTAGAGCTGCAGCAGTACAATTTCGACATCCAGTACAGAAAGGGTAAGCTGAACGTGGTGGCGGACACGTTATCACGACAACCCCTGGAGAATCTATTCAAAACCTCCGAGGCAGCAGATACCCAGCGATGTCCATGGCTGGAAAGGAGAAAAGCAGAAGTTAGAGAAAATTCAGAAAAATTCGCTGACTATGTGGAAAAAGACGGCCACCTTTACCCTCACATCCCCAACCAGATCGGCAACGAGTACGCGGCTCCATGGAAGCTTTGTGTCCCATCTTACTTACATGACAGGGTCATGAAAGAGAGTCATGACCAACCCAGTGCAGGCCACTTTGGTGTACAAAATCGCACGAGTAACCAGTTGTTATTTCTGACCTGGACTTTTCCGTGACATCAGCAACTATGTAAGACGTTGTGATGCATGTCAACGATACAAGGTAAGTCAACAGGACCAGCGGAAAAGATGCTGTCACGCATTGCAGACGAACCATGGTCAGTCGTCTGCGCCGATTTTGTTGGACCATTACCCCGATCTAAACACGGGAACACCATGATTCTGGTCTTTTTCGATAAATTCAGCCAGTGGACCACTCGGTCCACTGCCGCTACGAAAATCCACCAGCTAGAGTTTGCGCAAAAGCTTTCGAGAGCGCATTTTTGCTCGCTTTGGAGTTCCCAAAACCATCATTACCGACAATGGTTCTCAATTTACTGGGCGTGCGTTCCGTAAATTTATGCAGGAAATAGGCACCAAACAATAATTCACCGCGCCATATACGCCACAGGAGAACCCCACTGAGCGAGTCAACAAAACGTTAAAGAGGATGATGGCTCAGTTCAGCCAAGACCAACATCGAACCTGGGATGAGTGCCTGCCAGAGCTAACTCTAGCACTCAACACCAGCAAATCAGAAGCGACCGGTTACAGCCCTGCTTTCCTGGTACAGGGCCGTGAACCACGTTTTCCTGGTGCACTGTTTGACGAATGCACGATGTGCACCGGCCATGAAGTAAGAGCGTCGGCAGCCAAGGCGGAGCAGTTTAAGGAGATATTCAGAATTGTGCGTCACAAGCTCAGTCAAGCTACCCAAGACCAAGCGCGACATTATAATTTGCGTCGCCGTGATTGAAAGCCTGGGATTGGAGAGATGGTTCTAGTGAAACAACACTCTCTCTTCAGCGCCATCAATAGTTTTGCAGCCAAGCTAGCTCCGAAGTTCGAGGGCCCATATAGAGTCGTCGGATACGCCTCACCAGTCATAGTTCAAGTGAAAAGAACCAGTGAGACTCACATCCGTAAGGCCCACATCAGCGAACTAAAGAAGTACTATGACGAGAACAACATTGACCAAGACCAACGCGCATCAGCACCTGCAAAAACAACTGCGAGGAGCGCAGCAGCATCTGCGAAAACAACTGCGAGGAGAGCAGCAGCACCTGCTGAAACAACTGTCCACTAGCATCGGCATCTGCTGAATCAACTGCCCACTAGCAGCGGCATTTGCTGAAACAACTGCCCTAGCAGCCAAATCCTGCTGAAACAACTGCACTAGAAGCCGCAACCTGCTGAAACAACTGCCCAGCAGCCGCACCCTGCTGAAATAACTGCCCTAGAAGCTGCATCCTGCTGAAACAACTGCATTAGCAGCTGTATGTGCTGAAACAACTAAAAAACATCGACGCAACGGCGATTCTTACGACACCTACCAGATCATACCATTCCAACCATCGAAAATTTAACCAACAAACTCCAGCAACAACGCTTATGCAGCACTACAGAGTGCAACCATCAATGACAATCACTAAAATTTATAATTTTATATTTTTTCATATTCTTTCATGTGAACACCACGAGTCCAACTTTCTTTTCCAATAGGACTCATAAGTCACACCAACACCGCGATAATAATTAAATAACATGTATTTCTGTTCTCTAGCCAGTACGCTTGACAAACACAAGAAATTCGTCAAACATGTCTGAAGAAGTGTGCTCGACCCTTTTACCACCGCATCAGGTACAGCACTACAATTCCGATCAGAACTGGAAACAATCAAGTGGCAACCAAGAAAAATTCAAATGCAACAATCGATAAGTGCCAGCAACAAGTGAAGACGTATTTTCGTAAATAAGTGAAACACAAGTGTCTAAGGCCCGTTAACTGATCTCCTAAGTTTAAATTCCTTAACCTCAGATTTCGTAAACAGAGTTTAAATTTTAAACTCAGTTAAAATTATTTTCGTAACTTATCTCATTTTTATCGGCAGTTTACTTAAACTCTGTTTAAAAATTTAAACTGAGATTAAAAAACATATTTGAGCGGCACTGTAGTAAAAATTATACAATTTTGACGTAGAACATCAAAATATTTCTAAAATTTTTGATAAAATAATGCAAATTGTCAGTTTCATTGGAATATATTTTTTTCAAAACTTAAAATATGTTTTTTTTTTTTATTGTTTTGAATTTTGTTGAAGTATGATTTTTCTATTTCTTATTTTTTGTTTATTATTGAGAATATTTCCAATATTCTCAGAGAATTTTTGACAAATTCTAAGTTTAAATTTTTAAAACCTAGAATTTTCTGTGTTTAAATTTAAACTTGCCTCACCAAGTTAAACTTTGATTTTTTGAGATAAGTTATCGGCATTAAAATTTAAACTGAGGTTAAGGCATTTTAAACTTTCTTTAAGCTAACCTTTTTTTAAAATCGAGATGAGTTAACGGGCCTAAGACTTTTTAAAATCAGAAATTAAACACAAAACAACGTAAACATGAACCGCGTCCATGATGACATCAATGAGGATACAACGCCCGAAGCGAAGTTACGACGTTCTTTCGATGACGTCAAAGTGCAACCACTACCATCTTCAACCGGTCTACTTATAAAGCAGCGCCGCCACCACGCATATGCAGCGAAGCAACAGTGAAGCCGGAACCGTGGGTAATTGTTTATTATCCACCGGGTCCCGGCAGCATCGCAATCTATAGCAGCGACTACGAACGCATTGAGTACGGCCTTTTCCTCATCGACTCGCTGATTTGTTTTTATCTCACCTGGTTAAATCGACAACAGTCTCCCGGTCTACAAGCTGATACACACGTCTTCAGTACGCATTTCTTTGAGCAACTAATGTGACCTGGACTCCATGCGACAGCCGCAAAACGGTATGAGCGTGTCCGAAGATGGACCAAGCGAGTGAACCTGACGCACAAGACGTTTATCATCGTACCCGTCAACGAGGCCCTACATTGGTTCATCGCATTCATCTGCCTCAGTCGTTGCCTTAGTCCGTCTCCACAGCGTGGCGTCATCTGGCTATTGGACTCTCTCACTCATCAATCTGCGACTACCTGCAGTGTGAATGGCAAAATACACACACCACCACGACCACCATGATTTGGGACGCCGAATCACTACCTTTCTACGAGGTCGCCGTACCACAGCAGACGAACAGTAGCGATTGTGGAGCCTTCCTGCTTCATTTCATAGATAAATTCCTGCAACAACTGGACATAGACTTTCGAGAGAACAGATTCAAAACGTGGTTTATACCAGAAGAGGCAACGCTCAATCGGAATGAAATCGCGGCATTGATACAACGCTTGATCGATAAACCAATAAGGAATCGATTGCCTAAGCTCTACTTACCGGAGAAGAGAGCCAGTATCGTGTCAAGCCAGTCCAGCCCGACCGAACCGACACCCATGGTCAGAAAAAGTAGACAGACGTCGCGCAGGCTAAAGCAGGACAGTGTGTCCAACACCAGCTCCTCTGATATCGACACCAGCAATTCTTCCAGCGGCAGTTCTTGTAGTAGCCCGAGTACGAGCGAATCCAGCCAAGAAATCCCACCACGATCATCGCGACCAGCTAGTGTCATCATGATATTAAGCGACAGCCAATCCAACTAACCACAGCGCGACAGCATTACCAGTATGCTTAGGTGCCCCAACGCAACCACCAAATCCGACTCGCCACAGCGCGCCAGCATCACCAGTATGCTTAGGCGCCCCAGCGCAACCACCAAACCCGACTCGCCACAGCGAGCCAGCATCATTAACATGCCTAGGCGACCAAGCGAGAGTGAGTTAGACCCACGGGCCAGCATCATAAGGATGCCGAGGCCACCGATCGTCGTAAAATCCCCCAGTACCGCCAGCATCAGTAGCATGCTCAAGCGCCCCAGCGTCATCTCGACCTTGTGCTATCGGTACCGGACACCCGTAGGGGAGAGTCGTCCCCGTTGTCTCAAGTACTAGTTGTCACAACGCCGATGTCTTTTGATTCAACACGTTATCGAGTTAAATATCAATGCCATCTATACGCTATTGCAATTTCTAGCATCCCAAGAAAGTTTAAGAGCCGTTAGTTTTGTTTTGCAAAAATTAAAAGAGATTTAAGAAACTAAGTTGGATTTGTGTATTTTTATATTTTTTAAAAATTTGTGTTTAGACAAATAGAAGTGTGCAATATTCAACTTTGAATAAATTTCCAATACAATTAATATTATATTTTGCAAATACTTATGAGTTTTTAGATAAAACCTTATATATAAATTTACAAAACATTGTTTACATTTTTTTCCAAATGGTACCGGTTGTCAAAGTGCTTGTGGGGCTTATTGTCACATATAATTTCATATAACCATTTCGAAAGTATTCTATGTTTTATTTGAATTTAAGGAAATATGCCAAGAAATCTTAAACGACTTACAAACCGAGGTCGGACATCTTCAGATATCATGATGCAAGCCGATTACAGCTAGTATCAATAAAAATAACGTGGACTCACTACGTGTAGTTTGTTGTCAATCGTCAAATCCAATAACAATTGTCGTCAATATATAAACTGTAAACGTTGTGCACATAATGCATTGAAAGTGATTGTTTGATACATTGCTGCTTAAATTATTCTTTGGAGTGCGGCAGCGACGATAATTAAGAGGTGTGACAACGGGGACTACGCGTTGAGACAACTTACCCCACGGGTGGGGTTACTTGTCCCAGACGAGTTGAATTTTTAATCTAGAAAATTTTTTGATTTATTTTAAAATAATATTCGTTATTCATATTAGGATTGAAGAATAAAATATTGAATTTATCTTTAAAAGTTTTGCAGTGCCATTATTGCTTAATTTGTGGGAGTGACAGCAGTTCATTCAAAGTTTGTGACAACTAGTACCACTCTCCCCTACATCTTAAATGTACAGCGTTAGTTATAAGTTAGATTTAGGTTACTAGAGTAAGTTTAATTAAAGATCTTCAATATAATAAAACTGAATTTAATATTTTAAATAATTGACTTTTGTTTGATGAGGGACCCCCTTAGGCAAATTGGTTACAACGTCAGAGTATACTTATGACTCAATAGAAACACTCAAGTAGGCAATGGTAGGCATTATTAATTGTACTCTTTCTCTTTGCATGTCTATACTTCCACTCACTCACACTATCACGGGAAAGAGCGAGATACAGTAAGAGGAGTTAGCTAGAGCTAGCACAGAGGAGGAGAAAATATACAGCGTAATGACTAAACTAGTAAACATAGTGCAGACTGGAGTGCCTAATGAGTGCGCGGGAGAAAAACAACACCATACGTACAGCAACAGCAATCATGCCACTTGCGATATTATGGTGTGATTCTCGTATGTAACCATGGGCATAACGAGCGGAATACAACTCACAACCGGTTCCTAATGGAATGTAAGAGAGAACAGATGCCACTCATTCCAGTGGGGACGCCACTCGAGCCGAGCCTTTAAAAGGCCTCACAACACTCAAAACATGGTCAGTCTTTGTGAACTCAGTCAGTCAGTCAGTCAGTCAGTGAAGAGTACCAGCCAGTCAGTGGACAACAGTCAGTCTACAGGACATAGAGTAAGAAGCAGCCGTCAAACCGAAAGCTAAGTTCGGCTTAACGTCGAGGAAGGAAGCAGAGACAACGCAAGCAGTCAACAACGCGCAGAAGGATAGCGCCGACGACATCTGCCAGCAGAACATCTGCGGACAGCAACAGGTCAGCGCCGAAATCAGCCGACGTAAGTGACGAAGCGTCTTCCAAGGTTTTCAGCAGCAAGGCAACTACTCTGCAGTCGACGTGAACGTCGAGCAGCAACGGCACCAGTAACGTATAAAGACTATGGATTCAAGTAAGTTCGGTGGTACGCCGATTTAAATAAATCAATAATTAAATAAATTAAATTAGATTCAAATAACAACATATAAGTTTTCTGAAATACTTAGTCTCAACTCCAAAATTCCTATCCGGTGAAAATAACCTGTGGTTTACACCCGGATATTGTCACCAACCCACCGCTCAACGCAGACCCTATTCTCTTCGAGAACGAGCTTAATACATGTGTGGTCTCTATCCCGTACTACGCCCGTTCGGAAAACCTTTATAAATAAATAAAATATAAATATATATAATTTCGCATTGGTTTCATCCTGTCCATCTTCGCTGCCGATAACTTGTGAGGCTTACACCCCGTTATTCAGACATCATAATAACATTCAGAAAATATTTATTTGAATAATATTATTTAGACAGTAATAATAGTAGTTCATCCCAATCCTGTCCAGCTTCGCTGCCGATAACTTGTGAGGTTTACACCCCGTAAGACGAATAATTGAATCATATAAAGTTTATTAGCAATGTGTGGATTATGCTTCGCAAGGTCCACTGATTAAAGATGTTTTCACACCATATCTTGTTTTTATATTAGGTTATATTAAGTTATATTTTATTAATTTAAAAGTGCACTGCATGTGCAATAGACAAAGAAGAGAAAACAAAGAATAAAGAATTTAAGAACATTTCATTTGTTTTTTGCCACTTTCATACATGCGTATCCTGCGTATCCATGCGTATCCTGAAATTAAAGGATTATCGAGCAATTTGGCATAACAGTTTATTTCATTGATTTTTATGAATTCAAAAACGGCAGGTTCTAAAATTGTATCAAATTTTAACCAACAGTTCTTGCGTAGATCGAAAAGGGTAATTAATTTTTAAACAAATTTTTTTTTTCATTTATTATTAATTTTTATTCGATAACTATTTTTTATAATGCGTTTGGTTTTTATTAATTTTTTAACCAAAGTAGTATATTTTAAATTTGGTTACTAACCAAATTCGATAGGGCCAAACCGTCTTAGGTTTTTTTAGTTGAAGCTTAATTTATAAGTAGTAATTTAATCAGGGACCGTACCGGTTATGGCTTTTTTTCGAAAAATGCACATATTAACTGTTATATTTTAACTTTTATTTTTTCAGACAAAAGTACAAGTTATTTTGTGCTTTTTTTTCGGGCTAATATAACAGTTACTTTTGACTTTTATTTTATCAGTAAAAAATAACAGTTATTTTCTGGCTTTTATTTTTTCGGTCAAAACTATCAGGCAATTTGTATTTTTCAAAGGCCATTTTACCGTCTAAAAAGCTATTGATAGCATGTGTAAAATATGCGCACCGATAACATGAAAATAAAATAATGAATCCTAATATTTTTGGCCGAAAAAATAAGTCACAAAATAACCGTTATTTTTGACCGATAAAAAAGAAGTAAAAAGTAACCGTTATTTTTTCCCGAAAAAATAAAAGGCACTAAATATCAGTTTTCTTTTAACTTTTATAGAATCAGTCGAAAATTTTAAAGGCACATTTTTACTGGGCCTGCAGGGGGTGCAATAGCTTTTATTCCCAGAATTCCAATGATATCTTCAGATTTACCATTTCAATTTAAAAGGGTAAATTTTCCTGTAAGAGTATGTTTTGCCATGACTATAAACAAAGCTCAGGGACAGCTATTCAATGTTGTTGGTGTTAACTTGCGTAATGATGTGTTCTCGCATGGGCAATTGTACGTTGGACTTTCACGTATTGGAAATTCTTCAAACCAATTCATATTACATACTTCCAAACGATGAATGTTTTACCAAAAACGTAGTTTATTCAGAAGTTTTTAGCAACTAAAAATGATGTCTTAACTAAGTTATTTTATTATTCTCTTCTTTTCATACCAAAAGGTCCTTTTAGATTTGTTATTAACATTTCAAAAGTGGGCGTGTTAGTTCATTAACCTTTCATACTTCGTTTCTGCGCTTAATAATTGTATTTTGTATATGCTCCAATGTTTGATATTTAATGTTGTCATATACAAGTCTTATAATGATAATAGTCTTAAGTAATATTATAAAATAATTTTAGGTGCAATTGGAGGACCTCCACCAGGTGTATGTATTTATTGGATTGAAGTTCCACACTATTGCATGCTATGTCTTTCGATGATTTTCACCTAGCTTCATGCCAAAAAAAAACTATTAATGCTGTTATGACACTAATGCTATTATAACACCCTATTTGTAAATAAAAAAAGTAAAGAAAAACTCTAAAGTTGGTCTAGCCCGACTATCCTAAAACCTCCTTCTCCAAAAACGAACACAATCATATTTATTGAAGTTTGGATAGGACAACGTCTGTCGGGTCGGCTAGTATATATATATTTTATTTAATATTTTTGTAATATATCAAGTAGCTAATAATTCAATTCCTGAAAAAAGAATAAAAATCATTATAACGACGATCGAAATATTTGCGTTTGTTTTAGTGTCCAAATACACAAATATTTGGAACGATCCTGGACAGCCGCTTTGGCTGTCTCAGCTATAGACCCGGTAGACGGGGAGTCGTTACATAGTTGAGAACGAATATCCCCAACTACATCAATTAATGCAGTCACACATCCACTCTAAGCTCTAAAGCCTGATTGATTTATAAATATCAAAGAGTATTTTGTAAGGTAAGCATTTATTTGCTTGAAAATAAATAGCTCTAAGACTTTTGCTAGAAAGGTCAAAATTGCTATAGGCCTGTATTCATTAGCGGTTTTTTGAATTAGCAAGATTTTGGCATTCTTCCAGTTTTTAGGAAAAACAATAGTGGTTTAAACATTGTTGAATATAAAAGTGACATATTGCGATAGTTTTGGAAGTAGCGCTTTCATAAATACCGGGTGTATATTATCTACATCTATTGCATTTGATTTTCTCGACAAAAAGCTTTCAACCACTTCAGTTTTACTGACATTTCTGAATCTGAAAGAAACGTAGCTTCTAACAATACTTACAGAATTTTTGTAAAAGTTATTCATGACCGGTGGCACTGAGATTTTAGAAAACTTTTGATTTAGTTCATCAACACAACCTTCAAAGGTGGGTTTTTTGTAGTATTTTTAATTATTCCTATGTTACGAATTTCTTTCCAAACTTTTCTTCCGTCCGTTAAATGGGCAAACTTGTGCTTATAAATTGGCGCTTGGCGTTTTTTACAGCTTCAATAGATCTGTGTTTTAGCAAAAGGTAAATATTGTTGAGTTCAGGGGTCTGATATCGTTTCCATCTATTATAAGCTCTGTTACGATCAGCAATAATGTTTTGAATATGCGTATTGCACCATGGTCTAGCAGGATTTGTTACAGTTTTGGTTATAAGTGGTACAAACTTTTCAAAAAGATAATTAATGTTATTTTGTAGAAAGTCAACTTGGTTATCATCAGATTTCATGTTGTATATGTAACTCCAATCAATAGCATCGACCTCTACATTTTAACTAGGATAGTCTATGTGCTTAAAATTCCGATAAGTGTATCTTTGAGGGCTTATGGTCGGATAAAAATCAAAAATTATGAAGATCAGATCATGTTTGGAGAAATTTGGAGCTGAGATCTGATTATAAAAAATATTTTTTTCTTGTTGTTAACAAAAAATAAATCAAGAAGAGTATTACATGTGTTTGTAAAGTGTGTCGGTGTATCATCATTTGCCGAGAAAAGTCCAAGACTCTTCATGTTTGAGGTTAAATTGTTTTCATTTAAAAAGATACCGAAATTCGTTCAATCACATTCATGACAGCCG
Source organism: Tetanocera ferruginea (assembly GCA_958299015.1). Classification (NCBI taxonomy): domain Eukaryota; kingdom Metazoa; phylum Arthropoda; class Insecta; order Diptera; family Sciomyzidae; genus Tetanocera; species Tetanocera ferruginea. The sequence goes on from OY282644.1 coordinate 47,568,168, forward strand.
AGAAATCAATATTTTTATTTGGCCTGTAAATAGAACCAATGAGAGCTTTTTCAACCCCACGCATAATAGAAGGAATATATATTCGATGGCACTGTTTTCTGGTGATTTACATACAAGTTTGCATTTAATACCTTCTTTTACAAATATTGCTACACCGCCCCCATGTCCAGCTCTGTCCGCACGAAACATATTAAAACCATGCAATTTAAATAATTCATTGCTCATATTGATATTAAACCATGTTTCTGTGACAAATACCATGTCAACAGAACCATTTTCAAATATATGCCTGGATTTATCGATCTTTTTACCTAGACTTTGGGCATTGATGTGACAAATATTTATGCCATTTTGCTGCTTGCAAAAGATTTGAACCATGTTTCGCACATTGTCTCCAGAGTAAATACTATTATTATTGATAAATGTCATATAAACTTATAAAACAGAATAGTTTCTTAGCATTAGCAATGCATTGCATTGAATTAATATCAATTAAAACTAGTAAGGTATATCTTCGACTTGGCCGAAGTTAAAATACCCCTACGGCCGATTCGTAATGCGACAAAATCTTAAATTGCAGCTTTTATATATGAGATTTAAAAAATTTTTACTGTTTTGGTGACGTCATTGATGACATTCATATCAAATTGTTTGCCTGCAAAGTAAAGACAAGCCTCTTTATAAATTTTTCAATTAGGGGTTATATGGGAGGTGGGCGTGTTCTTGAGTTGATGCCAATTTTTCTAACACGCCTCAATTTTGATTTAAAGAGGGACATAACATTCGCGGCAGAGAAAAAAAAATGTATTTAAAAAAAAACATGAGTTGCAAACATTTTAGCAAAAAAGTTTGAAAAAATCAATTGTAGAGTGTTGCTCTCATATTTAATATTGATTTGTTATTGCCGCCGTTACGCTAAGTGTGCATGAAACAATTCTTTGCCTTGCCGTCGCCGTTCGATAGTATTTTTGTTACGTGCCGTAAGTGGGCAGAGGCCTTAACGCAGCAACAGATTCCACATGTACAGAAGCATCATGAGACGTTCTTTAAGCAAATACAAGGCCACGTCTGGTGAAGACAGCCCACAGTTCCTTTTTTTTCTTTAGGTGATGGGTTGCTTTAAAGATGTCATGGTTTGCTTTGCTGAGGCATTCATTGACAAAATTGGTCTGGTTCGACTCGAATCCGGCATGACATAGTCTAAGCAAATCATTATTTTTGCGTTTGAAATCAGCAATTATTTTTAAGATATTGTTACGTTCGCCTGGAGAAGTGAGTTTTACTGCTATAATTGGGTCGGTTTTATTACGAAAATTGCCTTGATTCTTCAAGCGATGAATTGATTTGATTGGGGGGGGTGCAAACATTGAGAGTTTTGCACAAAGTGTTGAAAATATCTGAGATTTTCTTTATCAAACAAAGGAATGCCATGCAGCCGAAGTACTGATGCCACGGCAGGTTATCGTGCTTTGCCAGTTGACGCTGCACCGCAGCGAGTTCAGCCTCAAGGTTCTGTACTTTAAAAGAGGTCTCTTCCAGGCGTTCCACTCTGAGAGCGATGGCAGTAACATTATGCTGAAGATTTTCATATTTCTTACCAAGTGTGGTGAGCATATTCTCGAAGCAGACAATTTTTCTACCATCAGCGCATTTTGTTCTTCAAAGCGTCGATCCAGTAGTTCCAGCATTTGAGATGGTTTGGGATCATTAGTTTAGTTGGGTCCTTTAGGTATTGGTGAGTTTTTTACAACATTGTTGTTCTTGCGTTCGCAAAGACCATGCATAAGCGCAACCAAAGGGGGGTTTCGGGGTTTAAACCCCTCCCAAAAATTATTGTAGTACTTAGCAAAATAGTATTCAATCAAAGTGAGTCACATGTAAAGCAATCACACGTTTTATGAAATGAGTGAAAACCCCAAATGTTTATTTCAAATCGATTCGGGTTGATGCATAATCTGCTAAATTAGTCATATTTTATTCCTTCAGACTGCACATTAAGCCGGATCGATTTTGTATGGAGAAAAAAAAGTGAGCCGGACACCGACTCAAAAGTAAGAAGTACTCTTAAAAACTAGAAAATATTTTATTTGATTTTTCTTGATATTCAAATGCTTTTAAGATTATTGGAAAAGTACTGAACTCTTCTTTCTTTTGGTGTATCGTATGGTGTTGTTTGATCAAAACTGAGTACTATAAAAAATGCGTTTTTTATAAGTGTTAAAAAATATAAATATTCGAAAATCATGAATTTTGTACTGGAGGCTATCTGGCGCATATTTAACTAAAAACTGGTTAAAAGAAATCGATTTGCGTACCTAAAAACTCATATGTACCCACTAATATATATATATCCACCAAAATTTTCCAAAATCAAACAGTAATTATGGCAATTGTATAATAATTGAGCTGAAGGAAGCTTTTGAATATCGATTTCTCACATTTTATATAATTGTGGCACTTAGTTTTGGTTAAACCGCACCATACGATATATTAATGGAAAGAAGAGCTCAATGATTTTCCAATAAATTTAAATTCATTTGAATATCATGAAAAATACATATTGTACACGTATTTAAAACAACCCCTATTCGAAAATGACAAAATATGGATTTTTTGGGGTCTCAATAGAGTTTGTTAACACAAAAAATTTCCAAAATTTTTTTAGTGTACCATCTTTACAATCTTTAGATTTTTGCTTATCTTGGGTATGCATTCTGAAGAAAAAAGTTTATGCAAAAAAATTCGTTTTCTGCAGAAAAGATGTTCAGAAGAACCAAAACCGCTCCATGGGGATTTCTCCGATCCAAACAAAATTATACAGAAATTGTTTTTAAGAGTCCTTCTAACTTCTAAGTCACTGTCTAGTCAAATTTCAATTTCGATCCGGCTTACTACACATGTTTAATTTTTGTTATATTCTGATTCTGACCACTTGAAGGGTTGTTGGCAATTCTTCGATTTGAGTTATCTTTTCAACTTCTAGCATGGAGGAAACTTGAAATATTAGGAAACAAATTAATTCAAAAGTAAGATATAGTAAAAAAGCCAAAATTTGAGGAAAATCGGTTGAGTCACTCGCCACTGAAAAAACCAAAGAAATTTCCCATTAAATTGTTATTTTTCGTCCTTTTTTTAATTTCGATTGACTTCCGAAAGTGGAGAAAGAAATTTACAATTTCTAATTTTCCATCGTTGTTTCCAAAATCCGTTTCATAAAATTTCTTTAAATTTTTAAATATCCGATATTAAGGAATTATGGCTTATTAGGTAATAATATGTTGGTTTAATTTTCTTCTGTTCGCCCATCCAGTGACATAATATAGTTATACGCCTTATACATATTCTTCCATTGGATTTTCAAAATCAGTTTCATGAAAATCCCTCCAAATTGCGCAAAAATTAACTGATTTTGGAAAAGTGTAGGCAAGACCTTTCGTAAAAAATATATTATTTCGATTTCGTCAGCATTTGCGCATTGGACAAGTAATACCAAACGATTTTTTTCAAATTCAGACTTTGTTTTTCATCCCAAGGTGTCAGAAATAAAGCGGTTTTTACTTTCGGAATTGAGCATAATTAGTGCTCACTAAAGGACGAATTTTAAAGCTAGTGCCAGCCAATTGGGTATTTTTACAACGTAGTGATGTATGGATGAACAATTTTCACTGCACTCAGTAAAAAGTTTCTCGGAATGAAAAAGACATAATATTTAGAGAAATATGTTATAGAGTTTGCTCCAGAGAATGCTTTTCTCTAAATGTGGCACTAAAAAACATCCCTTAAAATGATAAAAAGCTTCTATGAAAAAGGGAAATATATAAAAATATATCGATTTTAGAGAATAAGACTTTTTTATTTTTGAAAAAAGATTTCATTTAATTAAAGAAAATATTTCGCACAATGAATTCTTTATCAAAATTTAGTAAAAATTTTTCATTTTCCATAAATTTTTCTCCATAAATGAGAATTTTTTGTGCGGGAAAAATACTTATCATTATTAGAGACATTGAAATATTTCCATTTCCCACAACTGAAGAAATATTAGGGGTATTCACGATTCAGTGCACTTGCCAGTGTAGTTGAGGACTTGAGGACTTGTGCAGTTGTGCAGTTAGGTTTTCGTGAGCACACCAAAATTTTAATTGATATTATTATTATAATTTTTATTGAGATTATTATTATAATTTGAATGAAATTATTATTTATCAAGTAATTGAAACTAAAACTCTTAAATGTTGCATCACTATTTCAAACCTGTCAAATTTTTCAATGTACACAACTACACAACTGCTCAAGTCCTCAAGTTTAAGGCAATAGTAGAAATGTAGTTGTGTAGATTTTTGACGTACGTATATTTTGTTTTTGTTAAGTGCACAAGTCCTCAACTACACAGGCAACTGCACTGAATCGTGAATACCCCCCCGAAAATAGTAAAATTTTTATCGGAGAAAGGAAGGTATTTTTTTCTGATTTTGTGGGGAGACAAATATTGAATTTTTGCTGACCTTATTGGGACCCGAGTAAAAATGAAAATATTTTAGCTCAAGCCTTATTACCTTCGTACAACTGCCAAACAAGAAAAAAATCCATTAAACGGCCTACAACTGGTGCTTGCAAAATATTTTGGCCGAACAGATCCTAAACAACGTTGAAGCCAGTTTATTTTAAAACGACCGCTACCACTGCTGTTCACCTTCTGTACGGATAGAATGTCCTGACAGTGACCGTTTTGCCTGAAGTTTAAACAAGGAACCATTAGTGCAAAAATTGAACGCACTAACCGCTACAACTCAGCCGCTGTAATTACGTAAAATTGTTTTTATATATAAGTTCTCCATTTGATAAAACCCCCAAAAAAAAAATCCTGGTTGCGCCCCTGAGACCATGCATTGTGATGTTAATACTTTTTTGTATCTTCTTTGTGTATAAATTTTAACTTTGTTCTTTGTTCTCTTTTTTATTGTTTTTATTGTTTTAGCGCTTTGATTTTACTTAGTCCCGCCAAAAGACGAGGGTGTTGTAAATATATAATTTTTTTTATACATAAACCAGCGCACATTGGGAAATTTGGCCCCATTTTGAGGCCAAAAGTCAATTTTACAACTTGTTTGAATCTTTCTATTTTTGGTTTTATCTAGCAGGGAATACTCCAAAGCATACAAATGTAAGCTCTGTTTTTAGATAATGAATTTTACCACTGCTATGGTACATCACAAACATGTTGTTTCGAAATGAGTTAAAAATTTGTTTTTTTTTATGTAGTTTTTTATATCGTGTTCAAATGGATGTACCTCAAAATCTAACAGCAACTTAAGATAACTAAAAAATGGAAAAAACTAGTGATGGTTTGTTTAATAATAAATCAATAAATAATTTCTATTAAAGTTAATGTTTCTGATAGAAAGTGAATTTATTATAAGTGACCTTGACGAGAAATTGTTTAATTTTAAAAGAAAACTTTAGTTAGAGTTTAAAAAAAAAGTTCAAGAGACTTCAAGAAAACCTCATCATACATCGATTGAGCAATAATTTATGTGTTATTGCCACAACATCTCATATTGCGATTTTGTGCGATATTAAAAAAAATAATAATTTTTCTAACCTTAAAATTACAACATTTACTGAACTTTTTACAGCTTATCTGTAGAAATAGTGAGCGCGGCAGTGGCGTAAAGAGGGGGGCAGGGGGTGTCATCATGCCCCGGGCGCCACTCGCAGAGGGGCGCCAAATCATTCTCAAGACAATCAAAATTTTGCAAAAAAATTTGTTTTAATTAATTAATTCAATAATTAAGTTAGCCAACTGTAGGGTACAATGCTATGATAATGCTGCCCTTATGTCAAATCACATATCTGGCGTTCAACAAAGAATAATAGAAAAAAATAATAAGGCAACCTTTGTAAATTGTGATAACCACACATTTAATTTAGTAGGAGTTACTACAGCTAGCCAAGATTCAATCTTTGTAACATGTTTTGGAATAATTGATAACAAACGCCTCTTTTTCTCACGTTCAATATTACGATGGAAATTGTTAAAAATGCTTTCAAAAATCTGTAACACGATGGAGCGCCAGAGCGTAAGCAGTTAGCGTTATTGTCGAGGGACTGGAATAATACGTTGAACTATGAGAAAAATTAGCAGATGAAAATACTGCCACAAGTGGTACACCAGAAATGCTGCAATCTTTATCTTAAACCGAATTTAAATATCATAACTATCCCGTATATTTCCGTATATAACTTGAAGAAATTCGTAACGAGATATGTGAAAAAGTTATCGAAAAGGCTAAAAATCTTTGTAAGAAATGGGGAATCGATACAACAATCCGTATAAAATGTCGCCGACAAATGCGCGGAGAATTGACTCAATATGGCCTTTCCGCAAAAAGCGAAAAATCTGGCGTTATGAAAAGCGTTCTTGTTCGTCTTCATCAGGAAATAATTTCACAAATTACACGACAAGGGACCTTAATTCCAAATTTTGGTATTTACTGGACGTTGAAAATTATTAAGTAAGGATAATCCGTACAACGATCTTGAAAAGAATTGTAAAAATATGGGTGAGTTTTATAATACAGATTTAAATGGAACAGAACTTCCATTTAAAGAAAAAGATGTTTTTCCAAACCTGAGAGTAGCACTTCAAATACTTATTGCTATTTCAGTATCAATGTATCAATCAGTGTAAAATTGAATAAAATATGTAAAATACAGAACAATGTTGAATTTTAGCGTCTTCACTCAAATACATCTCCTGACCGTATTTTTGCACGCATTTCTTTCGGCGGTAGCTTATATTCTTCACTAAAAATGAAAATAGTTTTCGATTCTTTATGAATTATGATAGCGCAAAAACTACTCATCCAAATTTAAAAATTTGTTGAACAAAAATGAAGAAAATTATAAATTTTATTCGGCTTAGCGTGATTATTAATATTGAACAAGAAGTGTACAAGATATATTTCAACATATGCGACAATATTTGAAAAAAGTGAGAAAAACTTTAAAAATCTTATAAATCTTATAAAATTTTTAAAAAGCACGTAAATCCTAGTACTCTGTCCGTTTGCGTAAAATTTCATTCGCAATATTCATTGTTTTGTTGCGTGAAAATTCTGACAAATATTTTGTTGTGAAGAAATTGAAAAATTTGAGAAAGTCATGCTTTACTTCTCAAAATAGACCAGCCTTATTCATACAAAATTCAATATATCTTTAGTTCAAGTGTCTTTAACGCTTTTGGGAATTCCACTGATGTTAATGCTCTACATAAAAAATAATAAAAATAAAATAATAATACATAATTATAAAGTGAAGTGGCTGAATACTTGGGAAAAAATAAGACTAGCATCACAGAACACCCCAAAATAATCAAAGCTCAGAATTACTAATAACTTTATACTTTCATTCTTCATTCGTTAACCAACGTTCTGTTATCTTCATGTCCTTTTATTTCTTCGGCTAATGATATTACTATTCTGATGTTTGAAACCACCTTTTTTATTAAAACCAATTTAGAAATATATTAAAAAACTTTTAAATGAATTGGTAACATCTCGATGTTACTCGATCTTTGTACTCGTTCAACTAACATTTGTCAAAAGTACCCCAATCAAAAATGTCAAATGTACCAAAATGCTCTCGGCTTCGTTGTTTATGCTTGTATGCTTTGGTTTTGCGCGAACTGATTGGTTCGCTTTGTTTGGCAGCATTGTAAGCATTAGTTCGCATTGGGTTTATGTATGCACTACTGTTCTAGTATACTATTTTGAAACCAGAGTTCATGAACCTCTTTTCAACTCAGTCAATGAACTCAATCTGTCAAATTTAACGAAATGGGTCTGTGATCCGGTTAGATTTAACTCTTATGAAAAAAACGAGTTGGATCATATTTCTTGTTATGCTTTTACCCAATAGATGGTGTAAAATTTTAATTTTTGTTTTTAATGCAAATTAATTTGGATTCCACATCCCACTAGCACTAGCGAGTGTAGTTTGCAAACTATACACCGAACAGAAAGTGTAGCTAGCAAACTAAATATCAGACAGAGACGAGAGGAAAGGACATGTGCTCAGCGTGAAATATAGTAACCTTACGATTTTTTAAAAATCGGGGTCTTAATTTTAATTTGAAATAAGTAGTTAAACTGACTGTAGCTCGCAAACTATATATCAGGCAGAGACGAAAGTGCATTTGCTTCGCCTTCTTTTCAACTAAGTCAATTAACTCAATCTGTCAAACTTAACAAAATGATCAAAAAAATTTGAAATTTGAACTTGTTTCTTTTTGCTTGCTCATTTATTCATACTTACTATTTAACTTTTTCTTTGTTTTGGCATCGATAAGTAGTCCATAATTGAGTGTTATTAATTTATTTTTTAATTTTTGGAATATCAATAAAAATACTTGCAAAATGAACAAAACAATCGGACCAAAGAGACAAAGTAGAAGAGGTTACAACTTAAACGGAATTCTACGTCTACACTTACGATACTATCGAAACTGTTTCTTTTTTTAGTTTATATTTAGTTTTATTGAAATTCACTTCTATTTTCAAAAACATAAATAGTTTTTACCATTTGAAAAAGGTACTTTGATTAACTTTTATAACTCGGTCAGTAAGTCGTTACGTATCAGTGCCGGAAAATAACAGTTACGCGCCCAAAAACACAAGAACTTTTCTGTTACTTTTCTTCATGTAATGCAAGAATCGTCAAACATTCGTGACGATTGCTGAAACACAATGATGCAAAATTTATAAAACAAATTATTGTAAAATAATTTGGTTAAAAAATGTAGGGTACCCCAGTTTACCCTACTAGGCTTAACTATAAATACTTTTTTTGCGATTTTCGTGTTAAGAGACCCTAAATCTATAACAAAATAAAATGAACTGTCGTGTACAGAACCTTTTTCTTATTTTGTCGCATAGTGTTATTTGAATTAATGTAATTTAATAAGTGTATTATAATAATTTGTACTAAATATTCAAAAATATATATAATATATCATAATTCATTATTTCATCATTTCATTGGGGTCGCCAAAAAATTGTTTTGCCCCGGGCGCCAGTTATGCTCGCTACGCCACTGGAGCGTGGCAAGTCAATTTTTGTATTGGAAGCTTACTTATTCGAGCCCAAGGGCTGGATCAAAATTCAAGCTGATAATTCAACTCTATACCTCCCACCTATAAAAAAGTGGGCGTGGCAAGTATATTTTTGTAAGGCAAGCTTAATACTTCCAACTTAAGTAATGGATCCAGTTTTAAGCTGATACTTCATCTTTTCGAATTTTGGCCACAAATTAGGTTAAAATTTCCCATAGTGCAGCGATGGGCACACACATACTATCACATTCTTTGAATGTGTGTAAAGCAGAGAAAAACGAAGATAAATTTCAAGTATTTTCTATATTTTAAAAAATTGCGCAAAGAGATGTTATTTCAACAAATGCTGAAAAGCAACTGACTTGATTTGCTGCCAAAATAAAAACAAAGCAATAGCCGAATACACACGATCGTAAGCCACACGAAATAGCTTACACTGTTCATATGTCGACGTCGCGCAAGCAGCATTTTGCTTCCAATCCCATGGGATAGGAAATTTAAAATGTGCCCTTCTCTAATATAAACCAATAAAAGTTTGTTCATTAAATGTTCACACCATAGATTCAGCAATTGGCTTTTAGTTTTTTTTTTAAGCAAATCGCTCGTCAGTTGTTTTAATTGGTGAAAAACTTAGTTTTGATTCAAATAAATTTTTAGTTTAAAAATTAGATCAAAGTCAAGTCAAGAATTGTCTGGTTTCAATCACACGTTCTATGAAATGAGTGAAAACCCCAAATGTATGTATCAAATCGATTCTGGTTGATGCATAATCTACTAAATTAGTCATATTTTATTCTTCAGACTGCACATTAAGCCGGATCGATTTTGTATGGAGAAAAAAAAAGTCAGCCGGACACCGACTCAAAATTAAGAGGTACTCTTAAAAACTATTAAATATTTTTTTAGACACCTATAAAAAATGTATTTTTCTTGGTATTCAAACGCATTATTGGAAAAGTACTGAGCTCTTAATTCTTTTGGTGTAGCGTATGTTGTTTTTTAATCAAAACTGAGTACTATGAAAAATACTTTTTTTTTATAAGTGTGTAAAAAAATATATATTCGAAAATCATTAATTTTGTACTGGAGCGCTATCTGGCGCACATTTCACTAAAAACTTGTTACCGCAAAATCGATTTTGCGTACCTAAAAACCCATATGTACGCACTAATACATATATACCCACCAAGTTCTGCCAAAATCGAACAGTAATGATTGCAATTATATAATAATTGAGCTGAAGGAAGCTTTTGAATGTCGATTTCTCACATTTTATATAATTGTGGCAGTAAGTTTTGGCTAAACCGAAGAAAGAAGAGCTCAATAATTTTCCAATAAATTTTAATTCATGTAAATATCCTGAAAAATACATATTGTACAAATATTTAAAACAACCTCTTTTCGAATATGACGAAATAAAGATTTTTTTAGGGTCTCAACAGAGTTTGCAAACACAAAAAAATTAAAAAATTTGTTTTGTTAATATATGTGTACTATTAAATTTTTATATATGTGTAAAAATCTTTAGTTTTTTGCTTATCTTGGGTTTTATGTAAAAAAATTCGTTTTCTGCAGAAAGGACGTTCAGAAGAACCAAAACCGCTCCATGGGGATTTCTCCGATCAAAACAAAATTATACAGAAATTGATTTTAAGAGTCCCTCTAACTTTTAAGTCGGTGTTTTGGAACCACTGGCCTCAAAATATAATCTTACAAAATTATTGCTTTATATAATCGCAATAGTAACCGTTCGTTTTCTTTGTTTTCTATGTATTATTCTACTCACTTCTTGCATTTTTGATGCAAGCTAAGCTGAAGTGTAGAAACAGTTCAGCAGAGGAGTTAACACAGTGAAGAACACACATCGACCTTTGCTACACTTTTGCTACACTTATTTGACAATAAAGGCACATTAATACTAAATTTAAAATATTTTCAATTGTCTTAATTAATTAATTTTGGAATTTATAGTCAGTTCTAAAACATAATTTGGTCCTTCAGATCCGGATCGCTACCAGGATTCTAATAATCATATAATTTTAATAATTTTTCTGGAAATATATTGTGCTTTTTTGTTATAACTACTCTCGCTACAAGTTTTTTTTATTTGCTTGTACGATAAGCCTAGTCGGAATTTGGAAAAATCATAAAAAGTCGTTGATGATTATCTCAGATTTCTTTGCACACGTGGCATAATTTTCATTTTGAATAAGCTAATCGCTAGCGGAAAAGTGGTCATCGGGTGATAAGAGCGTCAGCATGGCTTCCATAAGTGCCTTAAGCCGAAAGCGTGGGTGGGCAAAATCTTACATAACCCGCATGCTTTTAACCTCAAAAAATGCAGCTGAATCGTTTCCAATCGAACTTTTAGAAAATCGATGAGCTAAATTGGAAGAAAGCTATGCCGAATTCAACGAAGTTAGTCAGAAATTATACGCTTACGAGGAATAGGATGGGTTCGAGGATCCTGAAAACGACGCTTTTGAGTATGAAACAAAATATTTTGAAGCCCATGCTACTTTCAGTAAGATGCTAAAAGAAAAACGTGGCGCGGAAAATATACAAGACAACGAAACGCCTATGGCTCGATTGGCTGTTCAGCAGGCTCAATTTTAAGAAAAACTAATTCCGACAAATACTGCTGGTGTACATCTCTCGAACTTAACCTTGCCAAAGTTTTTCGGAAATTATCAAGACTGGCCATCGTTCCGAGGCTTATTTAAAAGTGCAGTTGATAGAAAACTCAGTTTATCTAATATACAAAAGTTTCCTATGCGAAAGATATGATCGCAAATCGCTTATCGTTCTGGACTTTATGTCCTTCAGGTAAATAATCGCGATCCGTGGCTCATCCAAATTTTATTAAATAAGCTTAATGATGAAACGAAAAAGACTTGGGCAGAAACTAGTGGAAATAGTGAAGAAAAAACAATTGATGGATTTTTAAAGTTTTTATCACGCCGCTGTGATGCATTAGAATCGTGTCAACCGACGTCATCACGCACGCCTCGTGTTCGTGGTTCTCTTGTAGCTAATATAGCAACAACAACGAAAAAGAAAGGTAACTTCAACTCGCTGAAATGTGCGCAGTGCCAAGAGTCACACACTCTCTACCAGTGCTCAAAATTTAAAGCCCTTGGCGCCGCGCTTTTGTTAAATCGTAAAACTTATGCTTTAATTGCCTTCGGTCATCGCATAACGCAACTCAATGTCGATCACAGTCGCGCTGCTGCGATTGCTATGCTACTCAATCTATCTAGACTTGTGTATCTACAACAAACACTAGTCTAAATTCACCGCCTGGCGCTGCTCACAACAATGCAAATCAAGCGTCGCTCGACGCGGTTACTGAGGTTAGTTCGGTTAATCACGCTCTCATTAACCACTCGTCTAATTTTTCAGCGGCACGTTCTACTACAATACTTCCAACAGTACTGGTTAATGTCGCTAATTCAGCTGGCAGCATGGTCAGGTGTCGCATCCTGCTCGACACTGGTTCAACTGCAACCTTCGTCACAGAAACATTGGTCCAAGCTCTTGGAATATCACGGCGAAATGACCGTATTCTGTAAGCGGTCTTTCTTTAAGCAACGCAGGCGTCACACGCGGTTGTGTACGCCTTAATCTCTCATCACGAATCTCTGATGACTCATTGGAAATTAAAGCATCGATTCTTTAGTTCGTACTTTCATGGAACTCGAGAATGTATCTACTACAAAAAAAAACCTTGATCAAGCAGACCCATGCGAAGCTCATTTCGCCGCCACTCACACGCGCAACGTAAATGGCTCGTACGTGGTTGAATATCCATTCAAACAACATATTCCGTCAATCGATGATACCTGTTCAAAAACAATTACACGTCTACGCAGCATGGAAGTCAAATTTCAACGCAATCCAGATCTTAAAAAACAATATGTTAGTTTTTTAAATGAATATCTCGAACTAACAAAGTGTCGCGTGGTGTTCGACGGATCATGTAAGGATGCCTCGGGTCATTCTTTAAATGATCGTCTCCACATAGGCCCTCCAATACAACGCGGCTTATTTGGAATCTGCGTACGTTTTCGACAGCATCGCTACGTGTTCTCTACAGATATCGAGAAAATGTTCAGAAGTATAAAAATCAAATCACAACACGCTGATTTCCAACGCATTATGTGGCGAAACAACCCGCTTTCGCCAATACAGCATCATCGCTTGCTCACAGCCACCTACGGGCTAGCGCCATCTCCGTTTATTGCAGTTCGTGTACTCAAACAGCTGGCACAAGATTTTTTTTTTTTTTTTTTTTTGGATTCGCCAAGGGAGTGTGAAATCTCATGAATACGTATACCCCGTACTATACGCATGCACGACTTACATTCTACAACAGTCTGGATTAACCGGAAAGATAGAATGCACCTACGTACTAAAACACACAACCAGTTGGCGAAGTATGAATTTCCACTAAGCACATTAATTGGCTTTTCAGCGGAACTTAAAAATTTTATACAGAAACACGAATTTATTAAGAATTTATGAATTTGAAAAAGTAAACAACATCAAATAAGTAGTAAACTTTACATAAAACTCTAAAACAAAGAGACCAAAGTAACTATAAATAATATGAATATTAGTAAGTTTGCGGCAACTATCCAACCCAAGATCCAACGTGGAAAAGAGAGTAAACTCTTAAACACCAAACCAATTCCAATTATAACGCAGATATATACGTGTAAATATGTACAAACATATATGTGTATATATATACGGGTCACTATGTAATTTTGGAACACCGTGCTAATGTTATTAATTGGATATGTATTTGGGCCAACGCAGGCATAAACTTGCATGGAAAAGAGATAAACTCTTGCGCACCAAAGTTTCACATCGTCAGCATACATTAAGACGTCACAATGTTTAATTGCCGAGGGAAGGTCATTAATAAATAGTAAGAATAAAACCGGTCCAAGATGACTTCCTTGCGGAACACCAGATGTAACCATAATATTTTTTGATAGAGAATTTTTATATAAAACTTTTTGAAAACGTCGCGATAAATAAGATTGTATCCAATTTAGCAATTTTACAGGAAACCCAATTAGCTTAAGTTTATTCAATAGAAGATTATGATTGACGCTGTCAAAAGCTTTGTCAAAGTGAAACCTTTTATTACACGAGTTGTAAACTCCAAAAGGTTTGTTGAAGTTGATTTACCCTTTAAAAAACCATGCTGAGTGACAGAAATGGACGATGAAACGAAGTGGGTTAGTTGTTCAGTTATGATTTTCTCAAATAATTTAGGGATTGCGCTTAATTTGGCGATGCCTCAGTAGTTAGTGACATCAATTTTGGAGCCAGATTTATGAAGGGGTATAATATATGAATCTGTCCATATAATGGGAAAATGTCCACTTTGCAGGGATATATTAAAAATGTTTGATAGAGGAGCACACAGGTTGCTAGCACAATCCTTTAGAATGGAACTCGGAATTTCATCAGGGCCAGTCGAAAAAGAGCATTTAACTTGACGAAGGATATGCATAACCATAATTGAGTCTATTACTGGAGTTTCAAAAGAGCTAACTGGAGGTAAATAAGGATGCTCAGAACACATATTAAATGGTATGTTGGAGTAAGTTGATTTGAAGAAGCTTGCAAACATGTTGGAAATAACATTGTCACAAGACGATTCTTCTTGATTGAATCTCATAAGGGGTGGAAAGTTGGAAGCCTTACGTTTTGAATTAACAAATGTATAGAAGAGTTTCGGATTATCATTAAATTGAGATTTGATGTTGGCTATATAAGCAGTATAACACTGTTTATTTAATAGCTGGTATCTGCAACGACAAGATGAATAACAAGCAAAGTCAATATTAGAACCAGATTTTTTGTATTTTTTAAATAATCGATTTTTTAAATTTTTTAGTGACTTAAGTTCACTTGTTAGCCAGGGTGGACTTAAGGGTTTAGAATTAATTTGCTTTGTTGGGACGCACAATAAGAAGCACCTTTGCAAAGTATCATTAAAAAACTGTACCGAGGTTTCGACGTCATAATATGAATACGGTGGTTTAATAGATAGAATCGGTGACCAGTCAGTCTGCGAGAGTAAGGTGTTGAGTTTAACATAGTCTGTACTTTTGAAATTATATATTTTTGTATTTTCATGAGCAAGTAAAACTGTTATTTCAAGAGTTGGATGATGTTCATCTTCCGAAAATGATACAGGGTTTGAGCGATTGAGATATACAGTAGTGCATCTATCTACAAACACAAGGTCCAGCGTTCTATGGTTTTTATTAAAAGTATTATTGACTTGTTGAAGACACAGGTCAGATAACTTATCTAAAAAATCATTTATCCAATTACTAGTGGAAACAGGTGTAAGAAATGAAGAGTCATCTGTCGAATTCCAAGACACAACGGGTAGGTTAAAATCGCCCAACACAATAAGAACATCATTATTTTTTAACATATTATGAACTTGCTCGATGGCGTTTATATGTCTTAAGTAAATTGATTTGTCACAATTTGGAGGAATGTAAGAACAGGTAAGATAAGCAATGCAATTATTTAATTTAACTGAAACACAAATAAACTCCAGTTCACTAGTGTCGAGAATTGTTAATTCATCAGATGCAAACGAGATATGAACAGCTATCAGAACATCACCACCGATCTTATTATAACGATGTTTACGGAAAATTTGATAATTTTTACACATTATTTCAGAATTTAGAATATTAGAGCGAAGCCAAGTCTCCGTGCAAATTATAATGTTATATTCAAAATCAAAACTGTTAATGAACATTGCAGAAAGTTTGGAATTAAGACCCCTTACGTTTTGATACACAAGTTGTAATTTAGACTTGCGATTTGTTAATCGTTTTTTGGATGAGATTGCGGGCTATTTCGCGGGCGAGGCAAGTGTACTACATTTACTAATCGCGGATTATTTTTGAATTCGAATTCTTGTACGATTGTATTTCGTGGCCAGAAACTTACATCAACAATAGTATTAAATAAATTTTCTGTAACTGTCAATCTAAAGGAAGTAGTCGGACGTGCGTTTACATATTTGAACTTATGAATAGAAATAGAAAGAGTCGATGAACATTTCAACTTTGATTTAATGAAAAAATCTATATCATTATCTGTTGTATCA
Source organism: Tetanocera ferruginea (assembly GCA_958299015.1). Taxonomy (NCBI): domain Eukaryota; kingdom Metazoa; phylum Arthropoda; class Insecta; order Diptera; family Sciomyzidae; genus Tetanocera; species Tetanocera ferruginea. Next base: position 47,584,433 of record OY282644.1, read on the forward strand.
GATGCTAAGCGCGAAACAAAGATTGATTTAGTTGGAGGAATAGCAATCAAAGGTTTAGGAACAGAAATGTCAGAAGTAATTGCAATTTGTTGGACATCAGCAACAGAAGGAGCAAGAGAAGCAGCTTGTGCATACGATATTTCAGGCAAAGCGAGAGGTGGAGCTGATAATGGAAAAGGAGCAGACATAGACAAATTTGCCGAAGAAGAAAGAATAGGAGGAGGAGCATCCGTGTCCATGTCGTCAACGTTGTCTTGTTCTATAGAAGGTTGTGTTTATGTCGAGTCAGTTTTCTGTTTGCTTCGAAGGGTCATATGTTTCTTTTTTCGCTTTGGTGAAGGAATTGACTTATCAATATATTTAAATTCATTGAAAAGAGTTTGATATATTAAAAATTTATCAGAAAGTGAAGAAAGTTCTCTACTTATTTCCGAGAAACCTTGCTTCGTTTGCTTAAAAAGCTTATAAAAGTTAATGTCGGCCAACCTACACTTCTCACAAGACCAACGCAACCCTTTACCTTCTTCAATGGCATCTGCCACTCGACCTGACACTCCTGCACACTTGATGTGAACAATATTGTCACATTCCCAACATGACAAAAATCGTTAATTTTCACCTTTAGTGGAGCAGCCAGGCTTAGCACAAACCATTTTTTTTTTTTTTTTTTTTTTTTAGTTTAACAATTTATTTAATTTAAAGAAAGAAAAAAAACAATAAAGTAAAAAGATTTAAAAAAAATAGTGGCGAAAGTTTAATACAAAGAGATAAAAACTCTGAGACACCCTGTGGGAATAGCTAAAAGAAGTGCCTACTAACTTAAGAGAAGCTAAGAAATAAAATAGTGAAATATCAACAAATAAAAAGAACAACAAGAACAGAATTTAAAGAATAGAAATGAAGCACAACAATGTTTGTATGTTTTTGTTTTTGTTGATTTTTTTTTTTCACTGCTTATAAAAATAAGCACAAGTGTCAAGCACTTAAAACTTATGCACTTATATATATATTTTAAACGCGGAAATTATTGCAATTCGCGGAAAACTGTGCACGATTTTTAAAGACACAGAAACACCTAATTCTATAAATGAATTAAAAGACCGAAATTACGTATTTATACCGTTTATTAAATAACACAAATTATAAATTGAAAAATAATTAAAACACGACCAGAAATTTTCGATGCTGAAAGTTCGATGGAGTTGCCAGACATTCATGCATTACCAGCACGAATTCCCTGAGGCCGCTCGTGTATTGCAGCACGACGCATACGTGAACGACATCCTCACCGGTTGCGACAATATTGAAGAAATTCTCAAACTACAAGCAGAATTGGTTCAACTGTTTCAGAAGGCAAATTTTAACTTGCGTAAGTGTAACTCGAATTGTTTCTCTTTATTACAAATGTTGCCAGATGATATGAAAGAGTTTGAGTCCATCGAACTAGACAGTAACGTTGAGACCGCTGTCAAAATTCTTGGCTTGAACTGGAGTCCATGTAACGATGAGTTATTTTTGAAGATAAAGCCGACAGAGTATGACAAAGAACCGACAAGCGAACCGTGCTGTCTGAGACTTCAAAAATATTTGATCCTCTTGGTATTGTTTCTCCTACAATTGTTTTGTTTAAAATACTTTTTCAGAAATCTGGGGTGCATGGTTTGGACTGAGACGACCAGTTACCAGAGAATCTTTGTGATCGCTGGCATCGTTATATATATGAGTTGGTGTATTGGTGTATTGAGACATCGAACTGCATGGTTTTGCAGATGCTTCTTCAACGGCATATGCTGCAGTCGTTTACGTGACACGGCTTATTGCATCAAAAACACGCGTTGCTCCCTTGAAAGCAATCTCCATTCCACGCCTCGAATTGAACGCAGCTCACCTGCTCACAAAATTATTAATGTCTTTACAATCATCTTTAACTATAAACATTTAGAAAATAAACTGCAGGTCGGACTCGGAGATTGTGCTTCACTGGTTGTCCTCACCGCCGCACAGATGGCACACCTTCGTGTGGAATCGTACAGCGGAGATTTTTGACATTTGCTCCCGCAAGCACTGGCGACATGTTCAGTCAGCATAAAATCCAGCCGATTGTACGTCTCGAGGTCTCTTGCCTTGAAAGCTTCTCCAGCACACGTTATGGTGGTCAGGTCCATCATGGCTCACTCAGCCTGAGAGCAAGTGGCAACGAATCAATAGACCCTGGTGTTCTCGCAGAGGAAAAGAAGAAAAAATTACTTGGTACTGTGCTCAGCCAACAACGACAACGCCTTGGAAATTTTAATCAACAAATGTTCTTCGTGGACAAGACTACAACGTATCGTCGCACAGTGTCTTCGATTTCGTCAATGCTGCAGTCGTAATAAGCCATTCCATAAGTTAGAACTTTATTTAACATCGTATGAGCTGAAGGTAGCGCATCATACGGCATGAACAAACCACCACTTTTCAACGAGAAATTGCGCTGCTGCAACAATCGATGCCGCTGCCTGCTAAATAACCTTTACTTCGTTATACGCCGTTCATAGATGAAAGCGGTTTGTTACGTGTTGGTGGATGCATAAAACATGCAAATATAAATTATTTTATAAATCATCCAATCTTAATACCTAAAAATGCTAAAATTTTTTATCTCATTGGCAGATATATATTCGAAAACAACCAGCATACTGGCGTCGAAGCAACTTTCGTTATAATACGACAGCAATTTTGGATTTTAGGAGGTCCCAATTTGGTACGCAGTGTAATTTTTCGCTGCAAGAAATGTTTTTTGCAACGACGAGCGACAAGCATACAACTCTTGGGCGATCTACTACCACCACGAGTTAGCCCCAGTCGATGCTTTTTACACTGCGGGCTTGACTACGCTGGCCCAGTGTCAATAAGGCTTTCTAAAGGAAGGACTCCAAAAATTGGAAAGACATGGTTCGCTATTTTCGTTTGCCTTTCAACAAAAGCGTTGCACATTGAAATTGTTAGTGATCTTACCGCTGAGGCATTTCTTGTCGCCTTCCGCCGTTTTATCGCTCGAAGAGGAAAGCCAACCGATATGTATTCAGACACTAACACAACGTTACACGGTAGCAAAAGGCTACTTGACGAACTTCAAAAGAGAGCAGTATCCCAACAACGTCTTAAAAAAGTAGCAGAGTCGTTAGTTAACGATGGCGTACACTGGCATCTTATTCCCCTCTCCAGCCCACATTTCGGAGGCTTGTGGGAATCTAATGTCAAATCCATTAAACTACATTTGCGACGCGTCATTAGCAGCAATGCGCTAACTTTTGAAGAGTACTGCACTATTCTCGCACAAATTGGAGCCGTGCTGAATTCACGCTCGTTGTGCGCCATTTCGGACACCGACAGCGACCCACTAACGCCCGCGCACCTTTTAATTGGCGAACCCTACACCAGCGCTCCTGAACCTTTGCTACAAGACATCAACATAAATCGCCTAAAACAATGGCGCAATTTGCAAGCACATGTTCATGGGTTCTGGAACAGATGGGGCATGGAATATCTCACCTCGTTGCAGCAGAGATCAAAGTGGCAGCAGCACCCATACCTCGGTAGTCGTAATAAAGGAACCAAATCTTCCTCCAGCTAAATGGGTTACTGGCCGCGTAGTAGATTCCACAACTGGATCGGACGGGGCAGTACGAGTCGTTACTATCAAAAATGCACAAGGACAATACCAACGCCCAATAACTAAAAATAGCAGTTCTCCCAAATTGCTGAACTATCGTCCAGGGGGGGCGGAATGTTTGGGAACCACTGGCCTTAAAATATAATATATATGTACATAAACTTACAAAATTATTGCTTTACATAAATTCTCTCATTTATGTTTGACTTTTGACTGCTCGCAATAGTAACCGTTCGTTTTCTTTGTTTTCTATGTATTATTCTATGTATAAGTGCATGTCGTTACTTTTTTGTTTTAATTCTCTTACTTTTGTTTATCTCACTCACTTCTTGCATTTTTGATGCAAGCTAAGCTGAATTGTAGAAAAAGTTCAGCAGAGCAGTTTAACACAGTGAAGAACACACATCGACCTTCGACAAGTTGCTACACTAATTTGACAATAAAGGCACATTAAAAATATAGTTTTAACGAATTTATAGTTCGTTCTAAAACAGTTGGTGTCTAGTGAAATTTCAATTTCGATCCGGCTTACTACACATATTTAATTTTCGTTATGTTCTGATTCTGACCACTTGAGGGGTTGTTGGCAATACTTCGATTTGAGTTATCTTTTCAACTTCTAGCATGGAGCTCACTAAGGAAACTTGAAATACTTGGAAAAAAAATTAACTCAAAAGCAAGACAAAATAAAAAAGCTTAAATTTGAGGAAAATCGCGTTATTTCCCATTAAATTGTTATTTTTATAGTTATTTGTTTAAGCATCGATAACGCAAAATCTACAGAATTAAGGTTATAGTGAAGTCATGTGATTCATTACAAAAATAATTCATTACAAAACTTAATAAATAATAATAATTCCATCACTTCCGAAGCTGGAGAAAAAAATTCACAGCTTCTAATTTACCAAAATCCGTTTCTTAAAAATTTCTCTGAATAGTTAAATATTATCCGATATTAAGGAATTATGGCTTATTAGGTGAAAAGAAGTTATTTTGATTTTTTTTCTGACCGCCCATATTATAATTATACGGTATTACTTATCCAATGACCAAATGCTGACTTAAATCTAAATAATATATTTTTTACGATAGGTATTTTCTGCACTTTTTAAAATCGGATAATATTTGCACAATTTTGAGGGATTTTCATGAAACTGATTTTGAAAATCCAATGGAAGATTATGAATAAGGCTATATAAGTCTATATTAGAGGTAATTTCATCGGCTATTTTGGTGGCGAGGGACTCAAACGATTTTTTCAAATTCAGACTCTTTTTTTCAACCCAAGGTGTCAGAAATTTTGCGTTTTTTACTTTCGGAATTGAGCATAATTAGTACTCACTTTAAAACGAATTTTAAAGCTAGTGCCAGCCAATTGGGTATTTTTACAACGAAGTGAAGTATGGATGAAAAATTTTCACTGCACTCAGTAAAAAGTATCTCGGAATAAGATAAAAGTCATACTATTTAGAGAAAAAAGTTATAGAGTTTGCTCCAGAGAATGCTTTTCTCTAAATGTGATACTAAAAATTCCCTAAAAATGATTAAAAGCTTCCATTAAAAAGATAAATATATAAAAATATGTTGTTTTTAGAGAATAAGACTTTTTATTTTCGACAAAAGATTTCATTTTATTGAAGAATATACTTCGCATAGTGAATTTTTTATCAAATTATAGTAAAATTTTTAATTTTCCATAAATTTTTCTCTTTAAATGAGAATTTTTTGTGCGAAACTTGTGGGAATATTTCTATTTCCCACAAGTGAAGAAATATTTCTTTGAAATTGTGAAAATTTATTCTAATTGAAGAAAATTTTATTTGAAAAAGAGAAAATTGCTATTATCGAAAATAGAGAAATTTTTTATCGGAGAAAGATAGGTATTTTTTCTGAATGTGTGGGGAGAAAAAAATTGAATTTTTGCTGACCCTATTGCGACCCGAGAAAAAATAAAAATATTTTAGCTCAAGCCTTATTACCTTGTAAAACGGCGTACAACTGGTGCTTGCAAAATATTTTGGCCGAATAGATCCTAAACAGCGTTGAAGCAAGTTTATTTTAAAGCGACCGCCACAACTGCTGTTCACCTTCTGTATGGATAAAATGCCATGACAGTGACCGTTTTAATTTTTTTTTTTTTTTGAAAAAAAAATATGGTGCTGGCCATGCCTGAAGTCTGAACAAGGAACCATTAGTGCAAAAATTGAACGCACTAACCAGGGTGACGCATATAAGTTCCAGGGTGACCGTTTTCAGTAGATTTACTACTAGATTGGTAGATTAAGTAGAATTTTGAAAGTCGCTAGTAGTTTTTTAGTAGATTTTTAAATCTAGAAGATTTTGAAAAAAAAATTTTAAAACATTTTTTCATAAGTTTTAGTTTTGTTTTGTCGCATTAGTGAAAAAGTCAAAAGGTGGCTCTCGTTGCAAGCGTGCGTCAATCGGATTGTTGAACAATGGGCGGAATTTAACTGCGGAGTTTTTATATGCAAGCTTTTCAGAAGACATAACACAACTTTATTTTTTATTTTTGGATTACATTTTGCCGATCATAAAAAAGTTTAATATAATTTTTCAATGCAAATCGTGTGTTGTTCACCGGCTTCATAGCGATATGTTTAAGTCCATGTCTGATATGTTTAAGTCATACAAAATAAAATTTTTAAAGTTTAAATTTTTTCTTTTGAACCGTTAACTTGTATCAGCTGGGTATTACACTGATTACACGGGCAACAGTATACGTATTTATTCATTCATCCAATTTTAAATTTTCAACCCTGTTTACAGCCATAAATTTCGCTTAACATTGAAAAAGTGTGCTGAAAAATGTTGGTAGATTTTGAGAAGTTTTTCTAGAATTTTTTAGTAGATTTTAGTAGATTTTCACCATGCTTCTGGTAGAAAGGCACTTTGACAAAACGGTCACCCTGATAAGTTCTACATTTGATAAAATCCCCCCAAAAAAAATTCCTGGTAACGCCCCTGGATGGTACTCTTATAATAGCTGGCAAGGGCTTATATTGACTGTTTCTGTGAAGCTGTATTCATGTTATCTAGTTTTGATAGAAGTGTTCCGGTATTGAATAAGATATGTTCCTGTGAGGTTTAGTTGTTCTCTATTGATTTCTATGACACCATAATATTCATTTAACATTTTTAATCCTGGGGTGATGGTGTCTATTTGTGGTATATTAAACCCATTTGCGCTGGGGCAGTGTGATCTTGTTCCTTTAAGCAACATTGGCAAGCAATTATCATTAGCTATATCTAGGAAGTTATTACTGTCACATATTCTTATATCATTAATTATTTTGCATTCTTTAATTCAAGCCGACAGTTTTCCGTTACATAATAATACTTGATTGTATTTTAATTTATAAATGATATTATATTTTTTACTGGTTTTATAAGTTTAGACCAATGATGCACAGCGTTGGCAGAGCTTCCAACACAAGCGCACAATTTTTTTCTAAATATGTGTGTAAAAAACAAAAATTCAACATATCCATTTGCGGAAAAGATGCTTACTGCGTGAAGATCAAACGCAAACTGATTCAATGCTAGCGTCGCAGAAGTTCGGTAGCTTCGTACACACGACTTGTCTGTGAAAGCTGAGTGGCTCCCCGAAGCTCTTGTGTGCACCTCTGGTTTAGACTAGCAGGTCTTTTTATCCCTTTATAGATAAACTTACAATAAAAATCAAAACTTCATCATTACATGCTACTTTTACTTCTGAGAATTCTAAAGCTTCTTCTACATTAATATAAATAAAGGGTGATTTTTTAAGAGCTTGATAACTTTTTAGACTTGAGCTAGACTTGACGTAGCCCCACAAAAAATAGTCTAAAGGCGTCAAATCGCATGATCTTGGTGGCCAACTTACCGGTCCATTTCTTGAGATTAATTGTTCTCCGAAGTTTTCCCTCAAAATGGCCATAGAATCGCGAGCTGTGTGGCATGTAGCGCCATCTTGTTGAAACCACATGTCAACCAAGTTCAGTTCTTCCATTTTTGGCAACAAAAAGTTTGTTAGCATCGAACGATAGCGATCGCCATTCACCGTAACGTTGCGTCCAACAGCATCTTTGAAAAAATACGGTCCAAACTTCGGAGAACAATTAATCTCAAGAAATGGACCGGTAAGTTGGCCACCAAGATCATGCGATTTGACGCCTTTAGACTATTTTTTGTGGGGCTACGTCAAGTCTAAAGTCTACAGAAATAAGCCAGCAACTATTCCAGCTTTGGAAGACAACATTTCCGAAGAAATTCGGGCTATTCCGGCCGAAATGCTCGAAAAAGTTGCCCAAAATTGGACTTTCCGAATGGCCCACCTAAGACGCAGCCGCGGTCAACATTTAAATGAAATTATCTTCAAAAAGTAAATGTCATGGACCCATCTAACGTTTCAAATAAAGAACCGATGAGATTTTGCAAATTTTATGCGTTTTTTTTAAAAAAAAAGTTATCAAGCTCTTAAAAAATCACCCTTTATTATTATTCTTTTCAAATGCTTCTTTTAACATGCTAATCTCTTTTTCAGATAATATAAATGAATTTAAAATTCCAACCTTGGACCAAGTTTTTGCATGTTCTACATTTATTAGTTCTGCTTTAAGAATTTTTAATTTTTCTTTAATGTTTACAGCTACAAAGTTTTGCATTAATTCACTATCTTTAATTGCTTGGATAATAGTATTCGTTCCTTTCGTTAATTTATTTATTGCATCTATAATGTTTCTATTTCTATTTATTTATTATTACTATTTGCTTATTATTATTTTCTGATAATTCATTTAATTTTCCATTTATATCCTGGTGATCTCGACTTTCAGATATCCATTTCCAAATTGTTCCTAAAAAGTCTATTGATCTTTTGTTTTTCTTTTTTAACCTTAAGTTTATTCAGGGATGAAATGGCCAATTTGTTTGTTTTTTTTTTTTATTCAGGGCTAATTGGGATTGTGATATCTCGTAATGTAGGAAGGGAAGGAGAGGATTTTTAGGGTTGACGCGATTTACGATAGTCTGGTGCTTATATGTTGCTGCAAAAACTGTTTCTCCTACTGTATATTCTTTGTAAGGTTCTCTATTCTTATTATGATATTTTAAGTCTGCTTCCTGTTTTTTTGTAAGCTTCTGTGTATTTTCTTTTCTAAAATGTTCTAGGGTCAGATGTTACTATTTGGCCGAAAAATACTTCTACTGGTTTAATATTGGTGGTAGAGTGGATTGAGTTATTATATTTATAGAGTGCTTGATGTAATTCATCTGAAATGAGTTGTGGATATTCTCTGCTCTAATGCATCCCATTATTTCGTTGAGTGTAGAGTGGAATCTCTCTATATGTCCGTTTGTAGTACTAACATATGGAGGGGCTTCATGTATTTCTATTCCATATTGATCTTCCAACATGAATCTAATTGAAGAAGCTTCTAGAGATTTTTCGTTGTCAACTATGATTATTTTCGGAAAACCAAGGGAAGTGATCAATTCTCGAAGGGCTCTTTAAGGTGGGACATAACATTCGCCGCATAGAAAACAGACCTTTTTTTTAAAAATTCATAACTCAGTCAAAAACAAACATTTTTTTTTGTTATTGTAGAGAATTGAACATAGTACAAGAACAAATTAAAAAAAAATATATTTTTCAGTCCAATATGGTTTTATAGAGCTCCAAACTGGCGGCAGAGAAAAAAGGGGGCCTCGTGGTTATAGCGCTGGGAGTCGAAAAAATTTTTCGATCTGGAAAAAAATTATTTTTTAAATCTTAATAAAATTGGTTATCGTATGACAGGAGCTTTTTTTAATTTTTTTTTTTAAATTTTTGGGGATGTTCCAAATTCGAAAGTGTTTTTTCGAAAAAAATATTGACTTTAAAAATTCATAGAAAATCGAAAAAACAATAAAAAACAAGCTCGTGACATACGATAGCAAATCAAATTTAAAAACATACAAAAACAAAAAAAAATTTCGTCAAAAAATGAATCCGCTAGTGCCGCAACCAGTATGAAAAACATGGTTTCGAGATAAACGCGTTCAAAGTTTGTGAACAAAGAAAAAAAAAATGCGCTCTCACTAATCCGGTTATAACTTTTGAACCCGTAAGAATTTTTTCATGAAATTTTTTTCTTAGAATCTTAGGAATATTTACTAAAATACAAAATTATTTTAATTATTATTATGATTTCAAGAAACGGCCAATGTCATGTCCCCCTTAATATCTTCTACTGCTCGTGATCTCACTATTTTTGCCAGGGCATATTTAGAAAATTTATCAATGGCTATTAATATTACTTTGTGATTAGTGTAAAAGAGATCTAAATGAACTATTTGACCAGCGTGCTCACGATAGGTATTGGTTTTAATATTGGCTTGTTTGGATGTCGATCATACTTCTGCTCTTTACAAATGCTACATTTTTTTACTATTCTGTTAATTTTCGCTTGCATGCTAGGGATATATAATTTTTTATAAGTTGGATTTTATTATCTTTGCTATTTCGTTGTGCACTTCTATGCTCTTTTAAAATTTCTGTTTCCCATGCTGTTTCGTCTGTAAGGTCGAAAACTTTTCTCGTGAGAACTTTACTTTGTAGCTCCTAAAATGAGTGGGGTATATTTCTTGTATTTTACCTAGAATTTGTTCGTTAGTATTAATACAGTTTATTACAGATGGATTGAGGTATTTCTTTAGTAAAGTAACAAGATCTTCAGTGGAGTAATCCTTGCGATATATAGTATGGCGATGGTATGTAGGGAATATAATCTCAAAATTGTAGAGTTGGCATCATCAATGAATAGAAATATTTGATTCTAAAAGACATTTATAGGTGTATTGGCGAATAGTATGAGGTCTTGAGATGATCTTTCATCACAGTTTTGGGTAGATGGATTTCTCGCTCATTAGTGGCGTAATTTTCTTCTGTTCTACTAAGAGTACGAGATATAAATGCTATTGGTCGATCTTCTTGCGATAGCACGCCTCCTATGGTGAAGTTTGAAGCACCCGTGGTAAGTTCGAACTGTTTGCCGGAGTTTGGGTTAGCTAATATGAGATCTTGACTAATTAAGGCGTTCTTGAGTTTATTGAAAGCTTCCATTGCATCTTTATTAATGGGAATTTGTTTCCTACTTGACACATTTTTTGGCAGATTGCCTTCCTCCCCCTTAAAAGGGCTGCCAGGACCTTCGCTATTTTTGCGTAGTCTTTCACGAAGCGGCGATAGTAGCCGGACAGGCCTAAAAAATCTGAGATTTTTTTCTGGTTTGCTGCGGAAAGTTTTTAATAGCTAATAGTTTTGAAGATTTGTCTTTATTCTGTCTTTGGATACAATAAAACCTGAGAATTCTACCTCAGTTTTGAAAAAGTTGCATTTATCGAGATGCACTATCATGTTTGCTTGCTCGGGGGTTTAAATATTTGGGTCATTTTTACTAAAAATTATTATATCATCGATATAAACGAAGCATATTTTACCAACATAGCTACGTAATATATCGTCTAAAGTTCTTTGAAATATTGATGGTGCATTCTTTAACCCAAATCAGGGTTAACTTTAACATTCTTTAACTTTAAGGTCGAGCACAGAAAAATAAGTATTATTACCTAATTGAGCAAGTACTTCCTGAATTTCAGGGATAGGATAGCGGTCTGCGATAGTATTTTCATTAAATTTACGCTACTCTAAAGAGTCTGTTTTTTTTTTAACAATCCACACCGGTGAATTGTATGGAGATCGTAATGGTCTGATAATACCATCGTCAAGGAGTTTATTAACTTGACTTTCTATTTCTGATTTGAGTGACATGGGGTAAGGATAAAATCTAGTATAAATGGGTGTATCTGATCTTATGCGAATTTCTCCTATTACTTTAGTAGCATGTGTTAACTTTTCATCTGGATCGGAAAACAAATGAGGGAATTTGTTTACGACAGAAATTATTGACTTTTTGTGCTCAGTTGTCTTATGATCGGTTCTGATATTAATATTATACACATCGCGTGAGAGTTGCTGTTTAATTTTTATTTTTTTGCCACCTTTGATTATCATATTATCATATTTGATTATGTTCTGTGTATATTACTGCTGAAAGTTGTTTGAGGCTGTATAGCGTGAAAGGATTTCAGAGTTGGGAGTAGGAAAAATTTAATGGGAATGTCGTTTTTACCGAAAAGGTGTGCGTTAACATGGTGTGTTATTTTTACTGGTCCACCTACTGAATTTTCTACCAGCGTTGCTGCTGTTTATCATTCTATTATATTTTTCTTTAGAATTTAGTGTGGTGGCTGTCTGGAAATACGTCAGCATTTTTTGTGTGAGCGGATGCTCGTGTAGTTGAACGTGTTAAATAAATTTTTCATTAACTGGCGTTATTCTAGTATTGCTTATGTTATATACAGGTATTCAAAATAATGATTATTTTGTTTAAAAATTATGTTTTGGTCATAAATAATCGTCAGTTTTGGTTCCTGATGAATATTATTTTATTTTAATTACTTGTCTTGTCAAACATACCGCTCATTTGCTCGAATAACGTCATAACTCAAAAAAAAAAGGGTTTATGAGTTAATTATGTAAAATTATTTATTATACCATGCTTCATATTGTGTAAAATTTTCAAGTTATTATCTTGAATGCTCTCCGAGTTAGAAGAGATTATGTCTTTTGTTTTCTATGCAAGGTATGAGTAAACTTTCTGCAAAATTACTTTTTTTGAGTTATGATGTTATTCGAGCAAATGAGCGATATGATTTGGCGAATCAATTGCTTTAAATGTGTTTTTGCACACATGGCTTGATTTGGATTTGTATTCAAATATCACCGCAATCAAGGATGTAAATACAAAGCTGAGAGAACTGGTGAATTTTCTATAATTTGAATTTTAATTTCTTTCAAATACTTCAGCATGGTTGCTGATAAATCATAAATTTTTCAATATGGGCCAAGAAATTACAACTCAATTAAAATATAATGTACATTTTTTTATTAGTTAAAAAAAAATATATCCATTTCAGCCCTTGAAAGGGCTTTGACCACGCTTCTTATGTTCAAGTGTTTGTGTTGTGTGTGTTATAAAATGTTTGCATACAATTGACCGAGAACTGCACCTACATCCCAATCAGCCAAACAAGCTTGGAATAAGCTTTAAACAAGCTTACAAACGTAAGCTTCAAGCTTGGATAACGCTTTCATTTACTATTGTAGAACGCTTATATGTAATTGTAGAATAAACGAAAGAGAACCCTTGGAATAATATTCCTTTCTTCAAGCTAATCCTAGTGTTGTTTTTACAATTGGATATAAGTGTTTTCCAAGTGTGCTACATTCAACAAATCAATCACCACTCGCGAAAAATTTTTTCCTTGGCTCAGTTGGTAAGCCACTTGTTTGTTTGATTTGTTGTGATTTGGACATCCAAGGTTCAATTCCCAACTGGAACCTTTTTATTTTTCTTTGTTAAAATTTAAGCATATATTTACAGTGTGACCCAGAATAACTGTCACTAAAGTATAGTGCAATAAGTACTAAAGTAGTCAAGGGATTTTTAAAATTTATTCGTATTTATTGAAATATATTACTAAACTAAAGGAATCAAGTTGCTGGTTCAAATCGATCGCCCTTATCTTTGATTGTTAGACGCAAACGTTTGAAAAATGATTTGCAAGCGGCACGCACCATATCTTGATCCATTTCATCTCAAATCTGTATCAGCCGAGCTTTGAATTGGTTAATATTAAGGCCTTTAATGATGCCGATTTTGCTTAACATATAAATCAACATATAAATCAAGTCCAAAGGATTATGATCTGGCGACGCAGCTGGCCATTCCTTGGATGAAATCAAATCGGGCAAATTTTGCTCACACCATTCTTGAGTGCGTTTTGCTTGGTATGAAGGGGCAGAATCTTGCTGGAAGCAAAAATATTCATCGCAATTCCTGTGCATAAGGGAATAGATGGCCTTCCAAAACGTGTTCAATGTAATAATTTGTATCAATTTTGACCCCTTGATCTATGAAAAGAAGTGGCAATTTGCCTTTTGTTGATATTGCTCCCTCCTGTGCATAAGGTAATAGATGGCCTTCTAAAACGTGTTCAATGTAATAATTTGTATCAATTTTGACCCCTTGATCTATGCAAAGAAAAGACAATTTGCCTTTTGTTGATATTGCTCCCCATACCACTACTTCAGAAACATTTTGGTAACGCTCCACGGTCAATTTTTCTCTAGGAGCATCTGCGAGACTCACAGCATATACGCGATTGTTTTGTTGATTGGGGCTTTCTTGAAGGAACATTTTTCATCAGAAAATAATATTTCATCTCATGCATGCCAACGCAATAGCTCTCTTCTTCTTTCAACTCTAAATTTTTTTGCTTGTCAGTAAAAGCGTGAACGCGCTGCTTCTTATAGGCTGTGAGCTTGAGATTATTTTTCAATATCCGCTGCATTGATGACCTGGATACCTTCATATCCATTGCCATAGTACGACCTGATTGAGCTGGATTTCGTCTAATCCTTTCTCTGACACATTTTAGGGTAGTTTTTGTACTTACAATCCACTTGCGTCCAGATTTCTTGGCAATTTGATGACTTCCCGTTTCATTGCACCGTTTAACAGTTCTATAAATAAATCTTTCCCCGATATTGAGCAGTTTTAGCTTCTGAATTATGTTGCACATTTTTAATTTTTTTAAATATAAATTCACTACTAGCTCTCGTTAAGCTTCCATTGCGATACTTATTACAAATTTGATGAAATCGGAAATTTTTTACCTTCTACTTATTGCCATTAAACTTTTAAAAGCATCGCATACTTACTTTTACTTTTACTTAGATGGCGCTTACAACCGTTGGTCGGTTTTGGCCTGATCTAAGAATTTGCGCCAGCCTCTTTTGTCGTGCGCTTGCTGGCGCCAGTTGGAAACTCCAAGCGTTGTCAGGTTATCCAATGCCTGGTCTTTCCAACGGAGATGCGGTCTTCCTCGTCTGCGTTGGCCACCGCTGGGTACCGAATCCAATATCTTTTTCGCTGGAGCTTCGTCGTTCATTCTCTCGACATGACCTAGCCAGCGAAGCCGCTCTTTTTTAATACGCTTGACTATATCGATGTCGGCATATAGCTCATACAGCTCATGGTTCCATCGTATTCGGTACTCGCCATTGACGCAGATTGGACCATAGATCTTGCGAAGGATTTTTCTCTCGAACGCTCCCAAAGTCCTTTCATCAGAGCTGCTTAACGTCCAGGTTTGTGATGCGTATAGTAGGACGGGCATGATTATTGACTTATAGAGCGTCAGTTTTGTTCGTCGAGAGAGAGCTCTGCTTCTCAATTGCCTACTGAGGCCAAAGTAACACCTGTTGGCAAGAGTTATCCTTCGCTTAATCTCAATACTGATATCGTTGGAGGAGTTTATACTGGATCCCAGGTAAACAAAGTCCTTCACTACCTCAAAGAAGGTGTTGTCAACAGTGACGTGGTTTCCAAGACGCTGGGACTGTTTGTTTGTTGACACAAGATACTTCGTTTTATCTGCGTTCACTGCAAGACCCATTCGAAACCTCGCTTGGTATCGAAATGAAGGGAGAGGTCCTTCCCCATTTTCACTGCACTGCTGGTGTTGTTCAGTGTCATCCTGCAAAGACGTATTAGCTTCGCAGGAATACCAAATTCAGACATGATGGCATATAGGTGACTCCTTATTGGACTGTCGAATGCGGCTTTGAAATCGACAAAAAGATGGAGTGTATCGATTTGTTTTTCGAGGGTCTTTTCCAAGATTTGTCGGAGCGTGAAGATCTAATCGATGGTGGACTTTCCAGGTCTGAAGCCACACTGATAAGGTCCAATCAGTTGGTTAACGATGGGCTTCAGTCTTTCACACAATACGCTCGACAGGACCTTATATGCGATATTAAGAAGGCTAATCCCACGGTAGTTGGCGCAAATGGTGGGATCGCCTTTTTTGTGGATTGGGCAGAGCACACTGAGGTTCCAATCATCTGGAATGCATTCTTCCGACCATATTCTGCATAGAAGTCTGTGAATGCATTTAAACAGAGCTTCGCACCCGGTCTTAAACAGCTAAGCCGGTAGGCCATCGGCTCCTGCGGCTTTGTTGTTTTTAAGCCGAGCTATAGCTGTTAAGACCTCGTTATTGTCGGGCAGCGGAACTTCAACGCTGTCATCCATAATTAAGGTTTCCGGGATATCATCTCCACTGGCGGGATTGTTGACAGCGTCGCCATTTAAAAGTCTAGAGAAGTGCTCCCTCCATAACTTCAGTATACTCTGGATATCTGTCACTAGATTCCCATTTTCGTCCTTGCAGGAAGAGGCTCCGGTCTTAAAACCATCGGCCAGGCGTCTTATTTTTTCGAAAAATTTTCGAGTCTCATTCCTGTCGCCATGCATCTCAATTTTCTCGCACTCACGCATTTCCGCCTCTCGTTTTTTTCGCCTGAAAATGCGTCTCTCTTCCCTCCTCTTCTCTCGGTATCGCTCCTTAACAGCACGCGTCACAACCGACTGCAGGGTGGCTTTGTAGGCGGCGTCCTTCTCTGCAGTGGCGTCGCGACACTGCTGGTCGTGCCACTGGTTTCGGCGAGGGCGGTGGTAGCCTATCACCTCTTCGGCAGCCGTACGCATAGAGTGGGATATGTGCGTCCACTGTCCGCATATATCGTCGATCGGAGGAGTGCTTTCTTGAAGCAGGAGTGAGAGTCGAGTAGCGAAGGCTTCGGCCGTCCGTTTTGACTGCAGCTTGTCGACGTCTAGCTTTCTTTGTGTAGGATTTCGAGCATTCTTAGCTGCGCACAGACGTGTGCAGATCTTGGCTGCGACAAGATAATGATCCGAGTTTATGTTAGCACCACGGATCGTGCGTACGTCTAGTACACTGGAAGAGTGCCTTCCGTCAATCAAAACGTGATCAATTTGGTTGCATGTTTTTTGATCAGGGGACAACCAGGTGGCCTTATGAATATTGAGATGCTTGAATCTAGTGCTACTAACGACCATGTTTCGTGCTGCGGCGAAGTCAATCAACCTCATTCCGTTATCGGATGTATTGTCGTGGAGGCTGAACTTTCCGACTGTTGGACCAAATATGTTTTCCTTACTCACCTTGGCGTTGAAGTCACCAAGCACGATTTTTAAGTCATGACGGGGGCAGCGCTCGTATGCGTCTTTAAGGCGCTCGTAAAAACTTTCTTTGGTCTCGTCATCTTTTTCTTCTGTCGGAGCGTGCGCACATATTAGGCTTATGTTAAAAAATGTTGCCTTGAAGCGAATTATGGCAAGTCGTTCGTTCACAGGAGTGAATCGCAGGACATGATGCCGTATTCTCTTGCCAACTACAAATCCGCATCCAAACTCGTGCTTCTCCGCATGGCCGCTGTAGTAGATATCACAGGATGCTTGCCGTAAGCAGCCCTGTCCCTTCCATCGCATTTCTTGGATTGCAGTGATATCAGCATTATATCTTTCCAAGATATCAATCAGTTGAATAGAGGCACCATCCCGATTTAGGGTTCGGACATTCCAGGTGCATATCCGTTAATCATTATCAGTTTTTCGTTTGCGGTAGTTGTCATCAGATTTGGGGATCATTCTTTTATTCATTCTTAAACTTTTCATTGAAATATTTTTATTACATGGTGGGCTTCAAACCCAACGCACAACCTTTGCTTGATGACCAAAGGAAGCCCGCCGCTCAGATTCGCCGCCAAAGTATATCGGTATGATAGTTTTTTGACGTTTCCAGGAGACACCACGCGGAGGTTTGAGTCGACTTGAGACGATTTCGACATGGATAATGCTGGCCTCGCCAAGTTGAGGCAGTCAGACACGTTGCCATGTGAAGATCGCCCCCTTATCTCCCATCGCATACTTAATAAATTGTATTTCTTACGGTTGGGAGCAAATCAAAAACAGTGACAGTTATTCTGGATCACACTGTATATGAAAAAATTGAATGCCTTAAAAAATGTTTGTGTTTCCTACACCAGGGATCGAACGCGCGATAAGCCTGCTGGCTACTGAGCGAACAAAATTAAAATAAAATACATTTATGTATGTATATATGAAAGCATCACAACTTTGAACAGTTGTAAAACTATTACCGTTTTCAGCGTTTGATTGCAGTATGATTGCAAAACACTTACTTCATCCAAGCCTTTCCAAGTATTATCGTACATTACTTGATTTTTGTGTTTTACGCCATAGTTATACAAAGCAACTTGGAAATTTAATACCTGGGCAATTGCTTTTGAAGCGTGCTTGGATAAGGCTTACTTTTTGTATCGCATGTAAGCTTAATCCAAGCACTATTTCATATTTTACATGGCATTATTTACTCTTTGAGGTTTGCTATTGCCTCTCTGGAGAGGTGGTGACCGATCAGAAAATTTTGTTATTGAAAAAAAAAACACTTGCCGCGACTGGGGATCAATCTCGGGATCCGAGCATGCTAAGCCACACAATTAAGCTGCATGCCACGGTCACCTGCAGTTTTTTACCAATTAAACGTAAATATCTATATAAATATATATATATACAAATGAATGTGTGTATGTTACAAGTAGGCTCCAAAAGCAATTGTTATGGAATTTTCTGGGAAACTCTAGCAAAGTCTTGAGAGTGTTCCTGTGAAGTTTGGTTTCGATAGAACATGGGGTGTGGCACCTACCATACAACCATAATTTTCAATAAAACTGAGAGCGTCATTAGACAAAGGGGTGTGGATCCGCCCATAAAAGCCAAATTTTTGATATCAAATAGCTTTGGAAGCTTTCCTTCTTCAACTACCTCTCCCAGAAAAACACAAAAGAAACCTCAGGATAAAACTCCAGTTGCTGCACCTCGTAAGATGGTTTATCAATTTGGAACAACATGGACCCAAGCTGATTGGGAAAACAGAATTAATAAGCTTGCGAGTGGGAACGTTATTCAGAAGACCGCATTATTTGTTAAAGGTCTTCCTTTAAGAACAAGTGTTTGTTGGGTCTGCAAGCTTTTCCAAAGAAAGTACAGAATTGTGATTCCAACTGAGGATTGCCGGAAAACGTCCACAAACCGCAGGAAAAGAAGCACAAATTTCAAAATTTACATCCCTTTTCAATTCGCCTGGCTATTTACCCAATCATCTTGTTTAAGTGATAGTAAAGCTGAAGTTTCAACATGGGTTGACAAATCAAGGAGGCCGCTTAAAAGTAAAACTTATAACTCTAAATCTAACATTAAGTCTAGTTATAATAAAAACAATAGTTCTAATATTAGCAATAATAATTCCAACATTTCTCATGCTAAGAAAACTATATATAAAAATATTCCAACTTTACCTAATCCAAAAAACACACCTTCCGAAAAAAAAATACCTTACACCAGTCCTAGCTCTGATCCTAACTGGAAACTTAAAACTAATATCTTTCCAACTTTCACTCGGCAGATCAATCACACTACAAAATCTCCTAACTCGAATCACACACTTCCATCTTCTAACCCAAAACGAGTCTCATTTAATCTCAATCCTAACTCTGATGCACCATCAGATAAAAATGAGAGCAACATTCTCCACACACTCCATCCTAACTTTGTTCATTCCCATACTATAAACCCATCTCCTTCAGCTTTAGTCACGAATGAAGCCCATAACCAACCTGGTAGCCCTACTTCTTTCATCGACCCTCTTCAACCACCAAAGGTTAAACTTACTTTAAATTCTTGTGCTGACAATGAGAGCAGATATGCCCTCTCTCGTCTTAGAGAGAACAGTGTTTACAACAATGTGCGTCTATATCTTGCTTATATGCATAAGGCACCGGTATCCACCTGTACAGATGGTAAAACCAAGACAAACCTCAAAGTCTTGATACAGCAAGAAGGTTTACTTACTGATGTCGATGAGTTCCGTAAGTTATTTACCAGTTTCCACGAGCAACTCGGTTTGACGATCCACCAAGTCAAAGAAGATCTTGACACGTACGGTGCTCATGTAAGGTCAAAACATGTCTCTTACCTTCAAAAGTCCCGTAAAGAGCAGCAACAATATTATTCCTAACCAACTTTCGCATAATCAAAACTCTATTCGAAGCCCACTATTTGTATCTCTGTACTACCAAAACGTTAGAGGATTAAGCACCAAAATCTCTACAGTGTTTCTAAACTCTCTTAAACTTCCCTACGATATTTTTGCCCTAACTGAGACCAATCTTACCCAGGATTTCAAGGATACTGAGGTATTTGCGATTTCGTGGTGTTCAGAGACGATGGACTCGATAAAGATGATCTCTCCTCAGGTCGTGGTGTCCTTCTTGCAATTCACAATCGCTTCGACCCATCCTTTGTAAAAAAATCCCATACAGCTAATTTTGAATTTATATATGCCAAAGTCTGTATCGCAAAGCGGTTCATATTCATTATCTGCTGCTATATTCGCCCTTCTCAACCAGTGAATGGTTATCAGCTCGCAGTAGACGCAATTGATTCACTTTTTGATCTTATAGACCCATCTGACACAGTTATATTTCTGGGGGACTGTAATCTTCCCAGCCTTCAATGGGTTCTGGCAGATGACGAGTGCCATTATTTCGCTTCAAATGCAACTTCTGAAAAATAAATTCTCTTTACTAGCTGCCTTTTAGACTCTGGCCTTTACCAGTTGAGAGGAGTAACAAACAATATAGGTAGACAATTAGACCTTGTCTTTTCTTCAGATTCAGATAATTGTGTAGTCTCTGCGAGTAACCACCTTCTTTCAACACTCGATCACTACCATCCTCCTATATCTCTTACCCTTTCTTACAACAATAATATCATAAACACACATTTGAACACGCGTATAGCTTAAACTTTCGGAAAACTGATTTTGTAAAACTTGAGATCTTAATCAGTAGAATGGATTTCCAACATCTTTTCGATAATGCCCATGAAAATGTTGATAATGCTGTTGCTCTCTTCTATGACAAAATTTTCGACTGCTTCACACAATCTGTCCCATTTAATAGGCAGAAGAACTTTTTGTCATCTCCCCCCTGGTACAATAAGGAATTACGCTCACTTCGTAATAAAAGGAACAAACTTTGGCGCACTTATTTAACTACTCGTTCTTCTATTGACCTCACAAACTATCTTCACGCCTATAACCATTTTTCTGCACTCTGTGAACATCTATATGACTCTTATCTTGCTCATATTCAAACAAAATTGGTGTCGGATCCTACAAGCTTCTACAAGTTCAATAATATTAAAAGAAAATCTGACAACTATCCATCTACCCTTACTTTTTCAGATATCTCCTCAGATAACCCCGAAATAATTGCAAACCTATTTGCAAATTTCTTCAGTCAGTCATTCATAAGTCATAAGGATGAATACTAACTGATGACTTAGCAAAGCTACATAATCTAAAAGATGATTTTTCTCCTGGACCCGATGGGTTGCCTGCTATTGTCATCAAAAAATTCGCGAACTTTTCGGCTCATCCCCTTTTGACACTCTTTCAACTTTCTATTTCTAACTCAGTTTTTCCAAAGTTATGGAAGAATTCGTACATAATCCCTTTACATAAAAAAGGACCTAAAAATGATATTGCTAATTACAGACCTATTGCAAAACTGTCATGTACTCCAAAAATTTTTGAAAGTATTATATACGACATTCTCTTCTTCCATTGCAAATCTATCTTTCCTCCTAGTCAACCTGGTTTTCTCAAGGGTAGATCGACTACCACCAACCTCACACAATTTGTTTCAAACACTTTATGCTCGTTGGAAAATGGTTACGAAGTTGACCATTGAAGTCGGTTTCCACCGACTTTAGTAAAGCGTTTGACAAAATCTCACACACTATCATCCTTCTTAAGCTTAAAGCCTTTGGTTTTCCACATCTGTTTATGTCATGGATTAAATTTTATCTCGAAGAACGCAATTATAACGTCATCTTTAGATTTTCCAATTCAAAATCTTTTACAACTACCTCTGGTGTCTCACAAGGCAGTCACCTTGGTCCTTTGCTATTCGTCTTAACAATTGCTGATGTTGATGGTATCATCAATGCATCCAATCTTTCTGTGTATGCTGATGATATGAAAATCTATCGGCGCATACAAACTAATGCCGATTCTCGCAAACTTCAAGACGATCTGGTCAGCTTTTCCATTTGGTGTCAAAATAATCTTCTGGAACTCAACGTCAGCAAATGTCAAGCTATAGCATATTCTCGTAAGCGACTCCAACTTCCTCCGAGAACGTATTACATTCTTGGCAAGCCAGTTCCCTCTGTATGCTTTTTACGGGATTTAGGCGTTATTTGCGACAAGGAACTTAACTTTCGGTCTCATATTGATAATATCATTAGTAGAGCCAACTCTGCACTTGGTTTCGTGAAACACTGGTCCAGAGAGTTCTCAAATCCTTACGTCACTAAATCTCTCTATCTTTCCTTTGTTAGACCCATCCTCGAATATGCCAGCCAGGTTTGGTCTCCCATCTACAACACCCATTCAATGCGAATCGAAGCCGTTCAACGCAGATTCATTCGTTTCGCTCTTCGTGGTCTTCCCGGCTCTGACAGTTTCAACTTACCTCCATATGCCAACCGTCTGAAGTTGATTAACATGTAAACACTTGCAAAGCGAAGCGAAGTTGCCGATGTTCTCTTCATTCATCAACTAGTATGCGGTACCATTAACTGCCCAGAACTACTCCAATCAATATCCTTTAATAGCAACCCACGCAACCTTAGGTCTATACCTCTCTTCCACCTTAACTTTCACCACACCGACTATGGATGCAGTGAACCTATAACCAGAATGCTTCGGGTAACCAATAGTTTGATCAGTGAATTCGATTTTCACCTGAGCAGACCACTACTCCGAAATATCCTTCTTAACTCCAACGACACTTCCTCCCCCTCTCTTACGTATTCTTCTAATTAAGATATGGTACCATTGTAAATTAAGATACTCCCTGTTAATTATAAAATTTAGTTCTTAAGTATTCAAACTGCTTGTATTAAGCTTATCTATACTATTATATAAAATTGAAGTGGAAATATTAAGTGCGCCAATGACTCCAAAACTACTGGACCGATTTTTATGAAAAAAATTTTAAAATATCATATTTGTGCTACAGAATGCCATAGGTGGGGTTTATTTAAGAAAATTTAACAATAAATATATTTAATTAAGTTGTTAAGTTTTTTAGGAAATTACCACCTATGCTAAGCATTGCTTGGTCGTTTGCTTTTCACGCGTTTGTGTTACGAGAGTTTCAACTACATGTTGCTATCAACCCTTCTCTTTAAAGTTTATTGATCTCGCTCTCCACACTCATTCGAAGAGTAACCAAAAGCAGTTGGCGCTCTTTAACGTGATGGGAATACAAGTTAAATAAAGCTTGCTGTGTTGTTGTTGCTGTGGAATGATGAGCTGCAAACCAATGTGTGCATATTTGTTTCGCCGCATACAATTTCTTTACACATATTTTTATTGTAGTTTTCCAAATTTTTAATTTACACTTGAGAAAGAAAGATATTTTAATATTTCAAAATGTGCATTCACAAGTGTGATAGCATATTTTGATAGATTAAAGATAAATTAAAAGTTTGAAAAATTAAGTGTTCGTATTTCCCTTAAACTACAAATACAGCTACAAATAAATACCTCGACGTAAAACAAGTTTGACAAGTTTAACAGAAAATTCAAGAGCGATGCTCCGCGCTAGGAGAGCAAGAGCAGCAACTCAAAGAGAAAATTGTTGGTAAATTATGCATGTAATTAATTGCTTTCACGACTGCAATTGGAGTGAGGCAGTGGCGTAGCTAGGGTTGCTGGCACCCGGGACCAAAACTAAATTGTTAAGTAAGCCCTTTTAGAAGGTTATACTTAACCTCATAAAAGCAATGCTTAAAAAGTACTACGAAATTAATATAATTCTTTTAAATAATAGTTTACTGTTATGATTATTTTGTTAAAGTGCAAATGAGTAAACATAAATATTTTAATTCATTGTATTATTTATAAAAGTCGGTAACAATATACAAAATTAATCTCATCGATAGTAATATATTAGATATCATTTGAAAGATAAATTGGTAACTTATACAAAATTGAAAAATTTTCCGCAATCAAGGAATTTTTCAAAAATGTTTTGTTTACGCAAAATTTTGACTAGCAATAGTGAGTATTCCCCAAAGATCTATTTTGAATAATTTTGCATAATTGAGGAAAAAATAGGACCGGGAAGTAAAACGTTAACAAATTTTCCCTCAGTGACCCTGAATAACTATCAATTTAAATATTTTTTCGAGATCAATCCACGTCTTCTATATAAAAGTTAAGTGAAAATTAGAAAAAAATATTAAAATTAATTTAAAAAACTTTTTTTC
Source organism: Tetanocera ferruginea (assembly GCA_958299015.1). Lineage (NCBI taxonomy): Eukaryota > Metazoa > Arthropoda > Insecta > Diptera > Sciomyzidae > Tetanocera > Tetanocera ferruginea. The sequence continues at coordinate 47,608,484 of OY282644.1, forward strand.
TAATTTTTATAAATTTCTTTATAGTACTCTTTATACATTTTAGCTTCCACTTAAATAGACAAGACTGAGGTCTGTAACATTTGACTGCCTTATTCTTGACCATAAATATCACAATATCACAGTGATACCAAATTGATATCAGAAATTTGTTTCATAGTCATTATCCACATAATTCCCAAAGCAAACTTGCTCTGGGAGAACAAGGCCAAGAGTCATGAAAATTAGAATAGTTTTTAGAATAGTTTTTTCTTAAAAAGTGTATTTTTGACAGTTTTTGTTAGTTGATTTGAACAGAATAATAATTATGTATTTTAGTAAAATAAAGGAGTTAGGAAACCATCTTAGAGTTTTAAATAGACATTTTCAAAATAAATCAAAAAAACATCAGAACGCCAAAAAATTGTTGTAAAACGCCATTTCTTTAATTTAAATAAAAAATGTTATGAATTTTAATCAATTTATTTTTTTTTTAGAAATTTTGAAGTAAGTAATAAAAAAACATCAGAACGCCATAAAATTGTTATAAAACGCCATTTATTTAATTTAAATAAAAAATGTAATGAATTTTAATCCTTTTTAAATTTTTTTAGAAATTTTGAAGTAAGTAATAAATTGAGCTTTTAAATTGTTTTATGTAACAGGACACCCAAAAACATATTAGTATTAAAAATTATGTTCTAGCAGGTTAAGAGCTGCAAATAAGGTTTGTTTGTCGATGTATAGTCTCAGAACTTAGTAATCACAAAATTATAAAGTATATTTTTTAACCTGACATTTATGACACGAGGACGTTTTTATAAAAAGCTCTGGAGAAATGTATTGCTGGAGAACATCCCAGCAAAATCTTCGCTTACATATAATCGAAAAAGTAATCCAGAAAATTTCATTCATCGCTTACCCTCTCGCTTACTGAACCCATTATTTTAATATATCCATGTCATTAGAGGTAATCGAAAGCGCTGTCACTTGAAAAGATTAAGCGCTTAAAACGGTTGGTTTATAATTGATTTCACGAAATTAATACTTGAATAACAACTTTCAAGTTGATGTGAATGCATTGCCGTGAATTTATTACGGATTAAATTTAAGTTCTTGCATTAGCATTTATGTAATGCATTTTAGAATCGATTAAAAAACGAGACCTAACGAAAAATTTTGCTGGGATATTGGATGAAATGTCTACTATACTAGCATGTTTGAGCACTTCTTAAGATGAATATTTGAAGTACAAAAGCTTTTTTAAAAACTTTATGGAATATAAAGTTAGGAATATATACATAGAAATATACTTTAATTCATCACTTTAATGATGAATAAAAGACAAATAAAAAATAAAACCATTAAAAAATTATCTTCGACTTGCCCGAAGTCAAAATACTCAGGTTGAAGCTTATTCGGATTTATTTAGGTTATATTTTTTCCAACTTTTCATATTTCAAACTCAGATTACGTTTTATTTATCAAGAAAACAAGACTTATGTATGATCTTTCAATTAAACACATTAATTTTTGTATAAATTATGAAGGTTTTGATATTTTGGTGACATCACTTTCTATGGAAGTATTCACAAAATTTTGTTGAATTTCAACTGCAGGGTATATGTTTCAAATTTAAGCATTATAGTGGTGCTCCAATTAAGCGAACACCGATTTAACGAACTCCCAATATAAGGAACACTTATTTAATGTTGTTGACTCTATATTCCGAACATTTGAAATTGTAGGTATTCTATTTAACAACATTTGCTTCTCTGAGCTCGCTTCGTTTGTTTTTGAATTTGTAATAACATTAATATGTATTTACTTATCTAATTCTCAAATAGTCCCCTCGGGTTAATATACATATTGTAGGGTTTCCTTTTTAAAAAACATTATAGGAATGTATTGACATAATCTTGGATTTTTCATTTGGAGTGTGAACAGATTTTAACCAGCAGCTTTCTAAACATTTAATAATAATAATTAATAATACCTAAAACAAGTTCAAAAATTCAACATTATTGGAGTGCATAGTTAAAACAAAAAATGTAAGGATATTTGTTTCAAGTTGACAAATTTATTAGCTTTGTTATATGGTAAAAAAACTCGAAAATAGTATTACCGATTTAATGAACTTTTCGATTTACCGAACGACCTTGGACTTTATATCTTTCGTTAAACTGGAGCACCACTGTATGACAAATCTCAAATCATGAAAATTATTTCATTATGGACTTTAAAGAGATTTGCAATAAAGACACGGCTGTAATCGTGTGGACAAACTAATGAACAGATAGACAGACGAACATGGCTTAATAGACTCTTGGTCGTGAAAAAAATTTCGTGACAAAATTATTGTGCCCGCTACGCTTTGCGGATGGAGTATAATAAATATTTAATACAAAACTTTGAAAAACGTAGAAGTAGATTATGGTAAACGAGTCGGTACAGCAGATAATCAGATTTTTCTTATTCTTGGTAATACCAATGAATCAAAAAACTTTGTTAATACTGAAGTATTAAATAACTAAAATGGAAATATCTTCACTTTATTATAGTAAAACTATTTAATATAATTTGCTTCCAAATACAAATAATATGCTAATATTTTAACGTTTTTTATTATTGAAATTTTTCAAATATACAAAGGTATTATTGATAAAGAGAAAATGTCCGTGGCGAAGCCTCGGACGACTGTGGCCTGCTAGTATATAAATAAAAAATAAAAAATAAATAAAAGTCGCTGAGCATTGAAATTCAGAATGGAGTTGTCATTTGGCAATGTCCTTCTACTAGAAAACTGGGCAAGGCTTTGGACAAGTGGGTCTGCCTCCCCATATATGCTTCATTTTTGATCGAATAGGTTTTTAAGTCACAGATGAAGTACATTTGTTTGTCTAAGGCGTAGCAACGCGCGCCGGGTATCGCTATTATATTATTATAATATAATATAATATATAATTTTTACTGTAAAAATGTATTTTTTTATACGGAAACAGTGTTTTGTTCATAAGTTAAATTATTTTACAAATTATAATTATTATTAATTGTAGGTACTTTGGATAGTATTTTAAAACAATCGGAAAAATCAATTTTCATGGGAACATAGTTAAATGGTGAGATCACAATTACATCAGTTGTTATATTTTTCCATTGAATGGATATTTTTTTAAAATTTCTTCATTATTTTCGATTTTGCTGCAAAATAATGCAAGAACCAAGGTTTCCACGAGTAATAAAAGTAGATTTGATTGTGTCTTACTATAATTGTGTTTTTTCTGATTTCCAAATCTTGTAAGTAAACGAAAATATTCGTTCTGTTGCTGCATATGTGCCTAGTAACACAACGCGAATTATAAAATGGTGTATTTGCTTTTCTTAAATGCGAAAATATTGCAATGTATAATAATGTCAGGGGTGCATTGTATAATAATGATAGAGTTGCAATTAACTTTTACGAATCCAGCACGAAACAGTTAGAACAACGACGGTGAGCGGACGTGTTTTTTCTGATCGGTTCGAACTTTAACAAAAAAAACCCTTCTTTTGTTGATATCAAAACTTTAAAAATTCTAAAATCGTTCAAAAACTTTATGAAACAATTAAACAAAGGTCATTAATTTCAAATAATGTTTTTGAAGACCAATATTTATAAAATTTAAAAAAGAAAAAAACACTAATGTGCAATTCTTATGCGAATAGTTAGTTCTTATGCGAATAGTTAGCTTGATCTGTGACATTAAACAATATTAACTGAAAACAAAAACAAATACACAAAAATATATAAAAAAAAAGAAACAGTTTCGATAGTATCGTAAGTGTAGACGTAGAATTCCGTCTAAGTTGTAACCTCTTCTACTTTGTCTCTTTGGTCCGATTGTTTTGTTCATTTTGCAAGTAGTTTTATTGATATTCCAAAAATTAAAAAATAAATTAATAACACTCAATTATGGACTACTTATCGAGGCCAAAACAAAGAAAAAGTAAAAATGTAAGTATGATTAAATGAGCAAGCAAAAATAAACAATCAAAATTTCAAATTTTTTCGATCATTTCGTTAAGTTTGATAGGTTGAGTTCATTGACTTAGTTGAAAAGAAGGCGAAGCAAATGCACTTTCCATTGGTGCCACTTTCGTCTCTGCCCGATTTATAGTTTGCGAGCTATAGTCAGTTAAACTACTAATTTCAAATTAAAATTAAGACCCCGATTTTTAAACAATTGTATGGTGTCTATATTTCACGCTGAGCACATGTCCTTTCCTCTCGTCTCTGTCTGATATTTAGTTTGCGAGCTACACTTTCGTCTCTGTTCGATGTATAGTTTGCGAACTACACTCTCTAGTGCTAGTGTGATGTGGAATCCAAATTAATTTGCATTAAAAACAAAAATTAAAATTTAACGCCATCTATTGAGTAAAAGCATAAAACGAAATATGATCCAACTCGTTTTTTTCACAAGAGTTAAATCTAATCGGATCACAGACCCATTTCGTTAAATTTGACAGTATGAGTTCATTGACTGAGTTGAAAAGAGGTTCATGACCTCTGGTTTCAAAATAGTATACTAGAACAGTAGTGCATACATAAACCCAAAGCTTACAATGCTGTCAAAACGAACCAATCAGTTCGTGCAAAACAAAAGCAATACAAGCATAAACAACGAAAGAAAAACAAAGAAAGCAGCAGACACATTAAAAGCAGCTGATGATTGATTTTCTTATATAAAAACATGCATTTTTCTTCTTATATTTTACTATTTTGTGACTTTAATATTATAGTGACAAAATCCAAAATTAGATATTCATTCAGCGCAGAATATATCTGATATTTTAGTATATATATTATCTTTGAACGAAGATTAAAGGCTGTTGGTATACCCTAAAGTATTCGCCAAAAACGTTGCCTAATGACCTTGAAAAAATCTGTTAAAACGACCCCATACAAACCGCGCTGTAAGACGTAATTCTACGTCAAAAAAGCAAAAAGAAAACAAAACAAAACCGATCTGCACAAGAAGACTTCGTTTGAAAGATCAAACGGAGCCGTAAGTAGTTTAAAACGCAACAACTATTTAAGCAAATAAATTATATATATAGTGAATAACTCAAAGCTACATGTTTTGTAGCTGTCGTGTTTGTCGTTTCCTCGATTTCGCGCTATCTGCATTTCAATCGCCCTAAATGACACCGACTCCGAGAATAACGCGTGAACAATTTCGGCAACAAGGCCTTCGTCCAAAAAACGAAAATACACCGAAGTCAGAGAGTGGCAGCTTGAGTGCTTTTAGCACTGCACTCAATGCATTGGAAGAACGTTTGAGTGAAAAGCTAAAAGTTGAGATAGAACAGCTAGAGCATCGTCTTCGAATGCACAACGACAACATCTTCAATCGTCTCTCGAGCGAGATAGCAAACATTGAGACAAAATTGAGCAAAGACCTTAAAAGCGAAGTCACATTTAATGAGTACGATTTAAAATTCAGCTCTCTTGAAAATCGCATCGAAATTCTAACCTCTCGGTGTGATGTGCTAGCTGAAGATATGAAGCGATGCTCCACTACATCTAACAAAAACAACATCAATAATAATAACACTACAGATGCAATTATATTTGGAGTCCCTTTGAAGACAAATGAAAATGTTAAGAGCATCTTCAATCTTGTATGCCACTCTATCGAATTTCCACCACCGCAACTGAAAGATATTTTCCGTATAAAGCCCAAACCAATTAATACGAATTACGATCCCGCGATAATCGTAAAGTTTTACACCCCTTACGATCGCAATCGGGTTCTTAAGGCCTTTGGTGATTATCGAAGGCGAGCTAAGAAAGCTGTGAATCTCAAGAATGCTGGTCTCGAGTTCGATAACAACGTGTACAGTAGAGCGTATCACCAAAACTAACCTATTTTTGACCCCGCCTCAATCGTTAGATATTTGAAAGACATTTTCGAAAAAAATATTTTTTTTTTTTAAAGTGGTCCCTATGGTGCTATTTTGGTTTTTTCGTTATATCTTCGGTGTTTCTTGTTCGATCCGGAAGATTTTATATCTGTGTGTTTGTTGGTGTTATCCAAATATTTTCTTATGTTTTTTTTACCTCAAATGTTTTTTTTTCTACTGATTACACAATCGATCTTCGTTCCTACCATATTATCCTGCTTCAAAAAGTCCAACAAATTAAAGCTTTGAAAAAATCATTATAACCATGGGAAGAAGTGAAATCGAAAAAATGGATTTTAGAAGCACTTCCGACCTATTTTGAAAAGAATAACACTTTGGATCATAATAAAATTTTTTTTTGTATTTTCGAAATCTTTTCGGGATTCAAGGTGGCTGTAACGCTTGCAACTGTCAAGTTTCGCGAAAATGTGCCCCAATCGATTTTCGTCAGTGACTGCTGTGGCCGACTTATATACTATTTGAACGAAACGCTCCGTGTTTTGCGAGTGGCAAAGATAATCTGTCGAAAATAAAACGTGATACAAACGGATTAAATTATGACGTCAGCATAACATCATTCAATTATTAAACTAATGTTTTCTGTGGTGCTCACCTTGAATTTTAATGATTTCGTCTGAATACTGTAGATCAGACAGTTGGTCTTGCTTGTAAAACTGGAGACATGGCGGCTCAGTGATCTGAACTCTTGACCAGTCGATCATTTCAGTGTAAGTTGTGCTGCTGTAGTTGATGTGGGGTTGGTGGTTGGGACAACGAAATTACCGAATTTGGCTTCGATTGTGGGTTCTCTACACTATTGGTATTTTTGCGTATTGCCACAATCTTGAAACTTCGTCGTATATATTTTCTGTGAATGCACTGCGTTTGATTTTTTAATTATGCTGAAGAAACAACGCGTATTCCACCACATTTCATTTTGTTGGTAATTTTGTTCTGTCAAAGTCGCGCTAACGGAAATGTATTTTGTTTATATTAGGTATTTTTGCACGTTTCATGCGAACTAAAGCTCGATTTTATTGATCTCTGTAAAATACCGATTTACTTTTTAATATGAAGTGACCGCTACAGCCACCTTAAATCCGAATTCTTAAATCTTAAATCCGAATTTCCGATTTCGCAAATTAAAAAAAAATTTATTATGATCCAAAGTGTTATTCTTTGCAAAATAGGTCGGAAGTGCTTCTAAAATCCTTTTTTTCGATTTCACTTCTTCCCATGGTTATAACGATTTTTTCAAAGCTTTAATTTGTTGGACTTTTTGGAGCAGGATAAGATGGTAGGAACGAAGATCGATTGTGTAATCAGTAGAAAAAAACATTTGAGGTAAAAAAAACATAAGAAAATATTTGGATAACACCAACAAACACACAGATATAAAATCTTCCGGATCGAACAAGAAACACCGAAGATATAACGAAAAAACCAAAATAGCACCATAGGGACCACTTTAAAAAAAAACAAAATATTTTTTTCGAAAATGTCTTTCAAATATCTAACGATTGAGGCGGGGTCAAAATAGGTATATTTTTCTGCCATACAAGGTGATACGGTCTAGTGTACAGTCATGAGTGCCTCAGCGTTGACACAAGAAAGCTGCTTCATGCCGCCATCGCCTACAAGAGGCGCAAATGTGTTTACAACGCTTTCACAATCCGAGGTTGTGTTCACATTCGTCTTCACAAAGGTTCTCCAAGCATTCAAATCAACAATGCAAGTGAATTACATGAAGCTGTCTTTTCTGCTGGAAGTTGCGAAACTAGTCCTGATGATGACTTCGATGAAGTGGCCGCTGCCTAAACTAAACTTTATATCTTTCTTTTTTCTATTCTCTTGGTTTTCATTAATGCCTCCTTTCTCTATTCTGTTCCTATACACTATATTTACAATTATCTCGTTCTTCTATTTAAAAGCTTATGATTCAATCACACGTGCTGCAAATATTAATTTTTTCAGTTTAAGATTATTTTAAGTGATGAGTTTTTGTAATACCAATTATGTTAGTTCCAAGGACAATATTTATGCTTTAATTCGAATATTAAGCAGGCAGGCAAAAGGATTGCAGGTATGTCACATTAATGCGCAAAGTTTAAACAACAAAATTGATTAGTTTCGGTACATATTTGAAAACTCAAATATGGATGTAATTTGCGTATCTGAAACATGGTTTCAGCCTTCCGTTCAGGATGTAGTATTTAGTCTAAATGATTATAGAACATTTCGCGCGGATCGAGAGTCTCATGCTGGAGGTGTTGCAATTTTCGTTAAAAGCGGGATTTCATGCAACTTTATAAGTAAATCAAACTTAGAGGATGAAATTGAGTTCTTATTTGTTGATATAGTTTACGAATTTAAAAAACTACTTGTCGGTGCAGTCTATAGGCCAAAATATCAGTACAGAAAACTTACTTTTGAAAATTGAATCGCTAGCAAACTCCTATGGTGATATTATAATATGTGGTGATTTCAAAAGTGATTTGCTAGTAGAAACTCATTTATCTGATGACATGTGTGCCCTTGGTCTTACGTCACCTAACTATAATATACCTACGCATTTCACCGAAAGTCGAAATACATTGCTAGACCTGTTTTTTCGCTCCTGTTTTTTCCAAGCATGACCTTATTTTCCTCTGCTATAATTTCCAGCTGCTAGTACCCGAACAAAAAATATCATACCGCGATTTTAAAAATATCGACTATGATTCACTTCAGATAGAGATAAATCTTGTACATTTATTCCATGATATCTGTAAATGATCAGTTGCACTTTCTACAACGAAATGTCAACGCATTATTTGAAAAATACGTTCCACTCAAAACTAAAGTGCTTAAACGTTATGATAGGCCTTGGTTTTCAAGTGCGATTAAAAACCTAATAAAGAAACGCGATGCGGCATACAACAAATGGAAACGTCTGAAAACACCAGACCGATATAATATTTTCCGAACATTTAGAAAAGATGTAGTCAGGGCAGTGAAGGTTGCTAAGCTTTTTTTAACAATCCACACCGGTGAATTGTATGGAGATCGTAATGGTCTGATAATACCATCGTCAAGGAGTTTATTAACTTGACTTTCTATTTCTGATTTGAGTGACATGGGGTAAGGATAAAATCTAGTATAAATGGGTGTATCTGATCTTATGCGAATTTCTCCTATTACTTTAGTAGCATGTGTTAACTTTTCATCTGGATCGGAAAACAAATGAGGGAATTTGTTTACGACAGAAATTATTGACTTTTTGTGCTCAGTTGTCTTATGATCGGTTCTGATATTAATATTATACACATCGCGTGAGAGTTGCTGTTTAATTTTTATTTTTTTGCCACCTTTGATTATCATATTATCATATTTGATTATGTTCTGTGTATATTACTGCTGAAAGTTGTTTGAGGCTGTATAGCGTGAAAGGATTTCAGAGTTGGGAGTAGGAAAAATTTAATGGGAATGTCGTTTTTACCGAAAAGGTGTGCGTTAACATGGTGTGTTATTTTTACTGGTCCACCTACTGAATTTTCTACCAGCGTTGCTGCTGTTTATCATTCTATTGTATTTTTCTTTAGAATTTAGTGTGGTGGCTGTCTGGAAATACGTCAGCATTTTTTGTGTGAGCGGATGCTCGTGTAGTTGAACGTGTTAAATAAATTTTTCATTAACTGGCGTTATTCTAGTATTGCTTATGTTATATACAGGTATTCAAAATAATGATTATTTTGTTTAAAAATTATGTTTTGGTCATAAATAATCGTCAGTTTTGGTTCCTGATGAATATTATTTTATTTTAATTACTTGTCTTGTCAAACATACCGCTCATTTGCTCGAATAACGTCATAACTCAAAAAAAAAAGGGTTTATGAGTTAATTATGTAAAATTATTTATTATACCATGCTTCATATTGTGTAAAATTTTCAAGTTATTATCTTGAATGCTCTCCGAGTTAGAAGAGATTATGTCTTTTGTTTTCTATGCAAGGTATGAGTAAACTTTCTGCAAAATTACTTTTTTTGAGTTATGATGTTATTCGAGCAAATGAGCGATATGATTTGGCGAATCAATTGCTTTAAATGTGTTTTTGCACACATGGCTTGATTTGGATTTGTATTCAAATATCACCGCAATCAAGGATGTAAATACAAAGCTGAGAGAACTGGTGAATTTTCTATAATTTGAATTTTAATTTCTTTCAAATACTTCAGCATGGTTGCTGATAAATCATAAATTTTTCAATATGGGCCAAGAAATTACAACTCAATTAAAATATAATGTACATTTTTTTATTAGTTAAAAAAAAATATATCCATTTCAGCCCTTGAAAGGGCTTTGACCACGCTTCTTATGTTCAAGTGTTTGTGTTGTGTGTGTTATAAAATGTTTGCATACAATTGACCGAGAACTGCACCTACATCCCAATCAGCCAAACAAGCTTGGAATAAGCTTTAAACAAGCTTACAAACGTAAGCTTCAAGCTTGGATAACGCTTTCATTTACTATTGTAGAACGCTTATATGTAATTGTAGAATAAACGAAAGAGAACCCTTGGAATAATATTCCTTTCTTCAAGCTAATCCTAGTGTTGTTTTTACAATTGGATATAAGTGTTTTCCAAGTGTGCTACATTCAACAAATCAATCACCACTCGCGAAAAATTTTTTCCTTGGCTCAGTTGGTAAGCCACTTGTTTGTTTGATTTGTTGTGATTTGGACATCCAAGGTTCAATTCCCAACTGGAACCTTTTTATTTTTCTTTGTTAAAATTTAAGCATATATTTACAGTGTGACCCAGAATAACTGTCACTAAAGTATAGTGCAATAAGTACTAAAGTAGTCAAGGGATTTTTAAAATTTATTCGTATTTATTGAAATATATTACTAAACTAAAGGAATCAAGTTGCTGGTTCAAATCGATCGCCCTTATCTTTGATTGTTAGACGCAAACGTTTGAAAAATGATTTGCAAGCGGCACGCACCATATCTTGATCCATTTCATCTCAAATCTGTATCAGCCGAGCTTTGAATTGGTTAATATTAAGGCCTTTAATGATGCCGATTTTGCTTAACATATAAATCAACATATAAATCAAGTCCAAAGGATTATGATCTGGCGACGCAGCTGGCCATTCCTTGGATGAAATCAAATCGGGCAAATTTTGCTCACACCATTCTTGAGTGCGTTTTGCTTGGTATGAAGGGGCAGAATCTTGCTGGAAGCAAAAATATTCATCGCAATTCAAGTCCTGTGCATAAGGGAATAGATGGCCTTCCAAAACGTGTTCAATGTAATAATTTGTATCAATTTTGACCCCTTGATCTATGAAAAGAAGTGGCAATTTGCCTTTTGTTGATATTGCTCCCTCCTGTGCATAAGGTAATAGATGGCCTTCTAAAACGTGTTCAATGTAATAATTTGTATCAATTTTGACCCCTTGATCTATGCAAAGAAAAGACAATTTGCCTTTTGTTGATATTGCTCCCCATACCACTACTTCAGAAACATTTTGGTAACGCTCCACGGTCAATTTTTCTCTAGGAGCATCTGCGAGACTCACAGCATATACGCGATTGTTTTGTTGATTGGGGCTTTCTTGAAGGACATTTTTTCATCAGAAAATAATATTTCATCTCATGCATGCCAACGCAATAGCTCTCTTCTTCTTTCAACTCTAAATTTTTTTGCTTGTCAGTAAAAGCGTGAACGCGCTGCTTCTTATAGGCTGTGAGCTTGAGATTATTTTTCAATATCCGCTGCATTGATGACCTGGATACCTTCATATCCATTGCCATAGTACGACCTGATTGAGCTGGATTTCGTCTAATCCTTTCTCTGACACATTTTAGGGTAGTTTTTGTACTTACAATCCACTTGCGTCCAGATTTCTTGGCAATTTGATGACTTCCCGTTTCATTGCACCGTTTAACAGTTCTATAAATAAATCTTTCCCCGATATTGAGCAGTTTTAGCTTCTGAATTATGTTGCACATTTTTAATTTTTTTAAATATAAATTCACTACTAGCTCTCGTTAAGCTTCCATTGCGATACTTATTACAAATTTGATGAAATCGGAAATTTTTTACCTTCTACTTATTGCCATTAAACTTTTAAAAGCATCGCATACTTACTTTTACTTTTACTTAGATGGCGCTTACAACCGTTGGTCGGTTTTGGCCTGATCTAAGAATTTGCGCCAGCCTCTTTTGTCGTGCGCTTGCTGGCGCCAGTTGGAAACTCCAAGCGTTGTCAGGTTATCCAATGCCTGGTCTTTCCAACGGAGATGCGGTCTTCCTCGTCTGCGTTGGCCACCGCTGGGTACCGAATCCAATATCTTTTTCGCTGGAGCTTCGTCGTTCATTCTCTCGACATGACCTAGCCAGCGAAGCCGCTCTTTTTTAATACGCTTGACTATATCGATGTCGGCATATAGCTCATACAGCTCATGGTTCCATCGTATTCGGTACTCGCCATTGACGCAGATTGGACCATAGATCTTGCGAAGGATTTTTCTCTCGAACGCTCCCAAAGTCCTTTCATCAGAGCTGCTTAACGTCCAGGTTTGTGATGCGTATAGTAGGACGGGCATGATTATTGACTTATAGAGCGTCAGTTTTGTTCGTCGAGAGAGAGCTCTGCTTCTCAATTGCCTACTGAGGCCAAAGTAACACCTGTTGGCAAGAGTTATCCTTCGCTTAATCTCAATACTGATATCGTTGGAGGAGTTTATACTGGATCCCAGGTAAACAAAGTCCTTCACTACCTCAAAGGAGGTGTTGTCAACAGTGACGTGGTTTCCAAGACGCTGGGACTGTTTGTTTGTTGACACAAGATACTTCGTTTTATCTGCGTTCACTGCAAGACCCATTCGAAACCTCGCTTGGTATCGAAATGAAGGGAGAGGTCCTTCCCCATTTTCACTGCACTGCTGGTGTTGTTCAGTGTCATCCTGCAAAGACGTATTAGCTTCGCAGGAATACCAAATTCAGACATGATGGCATATAGGTGACTCCTTATTGGACTGTCGAATGCGGCTTTGAAATCGACAAAAAGATGGAGTGTATCGATTTGTTTTTCGAGGGTCTTTTCCAAGATTTGTCGGAGCGTGAAGATCTAATCGATGGTGGACTTTCCAGGTCTGAAGCCACACTGATAAGGTCCAATCAGTTGGTTAACGATGGGCTTCAGTCTTTCACACAATACGCTCGACAGGACCTTATATGCGATATTAAGAAGGCTAATCCCACGGTAGTTGGCGCAAATGGTGGGATCGCCTTTTTTGTGGATTGGGCAGAGCACACTGAGGTTCCAATCATCTGGAATGCATTCTTCCGACCATATTCTGCATAGAAGTCTGTGAATGCATTTAAACAGAGCTTCGCACCCGGTCTTAAACAGCTAAGCCGGTAGGCCATCGGCTCCTGCGGCTTTGTTGTTTTTAAGCCGAGCTATAGCTGTTAAGACCTCGTTATTGTCGGGCAGCGGAACTTCAACGCTGTCATCCATAATTGGGGTTTCCGGGATATCATCTCCACTGGCGGGATTGTTGACAGCGTCGCCATTTAAAAGTCTAAAGAAGTGCTCCCTCCATAACTTCAGTGTACTCTGGATATCTGTCACTAGATTCCCATTTTCGTCCTTGCAGGAAGAGGCTCCGGTCTTAAAACCATCGGCCAGGCGTCTTATTTTTTCGAAAAATTTTCGAGTCTCATTCCTGTCGCCATGCATCTCAATTTTCTCGCACTCACGCATTTCCGCCTCTCGTTTTTTTCGCCTGAAAATGCGTCTCTCTTCCCTCCTCTTCTCTCGGTATCGCTCCTTAACAGCACGCGTCACAACCGACTGCAGGGTGGCTTTGTAGGCGGCGTCCTTCTCTGCAGTGGCGTCGCGACACTGCTGGTCGTGCCACTGGTTTCGGCGAGGGCGGTGGTAGCCTATCACCTCTTCGGCACCCGTACGCATAGAGTGGGATATGTGCGTCCACTGTCCGCATATATCGTCGATCGGAGGAGTGCTTTCTTGAAGCAGGAGTGAGAGTCGAGTAGCGAAGGCTTCGGCCGTCCGTTTTGACTGCAGCTTGTCGACGTCTAGCTTTCTTTGTGTAGGATTTCGAGCATTCTTAGCTGCGCACAGACGTGTGCGGATCTTGGCTGCGACAAGATAATGATCCGAGTCTATGTTAGCACCACGGATCGTGCGTACGTCTAGTACACTGGAAGAGTGCCTTCCGTCAATCAAAACGTGATCAATTTGGTTGCATGTTTTTTGATCAGGGGACAACCAGGTGGCCTTATGAATATTGAGATGCTTGAATCTAGTGCTACTAACGACCATGTTTCGTGCTGCGGCGAAGTCAATCAACCTCATTCCGTTATCGGATGTGTTGTCGTGGAGGCTGAACTTTCCGACTGTTGGACCAAATATGTTTTCCTTACTCACCTTGGCGTTGAAGTCACCAAGCACGATTTTTAAGTCATGACGGGGGCAGCGCTCGTATGCGTCTTTAAGGCGCTCGTAAAAACTTTCTTTGGTCTCGTCATCTTTTTCTTCTGTCGGAGCGTGCGCACATATTAGGCTTATGTTAAAAAATGTTGCCTTGAAGCGAATTATGGCAAGTCGTTCGTTCACAGGAGTGAATCGCAGGACATGATGCCGTATTCTCTTGCCAACTACAAATCCGCATCCAAACTCGTGCTTCTCCGCATGGCCGCTGTAGTAGATATCACAGGATGCTTGCCGTAAGCAGCCCTGTCCCTTCCATCGCATTTCTTGGATTGCAGTGATATCAGCATTATATCTTTCCAAGATATCAATCAGTTGAATAGAGGCACCATCCCGATTTAGGGTTCGGACATTCCAGGTGCATATCCGTTAATCATTATCAGTTTTTCGTTTGCGGTAGTTGTCATCAGATTTGGGGATCATTCTTTTATTCATTCTTAAACTTTTCATTGAAATATTTTTATTACATGGTGGGCTTCAAACCCAACGCACAACCTTTGCTTGATGACCAAAGGAAGCCCGCCGCTCAGATTCGCCGCCAAAGTATATCGGTATGATAGTTTTTTGACGTTTCCAGGAGACACCACGCCTAGGTTTGAGTCGACTTGAGACGATTTCGACATGGATAATGCTGGCCTCGCCAAGTTGAGGCAGTCAGACACGTTGCCATGTGAAGATCGCCCCCTTATCTCCCATCGCATACTTAATAAATTGTATTTCTTACGGTTGGGAGCAAATCAAAAACAGTGACAGTTATTCTGGATCACACTGTATATGAAAAAATTGAATGCCTTAAAAAATGTTTGTGTTTCCTACACCAGGGATCGAACGCGCGATAAGCCTGCTGGCTACTGAGCGAACAAAATTAAAATAAAATACATTTATGTATGTATATATGAAAGCATCACAACTTTGAACAGTTGTAAAACTATTACCGTTTTCAGCGTTTGATTGCAGTATGATTGCAAAACACTTACTTCATCCAAGCCTTTCCAAGTATTATCGTACATTACTTGATTTTTGTGTTTTACGCAATAGTTATACAAAGCAACTTGGAAATTTAATACCTGGGCAATTGCTTTTGAAGCGTGCTTGGATAAGGCTTACTTTTTGTATCGCATGTAAGCTTAATCCAAGCACTATTTCATATTTTACATGGCATTATTTACTCTTTGAGGTTTGCTATTGCCTCTCTGGAGAGGTGGTGACCGATCAGAAAATTTTGTTATTGAAAAAAAAAACACTTGCCGCGACTGGGGATCAATCTCGGGATCCGAGCATGCTAAGCCACACAATTAAGCTGCATGCCACGGTCACCTGCAGTTTTTTACCAATTAAACGTAAATATCTATATAAATATATATATATACAAATGAATGTGTGTATGTTACAAGTAGGCTCCAAAAGCAATTGTTATGGAATTTTCTGGGAAACTCTAGCAAAGTCTTGAGAGTGTTCCTGTGAAGTTTGGTTTCGATAGAACATGGGGTGTGGCACCTACCATACAACCATAATTTTCAATAAAACTGAGAGCGTCATTAGACAAAGGGGTGTGGATCCGCCCATAAAAGCCAAATTTTTGATATCAAATAGCTTTGGAAGCTTTCCTTCTTCAACTACCTCTCCCGGAAAAACACAAAAGAAACCTCAGGATAAAACTCCAGTTGCTGCACCTCGTAAGATGGTTTATCAATTTGGAACAACATGGACCCAAGCTGATTGGGAAAACAGAATTAATAAGCTTGCGAGTGGGAACGTTATTCAGAAGACCGCATTATTTGTTAAAGGTCTTCCTTTAAGAACAAGTGTTTGTTGGGTCTGCAAGCTTTTCCAAAGAAAGTACAGAATTGTGATTCCAACTGAGGATTGCCGGAAAACGTCCACAAACCGCAGGAAAAGAAGCACAAATTTCAAAATTTACATCCCTTTTCAATTCGCCTGGCTATTTACCCAATAATCTTGTTTAAGTGATAGTAAAGCTGAAGTTTCAACATGGGTTGACAAATCAAGGAGGCCGCTTAAAAGTAAAACTTATAACTCTAAATCTAACATTAAGTCTAGTTATAATAAAAACAATAGTTCTAATATTAGCAATAATAATTCCAACATTTCTCATGCTAAGAAAACTATATATAAAAATATTCCAACTTTACCTAATCCAAAAAACACACCTTCCGAAAAAAAATACCTTACACCAGTCCTAGCTCTGATCCTAACTGGAAACTTAAAACTAATATCTTTCCAACTTTCACTCGGCAGATCAATCACACTACAAAATCTCCTAACTCGAATCACACACTTCCATCTTCTAACCCAAAACGAGTCTCATTTAATCTCAATCCTAACTCTGATGCACCATCAGATAAAAATGAGAGCAACATTCTCCACACACTCCATCCTAACTTTGTTCATTCCCATACTATAAACCCATCTCCTTCAGCTTTAGTCACGAATGAAGCCCATAACCAACCTGGTAGCCCTACTTCTTTCATCGACCCTCTTCAACCACCAAAGGTTAAACTTACTTTAAATTCTTGTGCTGACAATGAGAGCAGATATGCCCTCTCTCGTCTTAGAGAGAACAGTGTTTACAACAATGTGCGTCTATATCTTGCTTATATGCATAAGGCACCGGTATCCACCTGTACAGATGGTAAAACCAAGACAAACCTCAAAGTCTTGATACAGCAAGAAGGTTTACTTACTGATGTCGATGAGTTCCGTAAGTTATTTACCAGTTTCCACGAGCAACTCGGTTTGACGATCCACCAAGTCAAAGAAGATCTTGACACGTACGGTGCTCATGTAAGGTCAAAACATGTCTCTTACCTTCAAAAGTCCCGTAAAGAGCAGCAACAATATTATTCCTAACCAACTTTCGCATAATCAAAACTCTATTCGAAGCCCACTATTTGTATCTCTGTACTACCAAAACGTTAGAGGATTAAGCACCAAAATCTCTACAGTGTTTCTAAACTCTCTTAAACTTCCCTACGATATTTTTGCCCTAACTGAGACCAATCTTACCCAGGATTTCAAGGATACTGAGGTATTTGCGATTTCGTGGTGTTCAGAGACGATGGACTCGATAAAGATGATCTCTCCTCAGGTCGTGGTGTCCTTCTTGCAATTCACAATCGCTTCGACCCATCCTTTGTAAAAAAATCCCATACAGCTAATTTTGAATTTATATATGCCAAAGTCTGTATCGCAAAGCGGTTCATATTCATTATCTGCTGCTATATTCGCCCTTCTCAACCAGTGAATGGTTATCAGCTCGCAGTAGACGCAATTGATTCACTTTTTGATCTTATAGACCCATCTGACACAGTTATATTTCTGGGGGACTGTAATCTTCCCAGCCTTCAATGGGTTCTGGCAGATGACGAGTGCCATTATTTCGCTTCAAATGCAACTTCTGAAAAATAAATTCTCTTTACTAGCTGCCTTTTAGACTCTGGCCTTTACCAGTTGAGAGGAGTAACAAACAATATAGGTAGACAATTAGACCTTGTCTTTTCTTCAGATTCAGATAATTGTGTAGTCTCTGCGAGTAACCACCTTCTTTCAACACTCGATCACTACCATCCTCCTATATCTCTTACCCTTTCTTACAACAATAATATCATAAACACACATTTGAACACGCGTATAGCTTAAACTTTCGGAAAACTGATTTTGTAAAACTTGAGATCTTAATCAGTAGAATGGATTTCCAACATCTTTTCGATAATGCCCATGAAAATGTTGATAATGCTGTTGCTCTCTTCTATGACAAAATTTTCGACTGCTTCACACAATCTGTCCCATTTAATAGGCAGAAGAACTTTTTGTCATCTCCCCCCTGGTACAATAAGGAATTACGCTCACTTCGTAATAAAAGGAACAAACTTTGGCGCACTTATTTAACTACTCGTTCTTCTATTGACCTCACAAACTATCTTCACGCCTATAACCATTTTTCTGCACTCTGTGAACATCTATATGACTCTTATCTTGCTCATATTCAAACAAAATTGGTGTCGGATCCTACAAGCTTCTACAAGTTCAATAATATTAAAAGAAAATCTGACAACTATCCATCTACCCTTACTTTTTCAGATATCTCCTCAGATAACCCCGAAATAATTGCAAACCTATTTGCAAATTTCTTCAGTCAGTCATTCATAAGTCATAAGGATGAATACTAACTGATGACTTAGCAAAGCTACATAATCTAAAAGATGATTTTTCTCCTGGACCCGATGGGTTGCCTGCTATTGTCATCAAAAAATTCGCGAACTTTTCGGCTCATCCCCTTTTGACACTCTTTCAACTTTCTATTTCTAACTCAGTTTTTCCAAAGTTATGGAAGAATTCGTACATAATCCCTTTACATAAAAAAGGACCTAAAAATGATATTGCTAATTACAGACCTATTGCAAAACTGTCATGTACTCCAAAAATTTTTGAAAGTATTATATACGACATTCTCTTCTTCCATTGCAAATCTATCTTTCCTCCTAGTCAACCTGGTTTTCTCAAGGGTAGATCGACTACCACCAACCTCACACAATTTGTTTCAAACACTTTATGCTCGTTGGAAAATGGTTACGAAGTTGACCATTGAAGTCGGTTTCCACCGACTTTAGTAAAGCGTTTGACAAAATCTCACACACTATCATCCTTCTTAAGCTTAAAGCCTTTGGTTTTCCACATCTGTTTATGTCATGGATTAAATTTTATCTCGAAGAACGCAATTATAACGTCATCTTTAGATTTTCCAATTCAAAATCTTTTACAACTACCTCTGGTGTCTCACAAGGCAGTCACCTTGGTCCTTTGCTATTCGTCTTAACAATTGCTGATGTTGATGGTATCATCAATGCATCCAATCTTTCTGTGTATGCTGATGATATGAAAATCTATCGGCGCATACAAACTAATGCCGATTCTCGCAAACTTCAAGACGATCTGGTCAGCTTTTCCATTTGGTGTCAAAATAATCTTCTGGAACTCAACGTCAGCAAATGTCAAGCTATAGCATATTCTCGTAAGCGACTCCAACTTCCTCCGAGAACGTATTACATTCTTGGCAAGCCAGTTCCCTCTGTATGCTTTTTACGGGATTTAGGCGTTATTTGCGACAAGGAACTTAACTTTCGGTCTCATATTGATAATATCATTAGTAGAGCCAACTCTGCACTTGGTTTCGTGAAACACTGGTCCAGAGAGTTCTCAAATCCTTACGTCACTAAATCTCTCTATCTTTCCTTTGTTAGACCCATCCTCGAATATGCCAGCCAGGTTTGGTCTCCCATCTACAACACCCATTCAATGCGAATCGAAGCCGTTCAACGCAGATTCATTCGTTTCGCTCTTCGTGGTCTTCCCGGCTCTGACAGTTTCAACTTACCTCCATATGCCAACCGTCTGAAGTTGATTAACATGTAAACACTTGCAAAGCGAAGCGAAGTTGCCGATGTTCTCTTCATTCATCAACTAGTATGCGGTACCATTAACTGCCCAGAACTACTCCAATCAATATCCTTTAATAGCAACCCACGCAACCTTAGGTCTATACCTCTCTTCCACCTTAACTTTCACCACACCGACTATGGATGCAGTGAACCTATGACCAGAATGCTTCGGGTAACCAATAGTTTGATCAGTGAATTCGATTTTCACCTGAGCAGACCACTACTCCGAAATATCCTTCTTAACTCCAACGACACTTCCTCCCCCTCTCTTACGTATTCTTCTAATTAAGATATGGTACCATTGTAAATTAAGATACTCCCTGTTAATTATAAAATTTAGTTCTTAAGTATTCAAACTGCTTGTATTAAGCTTATCTATACTATTATATAAAATTGAAGTGGAAATATTAAGTGCGCCAATGACTCCAAAACTACTGGACCGATTTTTATGAAAAAAATTTTAAAATATCATATTTGTGCTACAGAATGCCATAGGTGGGGTTTATTTAAGAAAATTTAACAATAAATATATTTAATTAAGTTGTTAAGTTTTTTAGGAAATTACCACCTATGCTAAGCATTGCTTGGTCGTTTGCTTTTCACGCGTTTGTGTTACGAGAGTTTCAACTACATGTTGCTATCAACCCTTCTCTTTAAAGTTTATTGATCTCGCTCTCCACACTCATTCGAAGAGTAACCAAAAGCAGTTGGCGCTCTTTAACGTGATGGGAATACAAGTTAAATAAACCTTGCTGTGTTGTTGTTGCTGTGGAATGATGAGCTGCAAACCAATGTGTGCATATTTGTTTCGCCGCATACAATTTCTTTACACATATTTTTATTGTAGTTTTCCAAATTTTTAATTTACACTTGAGAAAGAAAGATATTTTAATATTTCAAAATGTGCATTCACAAGTGTGATAGCATATTTTGATAGATTAAAGATAAATTAAAAGTTTGAAAAATTAAGTGTTCGTATTTCCCTTAAACTACAAATACAGCTACAAATAAATACCTCGACGTAAAACAAGTTTGACAAGTTTAACAGAAAATTCAAGAGCGATGCTCCGCGCTAGGAGAGCAAGAGCAGCAACTCAAAGAGAAAATTGTTGGTAAATTATGCATGTAATTAATTGCTTTCACGACTGCAATTGGAGTGAGGCAGTGGCGTAGCTAGGGTTGCTGGCACCCGGGACCAAAACTAAATTGTTAAGTAAGCCCTTTTAGAAGGTTATACTTAACCTCATAAAAGCAATGCTTAAAAAGTACTACGAAATTAATATAATTCTTTTAAATAATAGTTTACTGTTATGATTATTTTGTTAAAGTGCAAATGAGTAAACATAAATATTTTAATTCATTGTATTATTTATAAAAGTCGGTAACAATATACAAAATTAATCTCATCGATAGTAATATATTAGATATCATTTGAAAGATAAATTGGTAACTTATACAAAATTGAAAAATTTTCCGCAATCAAGGAATTTTTCAAAAATGTTTTGTTTACGCAAAATTTTGACTAGCAATAGTGAGTATTCCCCAAAGATCTATTTTGAATAATTTTGCATAATTGAGGAAAAAATAGGACCGGGAAGTAAAACGTTAACAAATTTTCCCTCAGTGACCCTGAATAACTATCAATTTAAATATTTTTTCGAGATCAATCCACGTCTTCTATATAAAAGTTAAGTGAAAATTAGAAAAAAATATTAAAATTAATTTAAAAAACTTTTTTTCTAATTTTTATAAATTTCTTTATAGTACTCTTTATACATTTTAGCTTCCACTTAAATAGACAAGACTGAGGTCTGTAACATTTGACTGCCTTATTCTTGACCATAAATATCACAATATCACAGTGATACCAAATTGATATCAGAAATTTGTTTCATAGTCATTATCTACATAATTCCCAAAGCAAACTTGCTCTGGGAGAACAAGGCCAAGAGTCATGAAAATTAGAATAGTTTTTAGAATAGTTTTTTCTTAAAAAGTGTATTTTTGACAGTTTTTGTTAGTTGATTTGAACAGAATAATAATTATGTATTTTAGTAAAATAAAGGAGTTAGGAAACCATCTTAGAGTTTTAAATAGACATTTTCAAAATAAATCAAAAAAGCATCAGAACGCCAAAAAATTGTTGTAAAACGCCATTTATTTAATTTAAATAAAAAATGTTATGAATTTTAATCAATTTATTTTTTTTTTAGAAATTTTGAAGTAAGTAATAAAAAAACATCAGAACGCCATAAAATTGTTATAAAACGCCATTTATTTAATTTAAATAAAAAATGTAATGAATTTTAATCCTTTTTAAATTTTTTTAGAAATTTTGAAGTAAGTAATAAATTGAGCTTTTAAATTGTTTTATGTAACAGGACACCCAAAAACATATTAGTATTAAAAATTATGTTCTAGCAGGTTAAGAGCTGCAAATAAGGTTTGTTTGTCGATGTATAGTCTCAGAACTTAGTAATCACAAAATTATAAAGTATATTTTTTAACCTGACATTTATGACACGAGGACGTTTTTATAAAAAGCTCTGGAGAAATGTATTGCTGGAGAACATCCCAGCAAAATCTTCGCTTACATATAATCGAAAAAGTAATCCAGAAAATTTCATTCATCGCTTACCCTCTCGCTTACTGAACCCATTATTTTAATATATCCATGTCATTAGAGGTAATCGAAAGCGCTGTCACTTGAAAAGATTAAGCGCTTAAAACGGTTGGTTTATAATTGATTTCACGAAATTAATACTTGAATAACAACTTTCAAGTTGATGTGAATGCATTGCCGTGAATTTATTACGGATTAAATTTAAGTTCTTGCATTAGCATTTATGCAATGCATTTTAGAATCGATTAAAAAACGAGACCTAACGAAAAATTTTGCTGGGATATTGGATGAAATGTCTACTATACTAGCATGTTTGAGCACTTCTTAAGATGAATATTTGAAGTACAAAAGCTTTTTTAAAAACTTTATGGAATATAAAGTTAGGAATATATACATAGAAATATACTTTAATTCATCACTTTAATGATGAATAAAAGACAAATAAAAAATAAAACCATTAAAAAATTATCTTCGACTTGCCCGAAGTCAAAATACTCAGGTTGAAGCTTATTCGGATTTATTTAGGTTATATTTTTTCCAACTTTTCATATTTCAAACTCAGATTACGTTTTATTTATCAAGAAAACAAGACTTATGTATGATCTTTCAATTAAACACATTAATTTTTGTATAAATTATGAAGGTTTTGATATTTTGGTGACATCACTTTCTATGGAAGTATTCACAAAATTTTGTTGAATTTCAACTGCAGGGTATATGTTTCAAATTTAAGCATTATAGTGGTGCTCCAATTAAGCGAACACCGATTTAACGAACTCCCAATATAAGGAACACTTATTTAATGTTGTTGACTCTATATTCCGAACATTTGAAATTGTAGGTATTCTATTTAACAACATTTGCTTCTCTGAGCTCGCTTCGTTTGTTTTTGAATTTGTAATAACATTAATATGTATTTACTTATCTAATTCTCAAATAGTCCCCTCGGGTTAATATACATATTGTAGGGTTTCCTTTTTAAAAAACATTATAGGAATGTATTGACATAATCTTGGATTTTTCATTTGGAGTGTGAACAGATTTTAACCAGCAGCTTTCTAAACATTTAATAATAATAATTAATAATACCTAAAACAAGTTCAAAAATTCAACATTATTGGAGTGCATAGTTAAAACAAAAAATGTAAGGATATTTGTTTCAAGTTGACAAATTTATTAGCTTTGTTATATGGTAAAAAAACTCGAAAATAGTATTACCGATTTAATGAACTTTTCGATTTACCGAACGACCTTGGACTTTATATCTTTCGTTAAACTGGAGCACCACTGTATGACAAATCTCAAATCATGAAAATTATTTCATTATGGACTTTAAAGAGATTTGCAATAAAGACACGGCTGTAATCGTGTGGACAAACTAATGAACAGATAGACAGACGAACATGGCTTAATAGACTCTTGGTCGTGAAAAAAATTTCGTGACAAAATTATTGTGCCCGCTACGCTTTGCGGATGGAGTATAATAAATATTTAATACAAAACTTTGAAAAACGTAGAAGTAGATTATGGTAAACGAGTCGGTACAGCAGATAATCAGATTT
This sequence comes from Tetanocera ferruginea, assembly GCA_958299015.1. Classification (NCBI taxonomy): domain Eukaryota; kingdom Metazoa; phylum Arthropoda; class Insecta; order Diptera; family Sciomyzidae; genus Tetanocera; species Tetanocera ferruginea. The sequence goes on from OY282644.1 coordinate 47,632,558, forward strand.
TTCTTATTCTTGGTAATACCAATGAATCAAAAAACTTTGTTAATACTGAAGTATTAAATAACTAAAATGGAAATATCTTCACTTTATTATAGTAAAACTATTTAATATAATTTGCTTCCAAATACAAATAATATGCTAATATTTTAACGTTTTTTATTATTGAAATTTTTCAAATATACAAAGGTATTATTGATAAAGAGAAAATGTCCGTGGCGAAGCCTCGGACGACTGTGGCCTGCTAGTATATAAATAAAAAATAAAAAATAAATAAAAGTCGCTGAGCATTGAAATTCAGAATGGAGTTGTCATTTGGCAATGTCCTTCTACTAGAAAACTGGGCAAGGCTTTGGACAAGTGGGTCTGCCTCCCCATATATGCTTCATTTTTGATCGAATAGGTTTTTAAGTCACAGATGAAGTACATTTGTTTGTCTAAGGCGTAGCAACGCGCGCCGGGTATCGCTATTATATTATTATAATATAATATAATATATAATTTTTACTGTAAAAATGTATTTTTTTATACGGAAACAGTGTTTTGTTCATAAGTTAAATTATTTTACAAATTATAATTATTATTAATTGTAGGTACTTTGGATAGTATTTTAAAACAATCGGAAAAATCAATTTTCATGGGAACATAGTTAAATGGTGAGATCACAATTACATCAGTTGTTATATTTTTCCATTGAATGGATATTTTTTTAAAATTTCTTCATTATTTTCGATTTTGCTGCAAAATAATGCAAGAACCAAGGTTTCCTCGAGTAATAAAAGTAGATTTGATTGTGTCTTACTATAATTGTGTTTTTTCTGATTTCCAAATCTTGTAAGTAAACGAAAATATTCGTTCTGTTGCTGCATATGTGCCTAGTAACACAACGCGAATTATAAAATGGTGTATTTGCTTTTCTTAAATGCGAAAATATTGCAATGTATAATAATGTCAGGGGTGCATTGTATAATAATGATAGAGTTGCAATTAACTTTTACGAATCCAGCACGAAACAGTTAGAACAACGACGGTGAGCGGACGTGTTTTTTCTGATCGGTTCGAACTTTAACAAAAAAAACCCTTCTTTTGTTGATATCAAAACTTTAAAAATTCTAAAATCGTTCAAAAACTTTATGAAACAATTAAACAAAGGTCATTAATTTCAAATAATGTTTTTGAAGACCAATATTTATAAAATTTAAAAAAGAAAAAAACACTAATGTGCAATTCTTATGCGAATAGTTAGTTCTTATGCGAATAGTTAGCTTGATCTGTGACATTAAACAATATTAACTGAAAACAAAAACAAATACACAAAAATATATAAAAAAAAAGAAACAGTTTCGATAGTATCGTAAGTGTAGACGTAGAATTCCGTCTAAGTTGTAACCTCTTCTACTTTGTCTCTTTGGTCCGATTGTTTTGTTCATTTTGCAAGTATTTTTATTGATATTCCAAAAATTAAAAAATAAATTAATAACACTCAATTATGGACTACTTATCGAGGCCAAAACAAAGAAAAAGTAAAAATGTAAGTATGATTAAATGAGCAAGCAAAAATAAACAATCAAAATTTCAAATTTTTTCGATCATTTCGTTAAGTTTGATAGGTTGAGTTCATTGACTTAGTTGAAAAGAAGGCGAAGCAAATACACTTTCCATTGGTGCCACTTTCGTCTCTGCCCGATTTATAGTTTGCGAGCTATAGTCAGTTAAACTACTAATTTCAAATTAAAATTAAGACCCCGATTTTTAAACAATTGTATGGTGTCTATATTTCACGCTGAGCACATGTCCTTTCCTCTCGTCTCTGTCTGATATTTAGTTTGCGAGCTACACTTTCGTCTCTGTTCGATGTATAGTTTGCGAACTACACTCTCTAGTGCTAGTGTGATGTGGAATCCAAATTAATTTGCATTAAAAACAAAAATTAAAATTTAACGCCATCTATTGAGTAAAAGCATAAAACGAAATATGATCCAACTCGTTTTTTTCACAAGAGTTAAATCTAATCGGATCACAGACCCATTTCGTTAAATTTGACAGTATGAGTTCATTGACTGAGTTGAAAAGAGTTTCATGACCTCTGGTTTCAAAATAGTATACTAGAACAGTAGTGCATACATAAACCCAAAGCTTACAATGCTGTCAAAACGAACCAATCAGTTCGTGCAAAACAAAAGCAATACAAGCATAAACAACGAAAGAAAAACAAAGAAAGCAGCAGACACATTAAAAGCAGCTGATGATTGATTTTCTTATATAAAAACATGCATTTTTCTTCTTATATTTTACTATTTTATGACTTTAATATTATAGTGACAAAATCCAAAATTAGATATTCATTCAGCGCAGAATATATCTGATATTTTAGTATATATATTATCTTTGAACGAAGATTAAAGGCTGTTGGTATACCCTAAAGTATTCGCCAAAAACGTTGCCTAATGACCTTGAAAAAATCTGTTAAAACGACCCCATACAAACCGCGCTGTAAGACGTAATTCTACGTCAAAAAAGCAAAAAGAAAACAAAACAAAACCGATCTGCACAAGAAGACTTCGTTTGAAAGATCAAACGGAGCCGTAAGTAGTTTAAAACGCAACAACTATTTAAGCAAATAAATTATATATATAGTGAATAACTCAAAGCTACATGTTTTGTAGCTGTCGTGTTTGTCGTTTCCTCGATTTCGCGCTATCTGCATTTCAATCGCCCTAAATGACACCGACTCCGAGAATAACGCGTGAACAATTTCGGCAACAAGGCCTTCGTCCAAAAAACGAAAATACACCGAAGTCAGAGAGTGGCAGCTTGAGTGCTTTTAGCACTGCACTCAATGCATTGGAAGAACGTTTGAGTGAAAAGCTAAAAGTTGAGATAGAACAGCTAGAGCATCGTCTTCGAATGCACAACGACAACATCTTCAATCGTCTCTCGAGCGAGATAGTAAACATTGAGACAAAATTGAGCAAAGACCTTAAAAGCGAAGTCACATTTAATGAGTACGATTTAAAATTCAGCTCTCTTGAAAATCGCATCGAAATTCTAACCTCTCGGTGTGATGTGCTAGCTGAAGATATGAAGCGATGCTCCACTACATCTAACAAAAACAACATCAATAATAATAACACTACAGATGCAATTATATTTGGAGTCCCTTTGAAGACAAATGAAAATGTTAAGAGCATCTTCAATCTTGTATGCCACTCTATCGAATTTCCACCACCGCAACTGAAAGATATTTTCCGTATAAAGCCCAAACCAATTAATACGAATTACGATCCCGCGATAATCGTAAAGTTTTACACCCCTTACGATCGCAATCGGGTTCTTAAGGCCTTTGGTGATTATCGAAGGCGAGCTAAGAAAGCTGTGAATCTCAAGAATGCTGGTCTCGAGTTCGATAACAACGTGTACAGTAGAGCGTATCACCAAAACTAACCTATTTTTGACCCCGCCTCAATCGTTAGATATTTGAAAGACATTTTCGAAAAAAATATTTTGTTTTTTTTTAAAGTGGTCCCTATGGTGCTATTTTGGTTTTTTCGTTATATCTTCGGTGTTTCTTGTTCGATCCGGAAGATTTTATATCTGTGTGTTTGTTGGTGTTATCCAAATATTTTCTTATGTTTTTTTTACCTCAAATGTTTTTTTTTCTACTGATTACACAATCGATCTTCGTTCCTACCATATTATCCTGCTTCAAAAAGTCCAACAAATTAAAGCTTTGAAAAAATCATTATAACCATGGGAAGAAGTGAAATCGAAAAAATGGATTTTAGAAGCACTTCCGACCTATTTTGAAAAGAATAACACTTTGGATCATAATAAAATTTTTTTTTGTATTTTCGAAATCTTTTCGGGATTCAAGGTGGCTGTAACGCTTGCAACTGTCAAGTTTCGCGAAAATGTGCCCCAATCGATTTTCGTCAGTGACTGCTGTGGCCGACTTAAAATGAAAATTATGACGTCAGCATAACATCATTCAATTATTAAACTAATGTTTTCTGTGGTGCTCACCTTGAATTTTAATGATTTCGTCTGAATACTGTAGATCAGACAGTTGGTCTTGCTTGTAAAACTGGAGACATGGCGGCTCAGTGATCTGAACTCTTGACCAGTCGATCATTTCAGTGTAAGTTGTGCTGCTGTAGTTGATGTGGGGTTGGTGGTTGGGACAACGAAATTACCGAATTTGGCTTCGATTGTGGGTTCTCTACACTATTGGTATTTTTGCGTATTGCCACAATCTTGAAACTTCGTCGTATATATTTTCTGTGAATGCACTGCGTTTGATTTTTTAATTATGCTGAAGAAACAACGCGTATTCCACCACATTTCATTTTGTTGGTAATTTTGTTCTGTCAAAGTTGCGCTAACGGAAATGTATTTTGTTTATATTAGGTATTTTTGCACGTTTCATGCGAACTAAAGCTCGATTTTATTGATCTCTGTAAAATACCGATTTACTTTTTAATATGAAGTGACCGCTACAGCCACCTTAAATCCGAATTCTTAAATCTTAAATCCGAATTTCCGATTTCGCAAATTAAAAAAAAATTTATTATGATCCAAAGTGTTATTCTTTGCAAAATAGGTCGGAAGTGCTTCTAAAATCCTTTTTTTCGATTTCACTTCTTCCCATGGTTATAACGATTTTTTCAAAGCTTTAATTTGTTGGACTTTTTGGAGCAGGATAAGATGGTAGGAACGAAGATCGATTGTGTAATCAGTAGAAAAAAAACATTTGAGGTAAAAAAAACATAAGAAAATATTTGGATAACACCAACAAACACACAGATATAAAATCTTCCGGATCGAACAAGAAACACCGAAGATATAACGAAAAAACCAAAATAGCACCATAGGGACCACTTTAAAAAAAAACAAAATATTTTTTTCGAAAATGTCTTTCAAATATCTAACGATTGAGGCGGGGTCAAAATAGGTATATTTTTCTGCCATACAAGGTGATACGGTCTAGTGTACAGTCATGAGTGCCTCAGCGTTGACACAAGAAAGCTGCTTCATGCCGCCATCGCCTACAAGAGGCGCAAATGTGTTTACAACGCTTTCACAATCCGAGGTTGTGTTCACATTCGTCTTCACAAAGGTTCTCCAAGCATTCAAATCAACAATGCAAGTGAATTACATGAAGCTGTCTTTTCTGCTGGAAGTTGCGAAACTAGTCCTGATGATGACTTCGATGAAGTGGCCGCTGCCTAAACTAAACTTTATATCTTTCTTTTTTCTATTCTCTTGGTTTTCATTAATGCCTCCTTTCTCTATTCTGTTCCTATACACTATATTTACAATTATCTCGTTCTTCTATTTAAAAGCTTATGATTCAATCACACGTGCTGCAAATATTAATTTTTTCAGTTTAAGATTATTTTAAGTGATGAGTTTTTGTAATACCAATTGTGTTAGTTCCAAGGACAATATTTATGCTTTAATTCGAATATTAAGCAGGCAGGCAAAAGGATTGCAGGTATGTCACATTAATGCGCAAAGTTTAAACAACAAAATTGATTAGTTTCGGTACATATTTGAAAACTCAAATATGGATGTAATTTGCGTATCTGAAACATGGTTTCAGCCTTGCGTTCAGGATGTAGTATTTAGTCTAAATGATTATAGAACATTTCGCGCGGATCGAGAGTCTCATGCTGGAGGTGTTGCAATTTTCGTTAAAAGCGGGATTTCATGCAACTTTATAAGTAAATCAAACTTAGAGGATGAAATTGAGTTCTTATTTGTTGATATAGTTTACGAATTTAAAAAACTACTTGTCGGTGCAGTCTATAGGCCAAAATATCAGTACAGAAAACTTACTTTTGAAAATTGAATCGCTAGCAAACTCCTATGGTGATATTATAATATGTGGTGATTTCAATAGTGATTTGCTAGTAGAAACTCATTTATCTGATGACATGTGTGCCCTTGGTCTTACGTCACCTAACTATAATATACCTACGCATTTCACCGAAAGTCGAAATACATTGCTAGACCTGTTTTTCCGCTCCTGTTTTTTCCAAGCATGACCTTATTTTCCTCTGCTATAATTTCCAGCTGCTAGTACCCGAACAAAAAATATCATACCGCGATTTTAAAAATATCGACTATGATTCACTTCAGATAGAGATAAATCTTGTACATTTATTCCATGATATCTGTAAATGATCAGTTGCACTTTCTACAACGAAATGTCAACGCATTATTTGAAAAATACGTTCCACTCAAAACTAAAGTGCTTAAACGTTATGATAGGCCTTGGTTTTCAAGTGCGATTAAAAACCTAATAAAGAAACGCGATGCGGCATACAACAAATGGAAACGTCTGAAAACACCAGACCGATATAATATTTTCCGAACATTTAGAAAAGATGTAGTCAGGGCAGTGAAGGTTGCTAAGCTGAAATACTTCGAAACGAAATTTAGTTCGGCCATAGACTGCAAAATGAAATGGAGCATAATTCGACAAATTGCAGTTGGTACAAATTCTCCGCCCACTGATACTAGTGTAGATGTTGAGGATCTAAATCATAAATTTATTGATATTCCTAAGCCAACACGAGATGGAAACTGTTATCGTTACTTTCAAAGAAATATTAGCTCGAACCTATCTTTTAGCTTCCAATGCGTTGAATATTCCGAAAAAGTACAAAGTTGCTTAGATATCAAATCAAATGCTGTTGGTTTCGATGCAATTCATCCAAAATTTTTCAAACTACTTCTTCCTGTACTACTGCCTTTCATTCACATTTTCAACACAATTATAACCAAATCAGAATTCCCCGCTATTCGAAAAAAAGCCAAAATAATTCCCATTCCAAAAACTGGAAATGACTATCGTCCCATATCTATTTTGCCATATTTATCCAAAGTATTTGAATCACCTATGTACAAACAGATAAGCAAATTTTTCTTACATAACAAACTTTTAACTGACAGACAATCAGGATTCCGAGCAAAGCGCAGTTGCGTAACTGCTCTACTAGACGTGACTGATGAAATACGAAAAAATCTCGATCGAAATGAAGTTACTTTCTTGATTCTCCTTGATCACTCGGAAGCTTTCGACACGGTAGATCATCAAATTTTATGTTCGAAATTGTCAAGCATGTTTAACTTTTCCGCAACTGCAACTCGGCTAATTAGCTCATACCTTACCAAAAGAACACAAGCAGTGAATATCGGATGTGCGACCTCAAACTTTGTATGTGTGGACCGTGGCATACCCCAGGGTTCTGTATTGGGTCCGCTTTTATTTTCGGTCTACATTAATGACTTACCCTTTGTTCTCCATGGTTGTGGCATACAAATGACATGCAGCTGTATTCTAGCAGTCGTAGGTCCGATATTCATTCCTCTGTCGCTAGTTTGAATAAAAATTTGCGTAAAATAAATGATTGGGCATCTGCTAACGGTCTTTGCCTCAACCCGAACAAGTCGAAATGTTTAGTTATAGCCAGAAAACATAATATCCCCTTGACTATACCGGTTGTCAAACTAAATGGCTCATGTATTGAAGTTGTTAAAACGACAAAAAACCTAGGCATTACTTTCAACAGCACTTTGGACTGGATTAATCATGTCAACATTACCGTAGGAAAAATCTATAGTATGCTTCGCAGTCTTTGGGCTACACAATATTTTACCCCTTTTAACATTAGAATGCTACTAGCAAAAAAAGTATCTCGTTCCCACACTACTGTACGGGTCTGAAATTTTTTCATACTGCGATTCTGCAAGTAAGCACAAACTTAAAGTTACTTATAACAACATCGCTCGCTATATCTTTGAACTGAAACGAACCGACAGCATATCACAATATGCAAAACAAATCTTAAGTATGACTTTTGACCATCTTTTGAACCTGAGGGCGTTAGTTTCCTTGCATAAGATTATTTTTACAAAGCAACTCCTTTATTTATATGAAAAATTACAATTTTTAAGGTCCCAGCGCGGTAACAACCTAGTTGAACCTAGACATGCCTGCTTAGCATCGGAACGGCAGTTCTTTGTTAAGGTACTATTACAGTGTGTAAAAAATAAAAAAATTTTTTTTTTTTTTTTAGAATCTGGTTCCTTAAAGTCTTAAGAATACGTGTACGAAATTTTAGAAAAAAATATCAAACAAAAAAAAGATATAGTATACATTATATTCGTATGTCACGCATTTATTTATATATTATCGTTCATAGAAGAAAATCTAATCGCGTTTTTCTCGAAACAAGTTTTTTCGAATTGGTTTCTAAGATATCTCGAGTTCTGCTTGATCGATTTCGATGAAACTTAATTTATTGTAATCTTCATAGACTCTGTTAAGCACTCTATCTATAAAAAGCAGAGAAACTTTTATAGTTTGTTTTTTACGGCTAAGAATATCTACCAAAAAGAGGGGTTTTTTGTAAATTTGTTTTTCAACGCATGCCATTTTTATACCCCCACGCGTACTGCGTAAGGGGTATATTAATTTTGTCACGACGTGTGTAACACCCAAAAGGAGGCGTGGTAGGTATGGAAAAGTATATATATTCTTGCTCAGCATTACCACCTGAGTTGATTTAGCCATGTCCGTCTGTCTGTCCGTCTGTCCGTCTGTCCGTCTGTCTGTCGACACGATTACAGCCGCAATTTTGAAGCTATCGTAATGAAATTCGATTTTTAAGCTTTTTTTAAAAAAACTAAGGTCAAGTTCGAGAATGGGCTAAATCGGATGAAAACCACGCCTACCTCCCATACAACCCAAAAATTGAAAACTCTACAAAGAAGCTAATATTAAAGCTACAATACTGAAATTTGGTATATGTGTATTCTATGTCAAAACTGAGATGTTTTAGAAAAATGGGCGTCATCGACTTACTAACACGCCCACCTCCCATACAACCCCAAAATTGAAAATTCTATAAAGAGGCTAATATTAAAGTTACAAGATGGAAACTCGGTATTTTTGTAATTAATATCAAAACTAAGGTGTGTTATAAAATTGGGCGTCATCCACCCACTAACACGCCCACTTCCCATACAACCCCAAAATTAACCAATCTATAAAGAGGCTAATATTAAAGTTACAAGATGGAAACTCGGTATTTTTGTAATTAATATCAAAACTAAGGTGTGTTATAAAATTGGGCGTCATCCACCCACTAACACGCCCACCTCCCATACAACCCCAAAATTGAAAAATCTATAAAGAGGCTAATATTAAAGTTACAAGACAGAATCTCGGTATTTGTGTATTCTATGTCGAAACTGAGGTATGTTAGAAAAATTGGCGTCATACACAATCTAACACGCCCACCTCCCATACAACCCCAAAATTTAAAACTTTTTAAAAAGGCTTATATTTAAGCTGCAGGAAAACAATTTGATATGTATGTATTTTAGACACATAAAAATAATAAAATCTCTCAAAATCTCATACAAAAAGCTCTCCAATTTAAGATTCTTCCACCCTTAAGAATCGGCCGTGGGGGTATTTTAACTTCGGCCAAGTCGAAGATATACCTTACTAGTTTTTGTTTGCCTTATTTTTTTATTTGCGTAGGTAGAGTGCTCAACTACAACCCTTTACTGAAGAATACACTTTGATTTTTTACTTTCCGACGCCTTGGAAATGCTGGAGACAACCTTTTTTTAAACAGGCCAACTTCAACGACCTCTAGAAAATAAACAACAAATACAAAAACAAAAAAAAACATTTTTTTTATATCTTCCACTTTAACTGTACGTAATGTAAATAAATTTGAATTGAATAATTTTAAAATACTATGTAAAAAAAATTAATAAAAAATGTGTTGTTTTCAATAGCTTCACACTGTAATAGTACCTTAATACAATACGTCTTCAATACGACAATACTCACTTCCATCCTATTTACAGCGTATTTGCAATGCAACCACGTTTAAATCTAAGCTATTAGATTATCTGTCTTCTCTCTAATTTAAACTTTTGCTTTTTTCACTTACTTAACTTATTTACTTTTTTTTTTTCATTTCTTTCACAGTTGTCTTTCTACTTTTGATATTTGACATAATTTTAAGTTAATATCTTAGCTAGAAATTTAATAAATTGTTAATATGTCTTATATGTAATCTTTAAATCTAATTTTATTTTCAATTGTGTTGTATATATCTAATTCTGTTGATTTTTATGGCCAATTTTCTTTTGTAATCGGTGCTTAACTATAAGTTTATTCTTGTTAGCGCCTAAGTATTATTATTAAATAAATAAAAAAATTGGAATAAAATGAGGATGTGGTTTGATTTGATGTCAAGTATTTTTTATATAAGGGAAAAGGCGAATTCCAAAACGGGACAATTTTCAACCATAGCCTATAAAAATCCCCCACAAAAAGTGGTCAGCTTGGAGTTTTAATGTTGCTATGATGACTGGCGTTAAGTTGGCAAGCAAACTTTCAGTTTCTTTCCATTGGAATTGAGAAGGATTTATAAATTCCTCATTATTTTCATTGCAAAATTCTTTACAAGTCATTAAACTTTGCATCATTTTAAATTATGAACTCCATCTGGTAGGAACGTCTAACTCAGGTTGGCTTAGACCTTGAGTTTTCAAGGTATATGGGCCAAATATGGGCCATTATTTGAAAAGAGAAATTTGCTATTATCGAAAATTGAGAAATTTTTCACCGGAGAAAGATTGTACGTGTTTTTTTCTGAGTGTGGGTGTCCATTTTCCTCAGAAACCAGACGTCAGATCGAGACGTTGAAGATGTCATTTTTTTTTAATCATGTCTGGCAGGTACAATTTTACGGAAATTTGACTAAACACTTTTTTTTTTTTTTTTTTTTTTTTATTTATTTATTTATTTATTTTTACTAAAAATATTCAATCCTTATGCTAAAAGATACAATAATGATCCTATACATGATGAACATGAAGCATTAGTCATTGACTTTCGACGGAAGGAGGGGGCAAACACCAAATCGTCTTTTGAAAATCGTCTTTTTTATGTGCCCGAGTAACACCGGGTTACATCCACTAGTATTTAATAATAAAAACACACTTTCTTTCATAATTGAAGACATGAGTGGATCAAGGTGATATGTCGCATTTTTTATTTTCCGTGTTCTATGCATGGATGAAGGTCTTATGTGTATGCAAACAAGTTGAAAACTTAAAATAAGCATATTTGTGGCTAATATAAAAATTAACTACTTCACAAAGTACGATTTAATATCGATCTCAGAATAAATATGAAACTTTGCACTCAATTTTCTCGAAACTACATTTTTGCGCCATATCAGTTTCATTCACTGATATATTCAAAGTCTTCAATTTGCATTGTTGATTTCTATCTTGTTTTCTATCGGTTACTGTTTCACTACTTTTGTAAGGTTGCGTTTTGATGGAAGTGTCTTAGCTGGTTCACCGGAAATATCTTTAAGTTCCTGTTCCAATACATCATCATCGCATTTGTTCATGATAAGAGCATTTGCCTGTCTCTTTTAGTTCATTGTGGGTTTCGATTGTTGGATGTGTTTCGGAGATTACCTCATCAAAATGATTGCACTTAAAGCCGGACGCTTTATGCGTTAAGAATACTTTGCCAAGCCTTTTAGCTTATTTAATTTTCATCATTACATTCCGCTTCATCTACGCTGCAAAGTAAAGTTTTGACGTTCTCGTTGTCGCTGCAAAGAATGACAACATCTCTATAAACATTTTTTAATTATGAAGTTAATCAATTAGATTGTTAACTTACTTCACGTGATTCTACTCAATGCGCTGTTTTGTCGAGGGTATCCCCGGCTTCAGGTACAGCCTTAAAAACTAAATTGCAGCAACCCACGTCTACGCCATTTCGTCCACTACTGGTATTTTATTTTGTTGCTTGTTTTGTTATAAGGTGTCGGCAGCTTTGAGCGCATCTTTCAATGTCCGTTTTGAAATTTATTCTTTGTTTATTATGTGTAGCATTTCTAACATGTATCGTTTTGCATAATTCATCTCTTGTTGTATAATTTGTACATTGTCAACTTATTAAGGTTAAGTATTGCACAGAGGGCCGCCAATGCTGTTTTTTGTTCCAATGGTTTCGTGTGCGATTTGTGCGAAGATATTCTTGTCCGTAATTTCGTCTTTGTAGTGCCCAAATTATTATTATATTAGAATTGATTTGTTATTTTTGTCAATTTAACTCTTTGTTCATGATTTTTATCTGTGCGAGGTGTTTTTATTTTATTTACTCTTGTCATATCAATTAGATCCAATAATACTTTCCGACAGTAATGTCATACATTTATAAGCGTTTGTGGTTGTGCCGCGCGTTACATAAATGTATGACGTATATTTCGAAAGTTAAACTGAAATGTTTGAATGCTTAAAAAGTGACACGCCCTCTTGGCATGCCTTTAAAATGTTACCAGTAAAACAGCACGTCGAAATTGACCTCGAATACCAAATTGTCAGGCTGTGCATCAAGTTTCAAAGCTATTCGATTTTGAAAATTATGGTTGTATGGGAGGTGCCACGCCTTCATGTTCTGGCGGTATTAAACTTCACAGGTACACTCTCAAGACTTTGCTAGAGTTTCCAACAAAATTTCATAACAACTGGTTCAGTGGTTTCGGAGTCAACTTGTAACTTACACATATTCATTATTATATATATATATATATATGTATATATCCCCCGCAGGCGAGGATCAAATATGTTGAGATCTTTCTGGCCTAAAAACCCCGCGGTCCCCATTTGAACAAACCTAGGGGCGTCTGTCCCAAATAGGGCGGCTCCCTGGTCTGCGTCTGTGCCAGTCTTTAAAACCTGTCCATAGGTATAAGAGGATATGGGAAGGTCACCCTGAAAACAAATGAACCAAAACCACCACGAAATGTTCGGTAATACATATCTACTCCAGGTGGCAGCCACAATTCACCCGTGGGAACTTCCACGATCGGGGCAAGGATTCTGGAGGCCCCAACCAACATTTCTCCATTCACTACTGCAGCAGTGGAACACTCGGCCGCTGTACCAGTTAAAGCTACGAGGAAAGTCGATCCCACTGAGAACCCATTTAAATTGCGTTCCAGAATCCAGCTATCGCCAAAAAAAGGCAAAGCCAGTGGCACCGAAACAGAGCAGTACCAAGCGCCGGAGTTGGTGACCCTGTCATCACAAAGCTGGATAAAGTGAAATCACTTATCCTAGGCCTGGCAGATTTGTTGAAGAGCAAACACAACGTTTACCACGAAATCAAAATGTTAATACACCTGTCAAATTTGCCTTGCGTTGACCTCTCATTCGAAGTTAAAACAGATACTGCGAAAAAAACGACAGCAGTATTGTGCTTCGCAATCGCACAATTCCACTGATTGCATAAAGACAGATCCCAAACAGATCCGATTTTCAGGATAGTCTCAGAGGCCACTCCTAAAAGAGCAAGCGAATTCAAAGCAAATGGACAAAGGTCGTTAGCAAAACAAAAATGTAAAAAACCGTCCAAGACGCTAGCTAGACTGGATGCCGTCGTTGTAGCGAAAGCAGGTGAGCTCTCATACAGCGAAATTACAAGAATATGAAACAAGAGAAGGCACTCGAAGAGTTCGATGAAAATTTCTCGAGAGTTAGACGCACTGAAAAAGGTGAAGTGCTTATTCAGCTCAAGCGGTCCACAACACAGTCGACTCATAAGCTGAAAAAAGAGTTTAACATTGTATTTAATGGCCAAGCCGAGACGAGAACCCTAACAGAGAAGATGCAGGTCGAGATTAAAGACCTCGACGGGGTGTCAACATCGGATGAAGTACGTAACGCTATCCAGAAGTATCTTGGTGAGCCTATATTGGTGAACGTGAAGTCACTATGTAAAGCCTATGCGGGTACACAAACTTCGGTTGTAAGCCAACCATTGACACAAGCAAGAAAGAATACCGAAACAACTTAAAGTTGGCTGGGTCATATGTAGGGTCCGAGAGAAAATTGCTCAAACCAGGTGCTTCAAGTACCTTGACTTTGGTCATAGTGCAAAAAGCTGCAACAATACCAACCGAAGTAAGTGCTGTATGAAGTTCGGAAGAGAGGGCCATAAGGCGAAAGAGTGTAGTGCGGAGGTAAGCTGCTTGCTGCTGTGCTGAAATCAAATTAAAATTTGTTGTTAACTTCTCAACATATTAAAACGCATCTGATGGAGTTCCCCAAGGTTCAGTACTTGGCCCTTTACTTTTTACCATGTTCATCAATGACATCTTTAGTAAGTGCAATAACGTCACAATGCACGCATATGCTAATGATCTTCAATTATATCTATCAAGGCCTGTTGGGCTAATTGAAGATCTATGTATTAAAATACATGAAGACTTGAATATTATAACAGAATGGGCTAAAGATAATAAACTTAAACAGAATCCCAAAAAATGTTACGTCTTGCCGATCTGCAAAAATCCCCTCTCTTATATCGATCTTCCCTTGATTCTTCTCAATGAAATCAAATTAAAGTTTGTTGTTAAAGCTTCCAATCTGGGTTTTTATATTAATTCTTCTTTGTCAAGCGAGGACCATATAAACTCTTCAGGCGTTTGGTTTTTAACTACTTTTCTTTACTTTAATATATTTTCTTACTTTTCCCTATTTTCTCTATACTAAGATATTTCTAAGTTGCAGTTTTTTTATCTTTATCTGTAACCTTTAAGTTACATAACTATAAATTCGTTATTAAATGGTTGAACATTACCACCAAGAATTCACTAATTAAATCTTCTCTATGAATTTTGTAAACTTAATTTTAAATGTATAAGTTTTGAATGTCTTGTTGTTTTTTAATTTTAATATTTGCCATAACTTAAAATTTATATATTTAATTTTATTTAAATTTTGTTTTGTTTAAATATCAATTTTTGAGTTAAGTTGTTATTAATGTTGACCCATTCAGGGCCAATGTGACGTATACGTCACGATAGCATAGCTTATGTTTAGCGGTCGTTAAAATTTTAAATGTACAATAATCTCATATGAGGCATTGCAATCGAGATTGCATCAGTTGCAGTAGAGTTTTGATTTGACAAAGGTCAAAAAGTAAGTATATTAATATTTTGTATTTGCGTAAATAACTTATAAAATAGTTGATGCAGTATTACTTAGAAATATATGTAAAAAAATTGGGCAAAAGAAAAAATGAAAGTTTATTGTGTTATATTCGTGCTTGATCGTGTTTTTTATTGCCGTAACGTACAATTCACGTTGGTCCAAATACAGTGAAAGTACATTACTTGATTTTTTATGTTATACTTACTTACTTACTTAGATGGCGCTTACAACCGTTGGTCGGTTTTGGCCTGGTCTAAGAATTTGCGCCAGCCTCTTTTGTCGTGCGCTTGCTGCCAGTTGGAAACTCCAAGCGTTGTCAGGTTATCCAATACCTGGTCTTTCCAACGGAGATGCGGTCTTCCTCGTCTGCGTTGGCCACCGCTGGGAACCGAATCCAATATCTTTTTCGATGGAGCTTCGTCGTTCATTCTCTCGACATGACCTAGCCAGCGAAGCCGCTTTATTTTCATACGCTTGACTATATCGATGTTGGCATATAGCTCATACAGCTCGTGGTTCCATCGTATTCGGCACTCGCCATTGAAGCAGATTGGACCATAGATCTTGCGAAGGATTTTTCTCTCGAACGCTCCCAAAGTCCTTTCATCAGAGCTGCTCAACGTCCAGATTTGTGATGCGTATAGTAGGACGGGCATGATTATTGACTTATAGAGCATCAGTTTTGTTCATCGAGAGAGAGCTCTGCTTCTCAATTGCCTACTGAGGCCAAAGTAACACCTGTTGGCAAGAGTTATCCTTCGTTTAATCTCAATTCTGATATCGTTGGAGGAGTTAATGCTGAATCCCAGGTAAACAAAGTCCTTCACTACCTCAAAGGAGGTGTTGTCAACAGTGACGTGGTTTCCAAGACGCTGGGACTGTTTGTTTGTTGACACAAGATACTTCTGCGTTCACTCTAAGACCCATTCGACTCGACTCTTTTTCTAACCTGGAGAATGCTGCACTGACTTCGCGCGTATTTTGTCCAATGATGTCAACATCATCAGCAAACTCCAGCAGCGTAACACTCTTATAGATAATGGTGCCGCTGCGTCTCAGGTCAGCAGCTCGGATGATCTTCTCCATGACTATATTAAAGAAGTCGCACGATAAGGAATCACCTTGTCTGAAACCTCGCTCGGTATCGAACGGAAGGGAGAGGTCCTTCCCGATTTTCACTGCGCTGCTGGTGTTCTTCAGTGTCATCCTGAAAAGACGTATTAGCTTCACAGGAATACCAAATTCAGACATGATGGAGTAAAGGTGACTCCTTATTGGACTGTCGAAGGTGGCTTTGAAATCGACAAAAAAATGGTGTGTATCGATTTGTTTTTCGAGGGTCTTTTCCAAGATTTGTCGGAGCGTGAAGATCTGGTCGATGGTGGACTTTCCAGGTCTGAAGCCACACTGATAAGGTCCAATCAGTTGGTTAACGATGGGCTTCAGTCTTTCACACAATACGCTCGACAGGACCTTATATGCGATATTAAGAAGGCTAATCCCACGGTAGTTGGCGCAAATGGTGATATTGCCTTTCTTGTGGATTGGGCAGAGCACACTGAGGTTCCAATCATCTGGAATGCATTCTTTTGACCATTTTTTATGTTATAGATACTTCAAAAAAACGGATGAAATGCTAGATTTTATAAAGAGCTTACAAAGTGATGATGAAGATATTGATAAAGTGTACCTAGAACCACCCGATGAAGGTCTGCTGTCCGATGAAGATTCAGGGGAGGAAGACTGCGGCGGCTCCATCGAAAATTTGAGCAAGAAGCAATTGCAAGCGGCTTGTGAATTAGTTAGTAACACCAACGATGATGGCATACTTATAGACGATGAACTGAATAATACAGATGACGAAATTGTGAATTTAATCGAAGATGTTCTTCAAAATTTATTGAAAACATTGGGACAAGCTTTTTGACAGATTCTCCATCTTCATCAAACCAACGCCCAACAAAAATTCCGGAAGAAGCACCAACTACACGTACGTATAACAAGACTCCTGAAAAGATTTCAGTACGTAGTAGCAACAGAAAAAGATAAAATACTTCAAAACAAAACGGTCAAAGGCCGAACATACATAAAAGGCATTAATCACAATTAATTTGGGTTGAAAACGATGCTGGTAAGTCAAAAGAGTTTTTCCCTGAGCCAAATTACACCGATTGCTCCGGGCTATTACCACATCAGCAGTTTGAGCGGGTGAGAGATGATGAGAACGTACAGATGTTATGTGAGGAGTCCAATGCTTACTCAGTTCAAATAGAAGGTCAAAACCCAAACATTACCATAAATGAGATGAGGTATTTATTGGTATCATGATTGTCACTGGGTATGTGATAAGTGAAAACAACTGTTCATTGATGTACCCAGAAATAGACTGACTTTATTATTTTAACTGAACTTAAAAATACTTAAATATATAATATAATAAATGCTTAGATGAAACTATATAAAATCAATCTTTAAATATTGGAATAACATATTGTAACGAAGCTGCCGGTCTTCCGGCTCTATAGCTGAGGTGAGCTCGCCGGGTTCCAGGATTCGCAACAAAATTTATAAAGAAATAAAGAGACGCGCAATGATTTAGTTTCAGATTTTTATTTTGGTTCTTTAAGCCAAATTTCTTAAGATAACTTAAGATGGTGAGATGACAGCGGTGTGGTTGAAGTCTTTGGAGTAGCGTGCTTTCAGTATGTCCTTTTCGAAAACTTAAAGGTTGGTGTGCCCAAGAAAAGGAGTCAGTTAGGGTTTGTCCGGTCGCTAGGATATAACTTCTGAACGTCTACGTAAAATGGCGGATCTGACGACCACAATTTACCCACTGATAAAGTAATCTATTCCCTGCGTAAAGTGGCGGATCTGGCGACCACAATTTATCCACTGATAGAGTAATCTATTCCCTGCGTAAAGTGGCGGATCTGACGACCACAATTGATCCACTGATAATACAATCTGCTCCCTACGTAAAGTGGCGGATCTGACGACCACAATTGATCCACTGATAATACAATCTGCTCCCTACGTAAAGTGGCGGATCTGACGACCACAATTTATCCACTGATAATATAAGCTATTCCCTGCGTAAAGTGGCGGATCTGACGACCACAATTTATCCACTGATAATATAAGCTATTCCCTGCGTAAAGTGGCGGATCTGACGACCACAATTGATCCACTGATAATGTAACTTATACCACTCGTTATCCTATCGTCCTTGTCTAGCCACACCTTACCTGCTTGTAGTTTCCTCGCGCCTTATACGGTCACCTTGCTTCTTGTACCTTATGACTTCCCTTAATACGACAATACGTCCGTTCTGCTTGAGGCTCCGTCAGCAACTGACTACCATCGTTGCCTGCTACTCGTGCCTTGCCTATGCTGGCTAGCCACGCTCTCGTTGTCGTCAATCTCTTTACGTTATCTCCTTATAATCTCTCCTCTTTTTCGATCGCCGACGCTTCCATCGAGTTGTATGTTAAGCCTTGCTTGTGCGTCTGAGTCTCTGCTTTATGGCAGCTTATGTTGGCTCGTGACTGTGGTTGTGTGCTTTTCTGGGCTCTCTTCGTTATGTACTGCTTATTGCTCTTCTATTTTCCCGTATTTTCCCGCATTGTCCGCTACTCTCACCATCATATAAATATTTACTCATAAATATATCTTGCTATAATAATTTATGTTGGCACAGGGTGCTTTTCTTACAATATGTTTATAAAGAACTTCAGTTTCATATAATTAATTTTATGTGTTTTTTTTATAATAAAAGTAATGATAATAAAAATAATAGTAACAAAACAAAGTTAATTCATAAATATTACAAGTTTTAAAATAAAAATAAAAATAAATTAAATTCAAAACGATTGTGGGAGGTAAAACAGCTTATGATGGTTTTGCCTCATCACAATATTTTTGAATAAAATTTTATTATTAAATAGTTTTGTTTTTATTAAAGTAGTAAATATATCAAATTTGAAATTAAATATTGTTTTGCCTTATAAATTTTTTTTTCAACCATTCCACTTAAATCTTAACCTTAAACAAGTCTCAATCTATCTTTATGAATTTTTACTTCTTTATTTGGTCCAATTTTTACAGTACAATTATTACTATTATCAATTTCTACAATTTTGTAAGGACCCTTAAACAAGTTTTCCAATTTGTGCCCTGCCGGGTTGTCTATGTAAACGGTGTCGTTTATTTTAAAATCCCGTTTTAAACAATTTTTATCATATCGTTGCTTTTGTGTGTTTTTGTTAGAAACCAGCATTTCATGTGCACGTTTGTTTGCTACTTGAAGTCTATATTTGACTTCCTTTGCATATGCTTCTATGTTATAAAGGGGATCAACTTGACAATTGATTAAACATCGTGGATTAAAGGGTATTTTTCCATAAACCAGTTCGTATGGGCAATATCCATGAACTGTACTGGGTGTAGTATTGTAGCAATATGCAAAATACTTAATCCATATATCCCAATCTGTTTTGTCTGAGATAATGTAGGATCTTAAATATTCATTACAAGTCCTATGTGATCTTTCAACGGAGCCTAGAGACTGATGGTGGTATGGTGTTGAGGTTTCAAAATTTATGTCCATTAGGTTGCATAGTTCTTTAAGAGTTTCATTTTTATATTCTGTCCCCATGTCGGTTAAAATGTTTTTCATGGGACCAAATGTTAATATAAAATTTTCAAAGATGGCTTTGGCTACTGTTTTTGCTGATTTGTCTGTGATGGGGGTTACAACAAGGAATTTTGTTAAATCACAAACTATTGTGACAGCGTATTCATTATTATTTATTGTTTTGGGCAGTGGTCCTATAGTATCAATTTGTACTCTGTCAAAGGCTTGTATTGGAGTTGGTGTGATTATTAGTGGCTCTCGTGGTCTTCGGAGAGATTTATTTTTGTTGCAACTTTCACAATTTTTAACGTGGTTTTTGATATCTTTAAATATGGATCTCCAATAAAAATATTTTTTTAATTTATTAAAAAAACGAGTGACACCTAAATGTCCTCCGATTAACTTATCTTCATGAAATTTTTGTAGCAATTGTTTCTTTTCATTGTCGTCGACGACGTATTTAATTTGTGGTGTTATCGCGATTTTAAGGTTTCTATTATTATTATTATTATTAAGGTCTTTTTTATTTAATAATTCATTTGCGTACGCTTTAAATGTTGATATTTCAACTAATTGAAAAATATCATCTCCAGCATTTATCTGGAGTTTATGAATAGAAAGTTCACTGGCCTCTTTTCCTAGCCTTTGGAAGAATCGTTTAAGATCAATTTTCCCATTAGTGAGATATTCATTCAAATCAATAGATTTTAAAATTTTCCTTCCGTTTTTAAAAATAAACCTTGGTTTACTTTGGAATGGGTAAAATTTTAAAAATATACTTTTTGCTACTTCATGAGGATTTAATGTTTCAAAACAAGTTAATTCAATTTCATCTTGAATCTTTGCATTTTCATCACATGGTGTGGTTTTTCTTGTACTGGATCTAGTTGTCATTTTGAAAATAGTTTTGTTATGTATTTTTTTTATTTCACTAAAATCAATACGTGATAACGCGTCTGCTCCACAATTTTTTGAACCTTTTATATATTCGACTGTAAAATTATATTCTTCTAAATCCAATCTTAGACGTGTTAATCTCGATGATGGGGTTTTCAGTGAATATAAATATGTTAAAGGCTTATGGTCACTTCTAACAATGAATTTGTTACCGTATACATATGGTCGGAAATAATTAATAGCCCAGTGAATGGCTATTAATTCCTGTTCGATTGGAGCTTTATTATACTCTCCTTTAGTCATTGCTCTGGAAGCAAATGAAATAGGCAATTGTATACCATTGTGCTCCTGACTGAGGATAGCACCGCAAGCAATTTTGGATGCATCAGTTGTGATGAAAAATTGCTTTGAAAAGTCTGGATATTGAAGGATTTTGGGATTTAAAAGTGAGTTTTTTAAATACTGAAAAGCTGTTTCACACTCTGCTGACCATTTAAAAGAAGTGTTTTTGCGTGTTAAACGCGAAAGGTGTACCGAATGGTGAGTGAATTTAGGGATGAACTTTCTGTAATAGTTACAGAAGGCAATAAACCTTCTTGTTTCATCTGGATTGGTCGGTTTTGGGTATTTTTCTATTATTTCAAATTTGGAAGGGTCGGGTAGTATGCCATCTGCTGTGCATTTATGTCCTAAATAGGTAACTTCTGGTTTGAAAAAGGTGCACTTATCAGGGTGAAGTTTAAGATTTGTTTCTCTGCATGTATTAAAGACTTTAGTTAAATTGTTGAACATATGTTGTTCAGAACATCCTATAACAATCAAATCATCCATATAAATAAAAGCTTGAGAGGGTTCGAGGCCTGAGAAAGCTAAATTCATCATTCGCTGGAAACTATTAGGTGCAATTTTTAAACCATAAGGAAGTCTAGTGAATCGAAATGATCCTTTTTCCGTCGAGAAGGAAGTAATGTCCCTCGAATTTTCATCCAGCTCTATCTGATGGAAGCCTGACATTAGATCTAAACAGCAAAAGTATTTTGCTCGACCTAACTGGTCTAAAATATCTTCGATACGCGGCAGAGGAAATTTATCTGCCACAAGTTTTTTGTTTACTTGCCTATAGTCGACCACAAGACGCCATCGTTTTTCACTACTGTTTGGTAGTGATTTTTTCGGTACTAATAAAATTGGGCTGTTGTAACTAGAGCATGATTTTTCAATAATATTATCATCTTCTAATTTTTTGACTTGTTTATTGATTTCATTTTTCTGAAAGTGAGGCGTTCTGTAATTTTTTACATATACAGGGTTTTTATCCGTTAGAGAAAGTTTTTGTTTATAGAAGTTGTTTGCTGATATTGTTTCAGTATCAAGTGCGAAAATGTCTAAGTATTCTTCACATAGTTGCATTAATTTTGTTTTAACGAAGGATGGAAAGTTTTTAGATAATCTGTTTAAAATGTCCGTATCGCGTTTTATAGGGTGGTTGCTAGTTTGCACTATATTGTAGTCGGATAATTTTTCCGTTTTAATTTCAACATTTGATAAAAATTTGTTGTTTAATGTAGTATTTATTACTCGAATAAAAGGGCTATTGTAC
Source organism: Tetanocera ferruginea (assembly GCA_958299015.1). Taxonomy (NCBI): domain Eukaryota; kingdom Metazoa; phylum Arthropoda; class Insecta; order Diptera; family Sciomyzidae; genus Tetanocera; species Tetanocera ferruginea. The sequence continues at coordinate 47,654,736 of OY282644.1, forward strand.
GACACAATTGTGTTAGCAACAAATATTCCGTCTGCTATAAGTTGATTTGGAACAAAAAGGTCTTCTCTATTTTTTATTATAATTCGTCTTATTACCTCGGAACGCGCGGGTATAGAAAATATATTTGTAGAAGCGTTATCTAATAAATTTATTGAGATTTCATGGTCAAAGTTATTGGGCCTGATAGTGAGTAAATCTTCGTTGCCCATATTTTGATAGCTGAGGATGCAATTGTATTTCTTTATAAAGTCAAGACCAATAATACCGTCACAGCTAATTGGGAAATCTTCGTTTACTATATGAAAATCAATTGGTACCAAATAATTTTGAACTAAAAGGTCAGATTCTACCACTCCTAAAGATTGTATCACTCCGGTTCCTATTCCAGTTAAATTTGTTCTTATTGTTTTGTTTACAGGCAAATGAGCCTTTATGTTATTTTCTTTAATAAGTGAAACTTCTGCACCAGTATCTACAAGAAAAACACACACACCGTTACTAATTGATGTTTTAAGTTTTACGTAACTATTTAAATTGAGATTGAAATTAAAAATTGTATTATTTATTTGATTCACACCGGTATTTTGTTCGTTCTGATTTTGACTAATCGCTACGTTATTAATATTTTTAGGACCACTATTAGTGTTTTGGCTCCCAGTAGCCTCTTTTACTGGGAGTTTGTATCGTTTTCCTGATAATTTTCTACAATTCTAACGTTTCTGTTAGAAATATTGTTATTATTTCCCCGATATGTATGATAGTTATTGTTATAGCCTCGACTTCTATTATTATTATAATGTCCGTTGTAAAAATTCTGTCTTGCCCCTCTGGATGGGCCACGGCCACGACCGCGTCCATAAAAATTATTTCCATATCTTTGGAAATTATTCCGGTTCCTATTATAATATAGTACCGAATGTTCATCTCCAGTTGCTTCAGTGCAACTGTTGATGAACTTGGAAACGGCCTCGTTCATATCGGTGAACTGGCCCGATTCCATTATTAGTTTAACTTTTGGGCTTGTGGAGTTTTTGGTCATTGCTTTAACCGCAGCATTTGTTGCGTATTTAGCCGCTAGGGGATTTTGTAGACCATCTGCAATGTATGCGGATTGAAGAGTTTTAGTTAACTCTTCTATTTCTTTTACATACGTTGTGGCTGTTTTACCATTTTGTTTTGTATTATTTAATTTTGCCGTTATGAGCTCTACTGATTCCCCTTTTACTGATGTATATAGTTTATTAATAACTGCCTGAATATTTTCCTCAGTTCCGGCTATTAAATTTCTGGCGTTGCCTCTCAGCTTAGTTTTGACCAAGTTCACTGCAACAAGATCATGGTCTTCTTTAATGCTATTTACGAGGTTAAGAGCATCGATAAAAGTTTGTAGATTTTCAGATCTACCATCAAATTCTGGTAGAATTTGTGACGCTATACGCAGAAACTCTACTACTGTTTGAGTCATTTTTGTTGAATTTATTGTAGTGGTTCGTTCAGAATAGTCTGAATAGTTTGAAATCATTAGTCCTGTATGTTCGTTCTGTTCTTCATCTGTGTCAGAGTTATTTCTTACAGAATAATCTGATTTAACTTCTTTGTCTAGCGTAGTTGGTATTTTGAATTCTATTTGTCGTTTTGAGCTTATTTTTATAAGATTGTCCCTAAATTTCCAGAATATTTTATTAGCTGTTGCCTTATGATCTGGTGTAAGTTTATTGTAGTTAACATTGAGAATGCTCCTTATTCCGTTGAAGTTATCTATTAAAATTTGTATATGTCTATCTAATGTTTCTTTTTGTATTTGCCTATTGTTATTTAGACATTTAAAAGACTTATCGAATTCTGTTTTGTATGTGCTGATTTTCCCTAATATATCTTCCCACTTCATATTTCTTAATTATTATCGCCATTCTATTTTTTTTTTGCTTAAGTTTTGCTTTTTGTTTTTAAATTTTATCCATATTTGCTTGGGAGTATGTTCGAATAGTTTTTTTCTTTAGGCATTTGTTGTGCATCATATATAGCTTAATAATTAAATATGCTGCTAGAATAGTTGCTATAATCCATAGTGGGATTTGGAGCGATTCTGTTCCCTTATTTGTATTTATTACTTCATTTACAACATTTGCTCGTGGATGATCTATGTCTGATTTCGGTCCACACATTTTTATTTTTAATTAATGTTTTAAAAAGTAACTTCAATAGAAATGTATGAATATAAATATATAAGAATAAAATGAATGATTTTGAAATATGTAATTGAATATGAGAGTAAACATAATATAATTTTATAATTAACTTATATACATTGTTATGCATTCATTAATAATATTAATTCACTTGCGACATTTAAATATATTCGGTTGTAGTTGCTGGCAGCTAGAAGACAGCATTTCTGGTTGTAGTTGACACTGGACAATAACGATGTAGACGGTTGATGAATACTTTTCGGTTGATGAGGGAGTTGATGATGTGCTTAATTATTTTCACATTGACTTAATTAATTAAATTCAAATTGTTCACATTTTGTTCACATTTTGTTGCCACTGTTTTGTTTTTTGTTTGAATCATTTTAAATGTAAGGCGTTTAGTCAGTTTGCCTTTAGCATTTTTTTTTTTTTTTTATTCATTGGTACTTGAATAGTTTCTTTTGTTTTTTTTTTTTATTTTCTTTCAAACTGCCATGCAAAAGGAGTATTTTTATGTATTCATGTTCTTTGTTGAAGAAATTAACATTGCGAAGAAAAAAAAAAACAGTTTCTCTTATTGGAGTTTTCTTATAAATTGGAGCATTATAATATTTGCTTTGTTTTATAGCTCGATCGCGGACACGCGTTTATTTTTTTTCGCGGCTATTTTTCGTAACCAATAGTTTTTATTACATTATGACCATTCGTTTTTCGTCACGGTCGCCATGTGATAAGTGAAAACAACTGTTCATTGATGTACCCAGAAATAGACTGACTTTATTATTTTAACTGAACTTAAAAATACTTAAGACTATACTTGTATTAGTTTGCATGCATGTTTAGCTGAGCCGAGAGTTGTTGTGTATATTTGTGTTTGTGTTTCAGCTGTGGGATTATGCTGATCAGACATATCCCACGTCGCTGTGCAAAAAGGTATTACGTTACGAAGCGATTTGAATAGTGCTGTAGAAGCGCATTTCACATCGCTGTGTTCTACTCAAAGTGAAAGAATAATAATCAAAATGTTTATACATACAACAGGTACACATCTCGACAAAAAAGAAGAGATTATTGGTATGAAAATTCTGATATGCTGTGCTCCATGGTTAGCGAAAGCATGTGACGAAATAGGTTCGAAACCATCTTTCGTTATATGCATTTCAAAGATAATAGTTTGGAAGATCGAGTGGACAAAATCTGGAAAATTCGTCCAATTACTGTTGCAGTGAAAAAGCGATGCCTCACAAATTTTTATCTTGAGCAGGATCGATCGTACGATAATCTATGGTTGAGTATTATGGTCGCCACGGTTGCAAGCAATTTATAAGGGGAAAACCATTGCGTTTTGGATACAAGATGTGGATCCTCAATACGCCCCAAGGATACCTTATAAACTTTGAGATTTACCAAGGTATAAATCCACGCATACCAGAAGAGTATCCAAACATGTTTGGAAAGAACTCTGCACCACTGTTTTCAATGCTTGACGATATCGATGAAGAAAAGAAACAGTAACCATATTGCATTTATTTTGATAACTTATTTACCTCTGTTTCTGTTTTGCTTGGTTTGAAGCAGCGGGGCTACCATGGCACTGGAACGATGCGCGAAATTATGATTTCTAAACCTTGCCCTTACCTGACAAAAAGATGCTTAAGAAGAAACAACGTGGACGCATAGAGAGCATAAAACTGGAAGGTGCTGAAATATACATAAAATATGGATTGATAACTCTGTTGTTACTGTAGCTTCCACCATTTTTGGAAAAAAACAGTATCCAAAGTTGGTCGATACACACGAGAACAACGCCAAAGAATCGACGTTCCCCGACCATGTGCTGTTGCCATGTAAAACACTGCAATGGCAGGTACAGATCGCATGGATCAGAACGTAAATGCTTACAGAATTGCCGCAAGGGCTAAAAAATGGTGGTGGTCTATATTTACATGGCTAATTGATGTTTCAACTCAAAATGCATGGAAATTGCATCAGAAAAGCGGTTCAGGTATGACCCAAATCGATTTTCGTCGAGCTATTTCTAGCTTTTATTGTGGGAGCCTTGGAGTTAGAAAGCCACCTGTAGGTTATCGAAGACCAAAATGAGACTGAATGCAGTTACCAAAGATACGATGGTATGAATCACTTTGTGGAGGTAGTTCCAGGTAATAAACGACGACGATGCCAAGGTCATAATTGCACAACAGTGTGCATAGCGATGTGTGGAAAGTTTAATGTGGGCTTGTTTGTTAAATGTTTCAAACATAACCATTTACCAAATGTAATCTAGTTTTTTTAACTTTTCCTAATTTTGTGTAATAATATATTAAAAGATACGAATTTATTTATTTTTAAATATGAATTAAAATTTCCTAAAGTTCCTTTTTTCAATAACTTAAAACCTTTATGAGACGAAGAAGCCGAAAGTACAAATAAAAAGTCATACAAACAAACATTATAAGCTTTTTTAATTATGCGAACCAATACAGTGGGTATTAGGACCAACGTGACGTTTACGTCACAGGCTCAATTAACGCCCCCTGTGAACTTTTTAAAATTTTGTTTTCTGATTTCTATTTAAGAACACAAAGCTAATGCATGTGACAAATTTCAACACTCTGCGTCAACTTTAAGGGTCTTGTCCTTAATGGGTTTATCTGCCGCTAAACAATTGAGGGATGATTGTTTGTGTGACAATTTCACGGTGGCTGGCACTCCGCTGCAATTGGTGCTGCAATGGTAGAGGTGGGGTCAGACCTAGCTTTGCTTGTAAATCTTATTCAATATGTGAATAAGAATTTACTCGCAAATGTAAAAAGAAAGTGAATTATAACACAGGTGAATTCGATTATTAATAACAATAATGTGTTTATTTATTAAATCTTACGTTTTGCTTATTATTCCAATATAAGATGATATGCAGATTTTAGAAACACAATAGAATATTTGCTGGCACGTTAGATGGATTCTTGAAGAAAAACTGGAAGAAGCTTAAAAAAAGGCCATTAAGCCGACCGAAAACTCGTCGGAGAAGCCGATCGAGGGACTCGTTCGACTATCGAAAATCGATAAGTGAACGAGTCGGTAAATAAGTTGATAATATTTTACATCGGTGGGCCTTAATCTTTTACCTTTCCTTCTTTAGGGTTGCCACCTAAACATGCCGGCCCCCTTGCAGTATTACTGTAAGATAAATTCAACGATGTAGCTTAGAAATACCTTAAATCTAGTAAAAAAGTGCTGATCAATTCAATGTGTCTCAAAAGTTTTATTAGATTATTATTATAGTTGATAAATAATAAGATATTTAAAACAAGTTAAGTTCATAAAAGGAGATATATATGTAAATGCATTTTTGTTTAATATTATTGGGCGACCGTTCCCGACAGTAGCCAACCAAAAATAGAATTTTGCAAAACGACCCCCCCCAAACCACTCGGAGATATTCCCGGCTGTATAATCTTTGGGTATACGTCTGCCCCTAACACCATACTGATCGGAGACGAAGTGAGAAAGTCGGGGTCCGCGAGCATCAGGTGCGAAAACTGTGTTCTGATAGACGTGTCCAGACTCTGCCTAGGCGTGACTCGTACAAAGTGGCGTAACACCTTTGCTTGGGTTGTCACCGATCGGTTCGACTCATAGTTTGGGAGGTTTAGGGAGCAAATCTCGTGAGTACCCACCATGCTCGATGGCAACCCTAGTTGACGAATGAGACGCTGGGAAATGATCGAACTTTCCGAACACGGGTCTATCAAAGCACGAATCCGATGCAGGCGACCCTTATCGATCACCTTGACGACCGCCGTGGGGAGGAGCGATGTCACCTGTTGCAGACAGGGCAACGGTGATGGCAAGGGCAGGCGCTGAGCGCCACTATTTTCGCGGCGGTGCGTTGGTCGTGTCCGTCCTCGACCACGATTGCGATGCTCTTTTTTGGCTGCCTGAGACCGTCTACCGGAGCGCCGCGTTTTCCGTGATCTTGGTTGTGAGTTGCTGCGTAGCGATGGTCGGAGCGCACGTGCCTCTTCGGCGTTTCGGAGACATCGAGCCAATCGCGCATCGTTACCTTCTGCAGGCACCTGATCCCCCTCAACGCTCAATGCAACCACATTAGGCTGGTCAGCAGAACTCCCCTCGGCGCCCGTCCCGCGCTGACGAGAGGACTCGGATAAGCCAGGTCTCTCTACATCTTGCGGCTTGGGCGGTGACGACTTTTCTCCGTCCTTAACCCGGCCAAGATGCAGCATGGTGTGATGCGAACCATTGCATTTGAAACAACAACCGTCACTGGAACAGTCGCGGGTTTTATGGTTTGGGGAGAGACACCGGGAGCAGAATTTAAACAGTAGTACCAACCGCAGGCGATCGGCAACATTCCCGGCGACAAACGCCTTACAAAAACGTAGCGGGTGCCGCCCCAAGCACACTCGACACTTTAGGGCGACTTCAACGGGCGATTGTTCGACACTCGACATTTTGGTTGCTAGAAAAAGAAGATTAAATACGTTAATTCTTCGAAGCGACAGTAAGGACAACACGTACACAATTATTACGGACGAAGACATCTAGCTACGACTTAGACAGACGAAGACATTTATTTACGTAGGTGAAGGCAGAATAATTAATTTGACCACAGGCCGAGTTATAATGCCACGTTCCGTGCGCAGATCGGCGACACGGACACGATTGTCAGAGCCTAAATACACCTTTACGATTCTCCCTAAACGCCACTCGGTGGCTGAGAGGTTGTTCGCTTTAATCACCACCAAGTCGTCAATTTTCAGGTCTTCGCGGGGATGTTTCCACTTATTTCGTTTGTGAAGTTCTTTGAGGCAATCATTTTTCCAAATCTGGCAGAACTTCTGGTTCAATGCCTTCAATTTTTGCCAACGATTTATGATAGATATTGGATTTTCGTCAAAATCTGGCTCAATTGGAGCAAGTAATGATCCACCTACTAGGAAATTCGCTGGAGTTAGGGGCGCGAGATCATTTGGGTCTGACGACATTGGGCTAAGAGGGCGTGAATTCAAGCATGCTTCGATTCGCGATAGCAATGTTGAGAGCTCCTCAAAGGTATATTTCAGGTCTGAAGCTACTTTACGAAAGTGCAATTTAAAACTTTTGACTCCCGCTTCCCACAGACCTCCCATATGGGGAGCGCCTGCTGGAATAAAGTGCCAAGTTAAGTGTTGGTGAGCAAACTTGGACACCAATTTATCTTTAGAGTCGTTGAGAAAAGTTTTAAAATCTTCTTTAAAGGCTCGCGAGGCACCGACAAAGTTGGTTCCATTGTCCGAATACATTTTCTCCGGACAACCTCTGCGTGCGACAAATCTCGAAAATGCTGCCAAAAAGGTGACAGTGCTGAGAACGCTAGTCGCCTCTAAATGAATTGCCTTTGTAGCAAAGCAGACAAAAACACAAATATAGCCCTTGGTTATGAGACAAGCGCGTCCCGTATAATTTTGATGTCATATGGACCCGTAAAATCAACTCCCGTGGAGGCAAATGGACGAGATAGTTTTGTCCGCTCTGGGGGCAATGATGCCATTATCTGAGTCTGCAACCGCTTGCGGTCGATTACACATACTTTGCAGTTGTGTATGATGGACTTCATCATATTCTTTACTCTGGGAATCCAATATTGCATCCGAATAAGTCGCAACACAAGTTGGTTCCCACCATGAATAGAGATTTCGTGGGTGAACTTCACGAGTAACTTAGAGAATTGACAATCATATGGTAGAATTACTGGATGACGTTCATCATAAGTGATGTGTTCTGTCTCCGATAAGCGTCCGCCAACCCTAAGTATCTTTTGACTGTCGAGAAAAGGGTTCAAATTTAAAATTGAACTCTTTGAATCAATAAGACTTTTCTTCGACAACTGGGCATATTAAGATGGATAGCCCAATTTTTGACTCTCAACAACGAGTCGTTTGGTTGCATCTTTAATTTCTTGCTGTGATATTGCAACAGACTTATGACAGAAATTCCTCTTATGCTGCCCGTGAGTTCTGTGAAAGAATCGTAATACATACGAAAGAACACGCAAGGCACGAGGCAATGAAGAAAATCGTTCTAAAATGTCCATATTTTGAGAACACGTCACATGAGCATTGATGGCTTTAGCTTCCATCGTTGTGTCATATTCATCGCTTAATTGAGGCCAAAAACTAGCCTCTTGTTGTAGCCATAAGGGGCCATGCCACCACAAAGAACTATCTTTTAAGTTCTGTGGTTCTAATCCTCTACTGGCCAGATCCGCTGGATTATCGGCTGAATCCACGTGACTCCAATTTTTAGTGCCCACTTTCTCGCTGATTTTTGCGACACGATTTGCCACAAAAGTGGTCCAGGCGCATGGCTGTTTACGCAACCACGCCAGCACAATGGTTGAATCTGTCCATAAAAACAGTTCATTATTATATGTTTCTAAATTAGTTAGAAACGATTCAACCATTTCCGCTAGCAGAAGTGCTCCACACAACTCAAGCCTAGGCAACGACACCGTCTTAACCGGCGCTACCTTTGTTTTCGCGACGATAAGATGAACGCTCACCTTATCTGATCGTCTCATGCGAATGTATATCGCGGCTCCATAAGCTTTCTCTGAAGCATCGCAGAACCCGTGGAACTGGAGATCGCCTTCCGGAGAAAAATCGATCCAACGTGGAATCCGGACACTGCCGATATGAGGGTAGTTTTCCAAAAAAACTTGCCAACGTTGCAGAGTAGCTGGGGTCAGCTGATCATCCCACCCGATTCCATCCAACCAAACTTGCTGCATCAGAATCTTTGCGATGACCACGACCGGAGCCAACCATCCCGCAGGATCGAACAGTTTTGCGATCGCTGACAAAACCTCTCGTTTGGAAAAGCTACCCTCTTGATTTAGCGGCCGCGCATGGAAATAGAAATAATCAAAACGAGCGTTCCATCGAATGCCCAGTGTCTTCACGTTGCTTGTGTCCTCCAGCTCTAGAAAATCTTCACGTAGTCGATGACTCTTCGGGATCCCACGCAGCACTTCATCGGAGTTGGCCGTCCATTTCCGCAGCGTAAAACCTGCTGATTCGGCCGCTTTTTCCAAGTCTATTCGAGCTTGGACTGCTGACTCTACGTCATGACCTCCCGCCAATGCGTCATCTACGTACATATGGTGACGCAGAATTTTTGACGCTAGTGGCAAACTACTTTCCACATCGTCGGCTAGTTGCAACAATGTTCGCAGCGCTAGGAATGGAGCACAGTTTACTCCAAAAGTGACGGTTTTCAGCTGAAAATCTTGGATATGGTTCCCTGTTGAATCGCGAAAAATAATTCGCTGGAATCGTTGATGATCTTCACTAACTAGTATTTGTCGATACATCTTTTCGATGTCACCATTAAAAACAAATTGGAAGAACCGCCATTTCAGGATAAGCAAAGTTAGATCACTTTGCAAGACTGGCCCGGCATGTAGAACATCGTTCAGACTCATACCATTTGAGGTAGGGCTTGAGGCATTGAAGACCACACGAACCTTTGTAGTGGTGCTATCTGGTTTCATGACGGCGGGATGAGGAAAGTAATAACTCTGAGTTTGCCTCGGAGTGGTACAAGAAGACACTTCTCTCATATGGCCCAGTTCAAGATATTCTCTCAAAACACCATCGTACTCCTTCTTAAAATCTATATTCTTGTTTAAACTAGCGTGAATCCCCTAAACTGGTTTTCTGCGGATAACTTTCCTTAAAAGGTAAAGTCACTACATACCGACCATCAGAATTACGCCTTGTTGTCTTGACGAAGTTGTCCTCACAGAATTTGTCTGCGCTGTTGGACACAATGTTTTGAGGTACCTCCTCCAGCTCCCAAAATGATGCTAGCTGTCGATCAAGTGAAACTTCACTAAAATATGAAACGACAGTCGAGGAGGGAGGTTTCTGCGCGGAGGTTGGAACGGAAGCGGTTAAGATCCAGCCGAATATTGTTTCTTGAGCAATAAGTGACCCAAGAATATTTCGACGGATACCGCCAAGAAGAAGTTGTGGGTATAAATCACCACCTAGCAACACATCTACTTGATCGCTGCAGTAGAAACGTTTGTCCGCAAGAACAAGCTCTGGAAAAGCTTGCTGCATCAACGGATCTACTGAGCATGAAGGAAGGTTTCCGGTGATCTTTGCCAGAATTAAAGCGCTTGTAGTAAGTTGGATGGTTGGATGAATAGGTGATCCTATAACCAAAATGCACGCTTTTTGCACTCTGGCTGACACCACATTATTAAGCCCTGAGACTTGAGCGCAAACACGATGAGTAGGAAGCTGAATAAGTCGATGCAACCTCTCAGAAATGAACGAGCCTTCTGAGCCAGAATCAATAAGTGCTCTGGCTTTGAACACGGCTCCTCGATGGAAAATATTTATCATCGCGGTTCCCAGCAAAATACCTTTGCTGCTTGAGGCAAAACACGCTTAGTAATTTTCGCGAGCGCCTGCAGATGTTTGCGATTGCGCTGCAACATGTTGAGTGGACTGTATACTCGTGCTTGGACCTCCCGCATTTGGATGACTATTTGCGCCTCTAAATTCTCTATGAAGCAACGAATGATGTCGTTGTCCACATGTGGAACAGTTGTAGCCGCTCTTGCAATTTTTAGAAACATGGCTGGTTGATAAACAGTTGAGACAACAATGCAACCGTCTTGCAGCCGATGATCTGTCATTTACTGACATTGCCAAAAATTTTGGACAGAACTTCAATGCATGCTGCTGGTTTTTACACAGCTTGCAATTATTGTTTGCCACGTTTGCCTGAAAGGTGTTAACTTTCTTCACATTTTGCGGAGGTGCGTTCGGCTTTTGCCCTTTTGGCACCGCGCCTCTAAAGTCTGACACCGTTTCTAGTGTCTGAAAACGACTTGTGAGAAATTTATCAAGGTCAGCCCATTTGGGGATTTCTGCCTTGTTCTCAATCAATTGCTCCCATAAGGAGAGCGTTGTCTCAGGCAATTTTGTTGAACATAAATATGTAAATATAGCATCCCAATTGCTAATATTTACTTGATGCATTGTTAATGCTGAAATGCAATTATTTATGTCCCTTTGTAACTTTTTAATTCCACTTCCAGACTCAGTTGCAACAGCTGGCAGGTTAAATAAAACCTTAAGTTGACTGTTCACCAAAATCCGCTTATTTTCATAGCGGTCAGTCAAGTTTTGCCAGGCTGTTGCAAGCCCTTCATGCGTGAGAGGAGATTTTTGCACAATCTCTTTTGCCTCTCCGCGGGTTTTCTGGTTGAGATGAAAAAGTTTCTCAACAGGTGTTAGCCGATTATTTGAAATGTAAATGGCTGAAAACATATCTCTGAAGGAAGGCCATGTCACATAATCACCGTGAAAAAGTTCAGTGTCACATGGTGACAGGTTGATATTGTGACCTGACATTGGCATCTCAATTCGTGAAACATCAACTTTACTTCGGGTTTTCGCCCTGGACAACTTATCGCTCAGTTCGTTCATCTTAGATAGACAGCGAACATATGTTTGATAACATGTGCGATATTTGACTTTGACTAAGGTGACGTTTTCATCATCGTCACCACTCGCTGCCACTAATTTCAGCAAGCAAGCGTCATATGAAGTCTTAAGGTTAGTCCATTGAGACTTCAACTCATCCTCTTGAATTCTAAGAGCGTAAATTGTATGCTCTTCGTGAGGAATATCATCGAAGTCTCTCTCCATATCAAAAATAGTGTCAGCATTTCGCATGAAAGACGTTAGTTTCGCCATTGCTGTTCTATAAATTTTGGTTGGCACTGAGAAGTGGAATACAAACAGATAAAATAGTAAAAAATGTTTTCTAATATGTAGAAATTTTTTACTAAAAAGTTAGCGTGAGCTAAAAATTTGCTTAAATGCCTATTAAATCGATATGATTTGTAATTGCTTTTAATAGTTTTTAATTTTGTTTCTAATATGTAGAAACTGCACGAATTTTCAAAAACAATTCGGCACAAAAATTTTTCTAATTTGTAGAAAATACTATTGCAATCAGGGAAACCAAAAATATTTATTTGAAAAAAAATCTTAAAAAAAAGAAAAGATTTCTGAAGAAAAAGATAAAAAATAACGTGTAAAAATATTTTTTCTTTTATCTTTGTTTTACTCTCGGACTTCACAATAAATAAGTGGAGAAAAAAAAATTTTGTTATAAGAAAAAAAATCGATTTTATTTTTCAAAAATTGATTTATAAAAATTTTATTGCAAAAAGCTTATATTAATTTTACACTCAATTTAGAAATTTTAGTTAAAGAGTGAACAATTTTTCTTAAAAAATAACAATAATAAAAAAATTTTTTTTCTTTAATCCCACAGAAAAAACGCGAAAATCCTTTGAAAATTGGTGCTGCTGGTGTTAACTCCCTGACTTGTGATTGAAATGTCCAAATTTAACAAGATTTTGTTAAATTTATCCAAAAGTTGCCAAAAACAACAATCGCAATACGTGCGATAAAAATATATATTTTTTTGTCCAAGTGGCAACCTTTTTTCCAACTTGTCTTCGAATTTTGTTTCCAGCTGCTCCGTCGTCTTCAAGTTCGCTGCTAACCTGTCGCGTTGTTTACACTCATTTTTTTTCTGCTTATTTACGTTCGTGCTTTTTTTTTTTTTTCCCCAGTCCGCTTCTTCGCGTGTTTCTTTATTATTGTATAAAATCAAATAATTTTCACAAACAAGTAATAATATAAAAGTAATCAATGTAGTGCGTTTAAAAAACACTGAAAAAACATTAAACAACTTTTATACGTAAGTGCGCGTGTGTATGTGTGTTTGTGTGCACCAAAAAACCCAAAAAACAATAAAGCTAAATAAATAAATTTGTCGTGCAGCAAATACCGACGGACATTTGCTTATTGTTTTGATTTTAAGCGCAAATAAACAAATCGCTTGTTTGACAAAAAATATATTGAAGTTCAAAGTATTTGAACACCGTATGGACGGACACGCGTAATGATTTTTTTTGTATCACAAAATTTTAAGGTCTTTGACAAAGTGCAATTACAAATAAACTCGGCGAAAATCAATCAATATTGTATATATAAAATGTAGATTATAAAAGACAGAAAATATTTTATACAGATATAAAGTTGTTTATCTTATTCTCGCGTGTGTGTGTATGTGTGTGTGTTTCACAATAAAACCAACAATTAAAAACGAAGCAATAGTATGCTTATTTACAAAATTTTTAATTAAATTGATTAATAAATTCATTCGCGTTAATGAATAATTAAAAAACTAATTCATCGCGTATTTTTATGAGCAATAAAACATCAATGTCGAACATTGAACATTGTTTTTTTTTTTCTTTTTAAAATATTCAAATGCCGACGGCAACACACACTTTATTTTGTTTCACTTTGTGCCGGTTTTGTTTGTTTGAGCTTTTATTTTTAGCTGCTATTTAAACAAAAACAGTTTATAAAATACATGTGAGTTTTATATTCGCGCTAATAAACTTTAAATGCATGAATTGAAAATAAAATTGCAGCACGTACGGACGGACAATTCATACTATATATATAGTTCGTGAGTATTTGTATGTGTTTGTGAAGAAAAATTTATAATCTGTAACTTTTATTGCCCATTTAGTTTTGTTTTTTTTTTTTTTTTTTTTTTGTTTTTAATCTACTATTTATTTAAAACAACTTTAATTTTAATTTAATCAAATAATTGTAGAATGAACTGGTGAACTCAATCACTTCGTGCAATTTCGGCACTTTGTCACAAAAATGGCGCACTTTAAGATTATTAAATTTTTCTTCACTTTATATACATATATAATCTTATATCTCAACTTATTTAATTTTGTCAGCACTATTTTAAATATTTAAACTATAAGAGACACAATATTGAATTAACCACTCACTTTTTTAGCTGGTGCTTAAACTGCAATACGATGATATGATTTTGTTGAGAACTGCAGAAATTCTTGCTAGGCTGACGGCTGACTTCGACGGCTTCGTATGGACCATAAACAATTGAGGGATGATTGTTTGTGTGACAATTTCACGGTGGCTGGCACTCCGCTGCAATTGGTGCTGCAATGGTAGAGGTGGGGTCAGACCTAGCTTTGCTTGTAAATCTTATTCAATATGTGAATAAGAATTTACTCGCAAATGTAAAAAGAAAGTGAATTATAACACAGGTGAATTCGATTATTAATAACAATAATGTGTTTATTTATTAAATCTTACGTTTTGCTTATTATTCCAATATAAGATGATATGCAGATTTTAGAAACACAATAGAATATTTGCTGGCACGTTAGATGGATTCTTGAAGAAAAACAGGAAGAAGCTTAAAAAAAGGCCATTAAGCCGAAAGAAAACTCGTCGGAGAAGCCGATCGAGGGACTCGTTCGACTATCGAAAATCGATAAGTGAACGAGTCGGTAAATAAGTTGATAATATTTTACATCGGTGGGCCTTAATCTTTTACCTTTCCTTCTTTAGGGTTGCCACCTAAACAGCCGCATTCAAATGAAATTCTTTCTTATATGCCAACACATATACGCAATAAATACAAATACAAATTTCATCTTTTTAAATAAAAAAAAATATTTTAAATAAAAAATAAACCATTTTGGTGGTTTTGTCGGGGATTGCACCCAGGTGCTAGCAAGCTCAGCTCAAAATGAATTTACAAATCATTGATTCAATTTCATTAACAACATGCGTATAAGTGTAAGAGCCTGTTCTCACTCGCCTTACGTGAGTCGGCGCATCGGATTAATTTTGACGTCTACAGGCAAAGAGGGTTGTGGGAAGGTGGCATGTTACGTGAGGCAGATTTTTTAAAAATTTTAAAACTTTTTGGATTCATTTTGACGTTCACTGTTTTGAAGTTTGATTGTTTGTCATATTTTTGTATATTTCTCTTGTTTTATGGCGCAAATAAATTTTGTTTTGCATTGGCAGTGTTTTTATTTTATTATAGTTTTTTTTCTAACATAAAAACTGAAGAATTTCACGAAATCCGACAACAGAATCGATTGATTGCGCTCTGACGTCAAAAAAAGTCGGCCTTAAATAAGTCGGTAGTAAGAACACCTCACAGATGCCTTTTGTCAAAATAACGCCATTAGTCTGCCTTTTTTGAGGCGAGTGAGAACAGGCTCTAACGTGTATATCTCCAAAGGTATCTAATGAGGTATGTCAAATGATGATTTCTGGATTGTGGCTTCAAATAGATTAATGTTGGTAATGTGAGAAAAAGCTACAGTAGCTGAACTCTATTGTTATTGCATGTTAAAAGGTACCTGCCGGATAAATTTTTGAACCGGTTCTAAGATTGGTCCAAAGGTATCTAGCCGGTTTCACGTGATAGGTTCTGAATTGGTTTTTTTTTCTCTGTAGGGAATAGATAAATCCTTTATACTGGGTTCTAGCTTTTCTAAGTGGTCACCTATAGAAGAAATAGATAAATTCTTTGAAATTTATCTATTAAAAAACGGTCACCCAAAGTAGAAATAGATTAATCATTTATCCCGGATTTCAAGCTTTTCTAAGCGATCACCCATAGTAAAATTAGATAAATCATTTATTCCGGGGATTTGAGCTTTTCTAAGCGGTCACCTATAGTAGAAATAGAAAAATCCCTTTCCTGGGCTTCGAGCTTTTCTAAGCGGTCACCTATAGTAGAAACGGTAGTGAAATGCAGGCTTTTCTAAGCGGTATCTCAACACACTTTCCTTATTTTCTTAAATTCCAAAACGTTCACGAGTCAGCAAGTGGGGAGGGAAACATCGGAGTACCAAGACAACGCAGGACAACACAGGACAACCGAGATTAAGATAATAATAATAATAGTTGAATGATATCAACGGAAAATAAAACAAATTTGTAAAATTTTAATTATAACATTTCTAATAATGCATTTAAATAATAAATAAAATCTTTATTGGTTTTAAAAAGAACTTAAGTGCTTTTGGTCTTTAATGCATAAATATTTTTGCACAGAACCCTATCGGTGAGATACACCCCGGCTTAAAAACTTCGTTACAAGTGTGTGGCTTACATGCCCGGAGCCCGAGATCAATTCCCACTCGCGGCAAAGTCTTTTTCAATAAAAAATTTTCTGATCGGTCACCACCACTCTGCAGACAATGGCAAACCTCAGAGTGTTAAATAATGCCATGTAAAGCTTATTGAGAACATGAACTTTAGCCGTTCGGAGTCGGCATAAAATATGTAGGTCACGTTCTTGGTCTGAGCTGCAGCCATGAGGCTTTGCGTTAAAGCTCGTTATGAAGAAGCTCTCTGTGCTTATACAGCAAGCACCCACGTGCCCACTCAACACGGTCACCACCAAATTTTATAATGGTGATAAATCGAGAGTGTAAGTTATACATTGCAATTCCAATGTTTATGTTATTAATGCGTTTGTTCCTCCAAAAAATAGTGCAGAGGTATCGTCAGCCTGGCTTATTGAAAAGTTTATTTTTTTAATTAACTTGACGTTAATGACGACATTTTATTATTGGACGATTTTAATTTGCCTGCCTTAAAATGGTATTCTTTTGACGATGAAAGATATTTTTGTGGATCTAATTCGAAGACACGGCAGAAACATATGTTTTTTGATAATATATGTTCTGACTTACAATAAGTGAGTTGTATTGATAATAGTCTGGAAAGACTTTTTGACCTGGTCTTAACTGCGGACAGTAACAATGTTATTGTTAAGAGGGCCGTCAATGCTCTTATTACTATTGTTATATATCATCCACCATTGAGTATTTGGTATACATCGGATAGAGAAAATATAGTTAATTCGCGTTCAATGGGTAAGGTCAGTGAATTCAATTTTAAAAAAGCTGACTTTCTGAAGTTGAATAATTTGCTTAACAATAAACTAAACGAAATTTTAGAATATATAAATTTACATAACCTTGATGAATCTCTTCATTTTTTATTTAGAACTAGTAATTTCTCAGTTCACACCATAAAGCCTCAAATTTGCGAGAAACTTGGCGGACCATTGGTACGCAAAGGAGTTGAAAACACTTCGCAAGAACAGGAATAGGGCTTGGAAGAGATATGTATGTAGTTTGGACTCAAATGACCTAGAAATCTACAAAAGTTTGTTTCTGGAATTTCAAAATCGTTCAGCTGCTTTGTATAATAAATATTTAGACAATATTAAGCTGAGAACATTGTCTGATCCAAAGAAAGTTTGGGGGATCATAAATACTAAGAAAAAATCTGATGGATTTCCTTCATCCTTCAAAACTCTTAACGGATTTACGGACAATCCTTTTAAAATTTGTGGCCTTTTTGCCAATCTTTTCAAGGAATCCTTTTATTCAGATTCGATTAATCAACAGATCCACGGTATCTAATCTTCTCGCTCTTACAACATTTTCTTATATCCAATCCGCTTTAAGTCATCCGCTTAAAGTCATGTACATACCGTCAATGACTTGGTATATGCATGGATTCTAAGCTATCGTTCAACAATCATATTGATTACATATGTAAAAAAGCATCTTCAAGGCTTGGATTTATACAACGCTGGGCCAAAAAATTCAATAGCATTTCAACTAAAACGCTGTATTATGCAATAGTGCTCTCTCACTTGAAGTACGCAAGTCAAGTTTGGTCACCTAGTTATAGTGTGCATGTTGAACGAATAGAGAGGATCCAAAAACTTTTTGTTCGGTTCGCTCTAATGGGCTTAAGTGGAATGAACTTTTTTAACCTTCCTCGTTATTCGTATCGTTTAAAACTATTAAATATAGATATAGTGTAGATAGATAAGTGTATATAGATATCGTCTATATACACAAACTCATAAACGTTGTATTCGATTGACCGGAATTACTTTCTCTAATAAACTTTAACTCTAACCGCAGAAGCAGTAGCAATGCTAACAACTTAATTTATCTACCATTTACAAAAAAAAAAAAGAATTGGCCATTTCAGCCCTTGCAAAGACTCTGACCGAGCTTCTTATGATCAATTGGGTAGTGTGTTTTTAAATGTTTGTACACAATCGACCGAGAACTGGAGCTGCATGTTTTATGCCGACTCCGAACGGCTACAGTTCATGTTCTCAAGAAGCTTTACATGGCATTGTTTACTCTCTTAGGTTTGCCATTGTCTGCAGAGAGGTGGTGACTGTTCAGAAAACTTTTTTATTGAAAAAAAGTTTCGCCGCGAGTGGGAATCGATTTCGGGCTCCGAGCATGCCAAACCACTTACTTAACCTGCATGCCACGCTCACCACCATTTAGTAGAATAAATTACATGGCTGCTGCTCCTTTCAACCGAATGAGTGCATCTGTTAACAACTGTACCTTTTAATGTTAGTCTGCCGAAAGGTCAATTCAAAAGTAGATTGAAAACTATTGTGCAATCATATCTGTTTTTATGTATGCATATTTAGTTGTAATGTCCTGTGTTATCCCTGAGCTCAATCCATGCCGTGATGGTTAAATTTTTTCCATATAAACATGTTTTGAGCTACTGGAATTCATGGCATTGAAATATATCAATGATTTTTGGATTTTGGCTTCAAATAGATTAATGTTGAGAATGTGCGAAAAAGCTGTAGTAGCTGAACTCTATTGTTATTGCAGTGTATTGAACCCGTTGTAAGGATGAGATGAAGACAGATAATTTGGAGGCCGCATCGGCTTCAAATGATAAATTAGTCGATTTGCCGCACAGCAAAGTGGCATAACTGGCGGAAAAACGGTTTTTTGTTTTATTTTCTGTTTTTTTCAATATTTTATACATTAAATTGAGTTTTCATGGCGTCTGAGCTGAGGAGTGCATTCAATAAGGTTAGTCCTTTGAAGTTTGATGCCCCAGTCCAAAAATCAAAGCGCGACCGAAAACATATGTATACCACCGTATTAACCGTATTATCTCCCGAAAATTTGGCGTTATTGAAGCAAAAAAACGATCAAAAAAGCAAAAACCAGAACAAAAATAAATCGCTGAAGAAATACCAGCAAAGCGTAGTCGTCATACGAAACACGTATCGGCGAGTTTTGTTATCAGATGAAGATGTTGTTGACTTTTGCATCTTTTGTAGGGCCAACATGCCAAAGATTTTTGACGAAAACAACTCCACTAGTTGCAATAAATGTGATCGAACTATTCACCTGCAGTATGCCAAAATGAAAACCAGTCATTTCACCTGTGCACACTGTGAATTGGCCGAATCAGATTAACGCGAATTATTTGTCCTATCAGTATTATTATTATTATTATTATTATTATTATCATTATTATTATTATTATTATTATTATAATTATTATTATTATTATTATTATTATTATTATTATTATTATTATTATTATTATTATTATTATTACTATTATTATTATTATTATTATTATTATTATTATTATTAAGTGATGTAAGTACACTAAGAGCTATGCTCTTTTTTAGCACAACATAACGGAACTATCAAACAAGCATTTTATAATAACAACTCATTAACACTAAGTTATAACTTAGATGAGAACAATTTTTCCTTAATATAACTTAAATAAATTGACAAATAATTTGAAAAAAATGAGAAATAATAAAATTAATTTTTTGTAAAGGGTCCGCCATCTAACTTTTTTTTCAAGTCGTGCTTATTTCGTGAATGGTAACACTTAGCACATGTCTGATTTGACAGATAATTAGTTTTATCCATCCGCTGAACGAATATGGTTGTGTATACGCTTGAACAACGCTGGAAAATATTGCGACATTACTTTGAAAATAATGGTAATGTTGCAAAATGTGTGCGAAAATTGCGTTCGGATTTTGGAAGAACAGAAGCACCGTCAGCTCCGTATGTTCGTTATCTTGTGAAAAAAGTGAAAGAAACTGGCATCCTCATCGATAAACCAAAGCGTGAAAAGCCAAAAATAGTGCGTACACCCGAGAATATTGCTGCTGTGGCAGAAAATGTGCGTGCAGCGGCATCAACATCAATTCACCGTCGTTCTCAACAATTGAACATTTCCATAAAGAACATACCATCAAGACCTTGGTATGACGCCATTCAAAGTCCAATTGGTTCAGGAGTTGAAGCCAACTGACCATTCAATGCTTTTTCGCTTCGCTGAGTGGGCCCGCGATCGACTTACAGAAGATGCCGATTTTGTCAAAAAATCATCTTTTCAGATGAAGCTCATTTGGATCTTGGCGGGTATGTAAACAAGCAAAATTCTCGCATTTAGGGCACAGAAAACCCGCACGTATACATTGAAAAACCGAGTCACTGTTTGGTGCGGATTTTGGGCCAGAGGCATAATTGGGCCATTTTTTTCGAAAATGAGCAAGGAGTGGCCGTTATAGTCAATGGCCATCGTTATCGGGCCATGTTGAACGAATTTTTGTTCACAAAAATTGAGGAGGATATTGGAGGATATTGGCAACATTTGGTTTCAACAGGACTGCGCTACGTGCTACACAGCCGAAGCTACACTGGATGTTTTGAGCCCTGTTTTTGAAGATCGCATTATCAGCTGCAGAGGTGATGTCGTTTGGCCACCTCGGAGCTGCGATTTGACACCGTTGGACTATTATTTGTGGGGTGCCCTCAAAGATAAGTGTTACGCTGACAAGCCAGAGACAATTGAGGCTTTAAAGAACAATATTCGTGAAGCCATTGGTGAAATACAGCTGCACACAATCGATAATATGCTTAAAAATTGGACCGATCGTGTAGGCTACTGCATGGCCAGCCGAGGCAGCCATTTGAATGAAATTATTTTCCATTATTAACCGGAAGGATTGTACATTCAAATAAAAAAATAAATTTGAGAAAATATTCAGTAGTTTTTTTTTATAGCATTTTCAAAAAAAAAAGTTATTTGGCGGACCCTTTATAAGTATAAAGTAAGGAAGAAAAAGTATAAAAAATATAGTACGGAAACAATAGTGAAAAAAGTGCGATAAACTAAGGAGTAGAAAAATAGGTTAAAACAGATTGCCTTAAGAGTCCTCTCCCAGTGATTTCCCTCAGCCTTCGGGGCAAAGCATTCCATAGCCTAATGGCATTGATGAAAAATAGTTGAGAAGAGTATAACAAATGATGCCGCGGAACTATCAAAACATAACTTCTTCTCGACAAACAAAACTGAAGTTTTTCATACAGATAGTAGGGTATTTTTTCGTGAATTAACTTATGAAGGAAAATACAGTTTCTTGCATTGAGATAACTACTTAAGTCACATCCAAGAATTGCATTACGGAAACAGGACGGGCGATCAAACTTTCACAAGCCATATACGTAACGAGTTGCATAGTTATAAGCGATTTATAGTTTTACTGAGAGAATGAGTCAAATTTACTATATACTATTTCAGTGTATGTTATCACAGATAAAATAAGCTGTATCACTAGCTGACGTCTTATATTAACAGGAGTGACACTAGCAGACAATCTCAAATTTCGCAGGACATAATATACATTTTTCACTAGACTGTTTACATGATCGACACAGGTTAAAGACGAATTAATAAAAAAACCAAGATTCACAATCCTCGACACAACGGTTAACTTATTGTTACCAATATACAGATCAGGGACATCATTAAAACAGTTTTTATTTCTACAAATTGGAAGGATATAAGATTTAGATGAGTTTAGTTGAAGATTATTGCTGCTGGCCCACTCATTGATACTACTGAGGTTCATTCATTCTACAGCATAGATCATCAATGAGCCCAATTCGACGATTGACAAGCACTGTCACGAAAATCAAACAAACACTTAAGTTTACTTCACAAATATTGGTGATTAACTTTGTCGAACGCCTTAGAAAAATCAAGCAAGCAAAGTAAAGTCATAGATCCAACGTCATAGTGAGGTCGAATGTCATCAAGAACCTAGTCCACTGCTGAAGAACACCCATGACCAGCCCGAAAGTCTGATTGTAATGGAGATAGCAATTCCTTTTCAAGAAGATTTTTATTTATTTGTTGAGCCATGAGTTTCTCACAAACTTTAGTTAGTGGAGATAAAATGCTTATGGGTCTAAAATCATTGGCACAGGAAGGATGGCAACTTTCCATAAGTCAGGGAATGATGAAGAAATAAAGCAGGTATTAATTATGTGCGTTAGATGACTATTTATGTGTAGCAATATTTATTTAATAAATTTTATTCGAATGCCATCTTCACCGATAATGGATAAATAGTGCGCTTAAAATCACGATATGAAAACGTATTAGACGTAACTAAACGAGACAATTTAACATTTAACGTACAAAAAAATTAAATCATGTTCAGATATAAAGTATAATTGGTCAAATAAATTAATTGCTAAGGGATCCGATACAATAAAGTAATCCAGAAGACTGGATGTGCTTTTGTTAGAAAAACGAGTGGGAATAGTGTTATTGACCACTGACAAACCTAACAACGATATCTTCTCATACAATATCTGTTTGGTTAAATCAGAAACAAGATCATTACTTTTAAAGTCACCACAAAGAAGCATGAAATCATTTTCAAGACTACAGTTAGACAATACAGAGAACAAAGGCTAAACAGGATGACATTTATTTGGATTATACACGCACGACACAAGTATTTTATTAGAATTGTCAGATATACACATGTTTAGGAATTCAATTCCAGATCCACTAGAACGACTAACAATACGAGCACAAAGATAATTTTTACAATAAATTGCTACATCTTCACCTTTTTGCCCAAAGCGGTCATTTCTAAAAATCTTATAATTTTTATTCACAGATCGTATCACTAATGTCATTACAAAGCCATGCCTCCGAAACGCATATAATATCAACTAAAAACAGTATTTTAATTTTTCCTATTTCAACAAAGATTTAAAAAAAAAAATGTAATTTTTTATATTTATAGTAGTGTAGTGGTGTACCGTACCTTAAATGTATGAATAAAATGGTAAGGGTTGTGTTATTAGATCAAAAAAACATTATTTGCTTTATTGTGCTGTTTGATCGTGATCCAAAAACTGTTCCTAATGTAGCAAATATAAGCGCTGCTGAACAACAGCAAAACAATTTGTTGGCTCATCGAGCAAAATCGGATGAAAACCACGCCTACCTCCCATACAACCCCAATAAAGAAAAGTCTATAAAGGGGCTAATATTTAAGCTACATAACTGAAATTCGGTATTTGTTTACTCTATGTCAGAAAAGAGGTGTGTTAGAAAAACACACCCACCTCCCATTTAACCCACACCAACCTCCCATACAACCCACAATAGTGAAAATTCTATAAAATAGGCTAATATTTAACCTACAAAACTGAAAGTCGGTATTTGCGTATTCTTTATTAAAACTGAGTTGTGTTACCTCCCAAACAACCCAAAAATTTAAATCTATATAAAGAGGCTTCTCACGAAACTACAAATATAAAATTAGGTATTTATTTGATTTATATCAAAAATAAGGTGTGTAAGATAAATTGGCGTCAATCACTCACGACCACGCCCATCTCCCATACAACCCTTAAATTGAAAACTTTATAAAGAGGCATATATGTAATACTTCTATATTGGCAGTACATTCAAGGTACATTCGCCAACATTAGAGTGCAGATATATTGTAATATGAGCGGAAAACAACGAATGTACCCGAAATAAAATTTCAAAATAAAAAAATTCAGGAGCGGTGCTTTCATTGTCAAAAATTTCAGTTTATATATATGTTGTTTGAATTTTTATTGTTTGAATTTTTATTGTTTGAATTTTGCTATCTTGAATTTCTTTTTTTTTAATTGAATCGTATTTTACGCGTTGTTCTTATAACTGTAGTATAATGGTGCGTAGGGGAGCGGGGGCTATTTGTAACATTTTCTGGAAAATATGATGGCAAAGCGAAACTACACAATATATCCTGGTTATAATATTATGATTTGAAAGGTTAAATGTCTGACTATCCTTGCATTAAAAACATTTTTGGAATAGGAAGTATTTTGTAACTGAGGGACATTTTAAAAAAAAAATTGCTAGTGTTACATCTTACCCCTTGTATGGGGCTTGCTGTAATAGCCTTGGGGCATGTTGTATAATTAAGTTGTTTCAATTAAACTGAAGTTTTTGCTGTAATCACTTATTTTCAATTGATACAACTTAAAAATATTCAAGTATTTAACAACAATATGGCCTAGTTTCACCAACTATAAGTTTTATATTTTTTGAAAAATTTTGAAAATAAACGTTGAACCTGGCTCGGATTAAAGAAGTGGTTTCAGGTGTCCTTAGAGAAAGTTGTGAGTTTTTTTTTTGCATGAATTTTTTTAACCAATCAGGTCCAGCCATATTATTTAAGACATGAGGCTGGTATATTTGGTGATATATGTTATTTTTTATGTATCTTTTTAAAGATACATGGCACAAATTGAACAAGCTTTTCTGACACTTGTCTTCTTTTCTTTAACTGCATAGACTTTCGTTTATAATTTCTGGTACTATATTCCGCAACATGCATCTAGCAGCATTGTTTTCACGGCAATTTAATTGAACCGATCATTTATTTTGCCGTGAAAAGTGACAATTGCCATTTCATTTAAGAAAAAAGTGCAAGCAAAAGAACAATGTTTCTAATTAAAATGATATTTTTATACTAGTGGTATTCATGCGATGCCGAATATGCCAAAAATCGGAAAAAGCGTAACGCCGTGTATCAACTGTCAAAATTTGTATGGAATTTGATATACGGCAAAGTTCCCAGTTTTCCTGACGATTTTGATGTGAAAACAGCGTCGAAAACTTTCGGCAAAGAGTTGTTGCCACCTTTCAAATATTTATTACAAACTATAAATTTCTTACTCAACTTTCAACTTGAGAATCCTTTTAAACTACAAAGTGCATGTTGTCAGTTGTCGAATAATAAAATAATTTATCTGTAATTTCGTTGTCTTCACCTAAATTATGAAACCATTTATTTATTTATTTATATATTTAGTTTTCAGCTCATTTATTAAACCAAAGTGGCCACTTTTGCAATATAACTTTAAGAACAGCTGATTGATATACGCCACTAACCGAAATATACAAAAAAGGTACCTCATGCAAAAACAGCGTATATTTTCCGATATACGGCATCGGAAAATATTCGGCATTGCATGAATACCACTACTATTTCTTAAGTTTTGCAATTAATAATTGCAGTTGTTGGAAATTGTAAATACGGATGGGCCTTTCCGCGGTGTTTACGGTCGCAAAACTTCGTTGCTTGCAGACTGCCATAAACTAATGACTTGTTCTACTTCACAGCAAAGGACATGCATACTTGTATAAATATTTATTTTGTATTTATATAATCGGAAATATGAAAATTAAAGAACTTAAACGATTTTCTGCTTTTCCTCTAATAAATTGTGGCTGTTTATTTACATCTTGTCGGAATTTGTAAGTTTATCATCAGCTGTTCGTTCGCAACAAAATATCTGTCAAAATTTCATGCAACAAATAAATGGCTGTTGCCAGTAAAGTTTCACGCAATCGAACATAGTACTAGGCTATAACAATAAAATAAACAAACACCGAATATCCAGTTCATATGTGTGGAGCAAGTTGTTACATGTTACAACTCAGTGTTGGGCATCAATCAATTAAAATTTCAATCAATTAATTAATTGATTAAAAAATTAATTGCAATTGATTTAATTGCAATTAATATCAATTACAATTAATTGCAATTGATTTATTTGCAATTAATATCAATTGCAATTAATTGCAATTGATTTAATTGCAATTAATATCAATTGCAATTAATCATTAATTGTACTCTGCAATTAATTTATTTAGACCAACCTGAAGTAATTGCAAAATACAATTAAATCGTTGGCAATTAACTTTTTTAAATTAAAGGTACAATTTAAGGTACATTTGGACCAAAATGGATGATTCTCTGGCCAATCGGATGCAGTGGGATTATCTGATGTCACAGGTGGGTCATTGCCACTTTAATGGGTTCCATGGAACATTTGGACATAATTGGATGATTCTATGGCCAATCGGATGCAGTGGGATTATCTGATGTCACAGATGGGTCATTGGCATTTTTATGGGTTCCATGGAACATTTGAACTGGAATGGATGATTCTATGGCCAATCGGATGCAGTGGGATTATTTGAGATCACAGGTGGGTCATTGGCACTTTCACGTGAATACGAACTTCACGTGTAGTTCATGAATAAAATACACGTGTAGTTGAGGTTCGTGTTTTCACTTGATTTTTTTAAAAACACGTGAACACGTGTAACACGTTTTTACGTGAAACTGGAAGTTCTAGTTCGTATTGATAGCATTGTTAGCATTGGTTCGCATTGGGTTTATGTATGCACTACTGTACTAGTTTACAAGTGCTCTATTTTGAAACCAGAGGCCATGAACCTCTTTTCAACTCAGTCAATGAACTCAAACTGTTAAATTTAACGAAATGGGTCTGTGATCCGGTTAGATTTAACTCTTATGAAAAAAACGAGTTGGATCATATTTTGTTTTATGCTTTTACCCAATAGATGGCGTAAAATTTTAATTTTTGTTTTTAATGCAAATTAATTTGGATCCCACATCCCACTAGCACTAGCCAGTGTAGTTCGCAAACTATACATCGAATAGAAACGAAAGTGTAGCTCGCATACTAAATATCGGACAGTGACGAGAGTGGCACTAATGGAAAGGACATGTGCTCAGCGTGAAATATAGTTACCATACGATTTTTTAAAATTCGGGATCTTAATTTTAATTTGAAATTAGTAGTTAAACTGACTGTAGCTCGCAAACTAAATGCATATCGGACAGAGACGAAAGTGGCACCAATGGAAAGTGCATTTGCTTCGCCTTCTTTTTAACTAAGTCAATGAACTCAACCTATCAAACTTAACGAAATGATCGACAAAATTTGGAATTTTGCTTGTTTCTTTTTGCTTGCTCATTTAATCATGCTTACTTTTAACTTTTTCTTTGTTTTGGCCTCGATAAGTAGTCCATAATTGACTGTTATTAATTTTTTTGTTAATTTTCGGATGATCAATAAAAAATATGTGCAAAATGGACAAAACAGTCGGACCAAAGAGACAAAGTAGAAGAGGTTACAACTTAAGGAAGAAACAAGTTATGCGTAAGCATACAAAAGTTTCAGAGAGAAGTCAACGAAAAGTATATAAAAGTTCAAAAAAACACTTTTCCATACTTAATTAAAAACAAAGTAAGCATGAAAAAAACTTTAAATTTAAATCGATTCGAATGATATGACAAATAAAAAATAACTTGTTTTTGTAGAAAAAGATTGCCAACTAAAATTACAAAAAAAATATTTTCTTGAAGTTTGTAAATTCATCCATGTTGTATGATTGAAAATAGCAGTCAATTTCAATATGAACCTCGCTTAATAAATGAATCCTGTTTAAAACATGTATTTTTTACTGATTTTAAACACAATTTCGATACATAAGTGGTAAAAATCAAAATTGAAATTATTTATTAAACAGGTTGCAACCCTTTTCTGCTTAGCAATATACGGAGTCGAGCGCTCCCTCTCAAGTTTTGAAAAGTAAACGAAAATTGAGAAACTGAACGAAAAATTGCTTACGCAGAACTTGGGCGGCTCAATATATTGCTGAGCAGGTACGTTCTTTTGCTTTCTAACTTTTGTATTCCTACGCATAACTTGGTTGAGCCTTTAAACGGAATTCTACGTCTATACTTACGATACTATCGAAACTGTTTCTTTTTTTTTTCTATGCCAACAATTTATATCTTAACGTTGAAGATCTTTAGCATGAAATATTCCAATTTTCCGGTCACTTAAATCTAAAGGGTGATTTTTTTGAGGTTATGATTTTCATGCATTAGTATTTGACAGATCACGTGGGATTTCAGACATGGTGTCAAAGAGAAAGATGCTCAGTATGCTTTGACATTTCATCATGAATAGACTTACTAACGAGCAACGCTTGCAAATCATTGAATTTTATTACCAAAATCAGTGTTCGGTTCGAAATGTGTTTCGCGCTTTACGTCCGATTTATGGTCTACATAATCGACCAAGTGAGCAAACAATTAATGCGATTGTGACCAAGTTTCGCACTCAGTTTACTTTATTGGACATTAAACCAACCACACGAATGCGTACAGTGCGTACAGAAGAGAATATTGCGTCTGTTTCTGAGAGTGTTGCTGAAGACCGTGAAATGTCGATTCGTCGCCGTTCGCAGCAATTGGGTTTGTGTTATTCGACCACATGGAAGGTTTTACGCAAAGATCTTGGTGTAAAACCGTATAAAATACAGCTCGTGCAAGAACTGAAGCCGAACGATCTGCCACAACGTCGAATTTTCAGTGAATGGGCCCTAGAAAAGTTGGCAGAAAATCCGCTTTTTTATCGACAAATTTTGTTCAGCGATGAGGCTCATTTCTGGTTGAATGGCTACGTAAATAAGCAAAATT
The DNA here is from genome assembly GCA_958299015.1 of Tetanocera ferruginea. Taxonomy (NCBI): domain Eukaryota; kingdom Metazoa; phylum Arthropoda; class Insecta; order Diptera; family Sciomyzidae; genus Tetanocera; species Tetanocera ferruginea. The sequence continues at coordinate 47,683,376 of OY282644.1, forward strand.
GCCGCATTTGGAGTGAAGAGCAACCAGAAGCCGTTCAAGAACTGGCCATGCATCCCGAAAAATGCACTGTTTGGTGTGGTTTGTACGCTGGTGGAATCATTGGACCGTATTTTTTCAAAGATGCTGTTGGACGCAACGTTACGGTGAATGGCGATCGCTATCGTTCGATGCTAACAAACTTTTTGTTGCCAAAAATGGAAGAACTGAACTTGGTTGACATGTGGTTTCAACAAGATGGCGCTACATGCCACACAGCTCGCGATTCTATGGCCATTTTGAGGGAAAACTTCGGAGAACAATTAATCTCAAGAAATGGACCGGTAAGTTGGCCACCAAGATCATGCGATTTGACGCCTTTAGACTATTTTTTGTGGGGCTACGTCAAGTCTAAAGTCTACAGAAATAAGTCAGCAACTATTCCAGCTTTGGAAGACAACATTTCCGAAGAAATTCGGGCTATTCCGGCCGAAATGCTCGAAAAAGTTGCCCAAAATTGGACTTTCCGAATGGACCACCTAAGACGCAGCCGCGGTCAACATTTAAATGAAATTATCTTCAAAAAGTAAATGTCATGGACCAATCTAACGTTTCAAATAAAGAACCGATGAGATTTTGCAAATTTTATGCGTTTTTTTTAAAAAAAAAGTTATCAAGCTCTTAAAAAATCACCCTTTACAAGGTCGTAGTTGCAATTTCCTAATTTCTTTGACACTTTAGCTTTTAAAAATTTTGGAGCTAATTTGGCATTGAATTGAGCTGCTTTGTTACTTTGTGCGAAATTTCGCCTATAGACAATGTCGCCTTTTGCAAAAGTTATTGGTCTTGAACGTAAGTTATATATTTTCCTGTTTGTTATATACCAGTGCTGATCAAAAGTTGAAATGTAGTTGTGTTGGTGAGAAAAAGAGAATTGCACTGTAAGAAATGTTGAACGGGTTGGTAGGAATATTAGTTTCTGTATGAATTTATATTATATTTAAAATATGATAATGTGAATGTTTTATGTAAAAAGTGAAGTACTATCGGAAAAAATAAATAAATACTACACCGTTTTAAGAAATAAAAATTGAACAGTAATTCAATTTTTAAAAGGAAAAAAGTAAATACATATATACATTAGGGTGGCTTTTTTATTCTATAAAAAACAAAAAATAATAGATTTTTTCAATCAATATTAATGATTTCATTGTATTTACATATTATTAAAATATATTTAATCTGTTGGATTTATTATGTTGTCCTGTTAAATAAAAAATATTATAAAAAATTCAATTTTTGGAAGGAAAAAACATGCTTTTTTCATGATATGAAAAAAAAGTTTTCGATTTCTGATACAAGCAGATCGAATTTCTGATTAATTTAAAAAACTGTAAATTTAAATTCATTTTTATAGAGTTAAAAAAATTGTTGCATATTTAGCAAATTTTTTTATTGAAACCTTTCCATGTCGAAATTGGTATCGATTCAATATAGAATGAGCCTTATATATTACAAGGTAATGCATTATTAAATACATTACCCAGAAATAAATTTTTCTATATTTACGCTTTCGTGACAATTGCGTACTAGTAAGATATTTTTTAAATTTACAGAGCTTAATGCGTTACGTTGTTTAGAACAAATAAATTTTAAATCTGAAAAAATTTGTTCACAAAGGTAGGTTGTTGGGAAAAACGATAATATTTTTAGTGAAATTGTTTTTAGTTCAGGATATATGGCGTGATTTAAACTTTTCCAAAAATCTATAATTTCCGTTCTGCTTGGTGCTTGCACTTCACTTCGAAGTATTATTAGTTCTACTTGTACTTGATACTCGTAGTTGCTAACTTCACATGAAAACGGATTCTCGAAGAGATCTAGTAATTGTTTTATATTTTGCAGATCTTGAAACCTATCCTCAAAATTATAAAAAAGGGTTTCAAATATAACTAAATGTTCATATTTTCTAAAATTATTTTTATTGCCACATATTTGTAAAGTTTTTGGGAAATTTGAAAAATCGTCGAACTGGATTTGGAGCAGTAGCAAATATAATTTTGTTTTAAAATTGAAAAGAGTTTTGTACAATTCAGATATATTTTTTCCCTTTCCTTGAAGCTCTAAATTAAATTCATTAAGATATGAAGTTGTGTCTGCTAAAAACGCAAGATCTAAAATAAATTCATCGTCTTTTAAAAAATAATACTCTTCCATGCTTTCAATTTCAAAAAACTCTGTAATTTCTTCTTTTAGGTCAAAAACTCTATTAAGGCATAAACCACGGCTTAACCACCGGACTTCGGAAAACATTTTTAAATCACTGTGGGAAACATTCTTACTTTTTAAAAATTTTTTAAACTTCCTGTGGGTAAGATGGTTATGTCCACCGCGAATCTTGTTAATTATTTGCTCCGCAGATTTCATGGCAGTGCACTCAGATAGGAATTTGGACGCAAGAGCGGCTTGATGGATAATGCAGTGAAAGTTTTGAACTGAAAAGCCATGTTTTTTCAATTGTCCAACTAATCCTTCGTTTTTTCCTGTCATGACATTTGCCCCGTCCGTACAGACACCAGTAAGTTTTCTAGGATCTACTAAAGATAATAATTTATTGCTGACAACATCAAACAGCACTTTCCCTGTCACGTTTGCGTGAAACGTTTCAAGTGAAAACATTGTTTCAAAAACATTTGAGTTTGCATCAACGCAACGAACGCAAATAATTAGTTGGCACAGACCGTTTATGTCTGTGCTTTCGTCCAAGCAAAAAGAAAAAAAAACACAATTTTCAAGAGTTTGCCTAATAACAGACTCAGCATAAACTCCAATTTCCATAGTACGTCTAACTACGGTATAACGGGACAAAGGAATGGATTTTATTAAACTTAAATTGCAATTAAGCTTTTCAAAAACTTTTTTAAACATTTGTTTTACAAATTTTCCATCTGAAAACGGCCTGCCGTGTTTAACTATGTCCAAGCTTATTAAGCTTGATATATCTTTTTTTACATTTTTATTTGTCGATCTTGGTTTATTGGTTTCCAAATTGATTAACCATTCTTTTAATTTTTCAATAAAAATTAGTTTGTTTGAAGCAAACTGCTTTTCTTTTTCATTTTCATTTAATTCATTAAAATTGTCATGAAAAGAGTGAAAATGTCGTTTACAAACATTTAAATTATTTTCTTTAAATGTTTTATAACAAATAAGGCATTGGGGATTACCATACGCATTTATAATCATAAAATACTTGTCGTACATTGCTATTAATTTTTTTCAGTGCATTATAATAAAAAAAAAGAAAAAAAACAGACAAAATAAGCATACGTCCGCTTGATGTTCATTCGGCGCTGGTTCAGTGACGACTAAAAGCAAGAGCGTAAGAATACATGTGATTTGAGCGCAAACAATTGTTCTATGAAATGATCAGCACTGTTATATACGCTTTGCTTAAATTTTTTTTTACCTTTTCTCTTATAATTTGAACTCTATCCTTTGTATCTAAGATGTTTTCACCTTCTTCAATCAAATAAAGTTTTTGCAAAAGTTCATAATTGCTGGCATGGGTAATCATTTGTTGACCAAACAAGACGTAATATGGTGAATAACCAATTGAAGTATGATATGAACTTCGTAAAGCAACACAAATTTGACTTAAGTTTAAATCCCACATGCGCTGATCTTTTAATAAATACAAACGAATTCCTGCAATGATTGATCGATTCAATCGTTCTGAATTATTCGACTGCGGTGAATATATGGCTGTTAAAATATGTTTTATGCCATATTTAGCTAAGAAATGTCCAAATAATGTTGATTTAAAATGGGAACCGTTATCCGTAACAACGACTTCAGGTATTCCAAAAGTATGGAAAACGATGCTTTCTAGAAAGTCAATTATTGCAGATGTAGAAAATTTACGTAATGGTTTAAGCAGAGGAAATTTTGCTCAAGTGATCCAAGACTATAAAAATCCCTACGTTGCCAGATTTAGATCGTGGATACGGACCAATAAAGTCTATATAAAGGCGCTGCAAAGGTCGTGAAGATTTTACTTGAGTTCCCATGGGAGGTCTTAAGACAATATTTGGAGCTTTACACTGCCTGCATTTTTCGCAATCTAACACATAGTTTCGAACATCTTTTGCCATACTTGGCCAAAAACAATTTCTGCGCAACCTTTCTAGAGTCTTGCCAATTCGACCGTGTGCAGTCATTGGCGGATTATGTGCGCGTTCAATCACACAAGAAGTGAGTCCCTGTGGGATCCACAACTTCCATGATGAAGTTTTGAAAACTCGTCATTTCTATAAAAATCTGTTCGTTTATAGATAAAGCCATCAACGATTCGATTCGTTAGATAAAGCCATCAACGATTCGAAGATCAGGTAAATTACTTCGATTATCTTCTATATGCTTAATTAGCCTCATGTATTGATCAGAATGAAATTGAGGTGAGTTCAGGTCAACTTGTGGTTTTACTAACTCTAAGCTATCTATCTCATCTATCGATAGACGCGATAGTGCTTCAGGAACAACATGAAGACTGCCTTTTCTGTGCTCAATAGAAAAATTAAAGCCTTGTAGCTTAAGTGACCAGCGTGCAAGTCTGCCATTAAAATCTTTTTGCCGCATTAGCCATTTTAGGCTAGCATGATCGGTAATGACCTTGAATTCATGACCTTCTACATATTCTCTTAATTTCTCTATACTTAATAACGCTGCTAAGCACTCTTATTCTGTAATAGAATAGTTTTGTTGGGCACGGTTTAGCTTGTGCGAAAAGAAAGCAATAGGTCTTTCGACACCATCTTCATTCTCTTGAGCAAGAACACCTCCTACTCCTAGTTTAGATGCATCACATGAAATGATAAAAGGATGCTCAAAATTTGGCGTTATGAAAACCGGTGCAGCATGTCTTTAGTATTATCGAATGCTTCCTGTGCTTCTGTGGTCCACTTGAAAGCTTTAACCTTTTTCGTAAGATCAGTCAGAGGACTAGTAAGTGTAGCGTAACTATCTAAGAATCGACGGTACCAACCTGCGAGACCCAAAAAGCTTCGAACTTCTCGAACATTGCGTGGAACAGAAAGGTTCCGAATAGCAGATATTTTGTCCGGATCAAGTTTTGTACAACCGTTCCCGATAATATATCCCAGATAACGTACTTCTTTCATACACCACTTGCACTTAGCTAAATTTACAGTCAACCCTGCTTTCCGTAACATTTGAACTACCTCTACTAACAACGATATGTGTTCATCAAAACTATCACTAACTAACAGTAAGTCATCAAGATATACAAACACACGATTTTTCAAGTTCGCAGGAACTATAAAGTCCATAAGACGACACATTGTCTGTGGAGCATTTGTTAGTCCAAAAGGCATAACTTTTAACCTGTAAAGTGGGCGGTTTGGAACAGTAAAGGCTGTCATATCACTAGAACTTTCTTCCAAGGCAATCTGCCAAAATGCGTGCTTTTAATCGAGTGATGATATATATTCGGCTTTAGGCAAACGAGATATTATGCCATTGATTTTGGGTTTCGGATAAGCATCCTTAATCGTAACGCTGTTTAATTTTCGCGAATCTAAGCAAAGCCTTACTTTTCCTTCTTTTTGTACTATTGCTACCGGGCTACTCCAAGAACAGTTAGGTGGGGCGAGCTCAATAATTCCAAGCTAAAGCATATTATCTACCTCAGCGTGTATTTTTTTCTCAATTGCTGGTGAAACAGAAAAGTGCATATAAAAAAAATAACAAAAAAAAAACCCAACTTAGAATTTATTAACACTTTTCATAAAATAGTACTTCTCTAACAACAACAAATAGCTCACCTTAGTACGAGGTGTTCCATTTTTTTCCTCGTTCCTTTAAGAATGTTATCTAAACATAATGAAAGCTAAATAGCTCAAATAAATAACAATACATTTAAATTATTTTCTTTTCCCCACTTCAAGAAATAAAATAAGAAAAACTTTATAATGAATTTAATTATATATATAAATGATTGAATAATAAATATATCTGACATGAATTTTAAATAAATAAATTTCTTTTAGCCTAATGTGATTAAAACCGGTTTGGTTAAAATCAAAGGGAATTGATGGGGCTATCATAAAACGTTAAGAACAGTTTTGGTAGCTAAGGTTGGGATACGGGTAAGCAGAACATCATCATCTGTTTCTGCTGCTATGCATGTTTATCTTCAGAACAGTGGTAATGTTTTTTTTTTGTTTTAAATAGTTTCAGTAAATAAGATTTGTCCGTCCGTCATTTTGGGTTCTCTCGTATGGTGTTCTATCCGCTCTTTTGTTCTATCTAACTTTCATATTCTTTCTTCACTTCTATCTTAAGACTTAAGCACGTATATTTATCCAAAGTTTCCCCACCATCCGACGAGCTAAGCCTTTAACCCTTACGTGCAGCCAGTTATGTGTCACCTGAAGCAGGACAATCATTACACTTGCACTCGCTCCTGCGGTAAGTTTTCCATGATTTGCTTATACGTTTTTTGTTGTATGTATGAGCATGTATCGAAAACATCTGATACATTTATTTGTGACTGACGGTTTTAAGGCCACCAATCGGCCAGTACTGCAAGCGAATAGAAGCCATTGATAATTGAATCGGTGATAGGGTCTTGTTTTAGCAATATTATGGGGTGCTTAGACTCAAAATCCAGCAGAGAGTTCTGAAGATGCCCAGCAACGCGAATGATACCTGCCGAATCAATGCACTATGGGAAATTTTACTCTATTTTGTGGCCAAAATTCGAAAAGTTGAAGTATCATCTTAAAACTTGATCCATCACTTAAGTTAGAAGTATAAGCTTGCCTAACAAAAATATACTTGCCACGCCAACTTTTTTATAGGTGGGAGGTATAGAGTTGAATAATCAGCTTGAATTTTAATCTAGCACTTGGGCTCGAACTAGTAAGTTTCCAATACAAAAATTGACTTGCCACACCCACTATTTCTACAGGTAGGCTGTAAAAAGTTCAATAAGTATTGTAATTTTAAGGTTAGAAACGTTATTTTTTTTTAATATCGCACAAAATCGCAATATGAGATGATGTGGCAATAACACATAAATGATTGCTCAATCGATGTATGATGAGTTTTTCTTGAACTCTCTTGAACTTTTTTTTTTAACTGTAACTAAAGTTTTCTTTTAAAATTAAACAATTTTAGTTTAATTTTAGGAGTATTCCCTGCTAGATAAAACCAAAAATAGAAAGATTCAAACAAGGTGAAAAATTGACTTTTGGCATCAAAATGGGGCCAAATTTCCCAATGTGCAATGAAGGGCCTTAAACAATAAATTTTGCTTGATGAATTGACCACTTCGTTACTTTCCAAAGCTTCATATGCTGCATTTATGTGCGTTCGCTGTACCATGCGTAGAAGCATGTATGTTCTTTCTTGTAAAGTTTTCGCTGTGAGGGAAGCTGTGGGCGATGACTGTTTCCCCTTGCAAAATTTGTTGACATATGCATAAATTCGCTGCATTTTTCCAAAGGAATTTTTAAAATTAAAATCAACAGAAAAATTAACGGGATTTGTTAAAGATTTCAAAACAACCTTTCTCCTTTCAGGAAGCTCACGAGTGACCAGTTTCAATAAAATGAGGGCCGTGTTTCCATAATGATGAATTAAGAAGCTCCTTAGGAGTGGCTCCTCGTGATAAAATATCAGCTGGGTTAAATTCGGTAGGAACGTAGTGCCGTTTACAACCATTTGTTAGTGTCTGAATTTCACTCACTCTGTTGGAAACGAACACATTATTGTAAGAACGCTCTTCTTTTAGCCATGAGAGCACGATCATAGAGTCCGACCAGCAATTAAAACCTCCTATAAAAATTCATTATTTTTATATTGAGTGCACGAGGCGTGCGAGCAGCGCAGCGGCTGAAAGCCCAAGCTTGGCGACCGTGAGTACCTTCAGGGGAGCGACCTTCGACTTTGAACAAAGCACGTTTATTTTTGCTATCCATTGTGGTATCTGTTTCAAAATTTAAGGTTCACCACTTTCGCAATCGAAAGCTAGCCTTATCCAGCATTTCCGTAGTTTGTTTCAAAATGCAGTGCACTTATTTTATAGAATCACCTCCAGATATTAAGTCATCTACGTAAAAATCTCGGCGAACAATTTTTGGTGCAATTAGAAACTCGTGCTCCAGGTCGATGGCAAGCTGGTGCAAACTTCTAATAGCGAGAAGGGCAGCAGACTCCCTCCACAAATTACACTGAAGAAAATTGTCGGGATATAACATTCGTACTCATCGATACATTTTACAAATGTCACCAGTCAGAGCTATCGGGAATGATCGAAATCGAAGAAGAATGTCACATAACTTTGCTTGAATGATAGGCCCAGCCATAAGGATATCAATTAAAGATGACCCAGAAGTTGTTGGGGCTGGGCCATCGAATACCACCCACAACTTCGTTGAGGTACTTTCTTCCTTAAATACGCAGTGGTGATTCAAAAAGTGTGTGGTCACTTTATATTGCAGAGCAAAAACTAAAGTCATATGATTGAGTACGGAATATTCATTTATGAAAGCAAAATACTGCTGAAACGATTCTTCAAGCTGATTAGTAGACCCAATGAAGTACCTCTGGCACAACAGCTCCTCTTTTGTGGCTTTTGGAACCACATCAATAACGTTCTCAATATACCAAAACCTTCTGAGTAATTCGTTAAGAGAAAGCTCACAACTTTCTTCTGACGGTGTTGATTTTAGAGCAGAAATCAGACACGAAGATTTTTTGAGCTTATTTTGCGGCAACCGCAAACGACCCAGCCTAGTCTGGTTCTTGTAAAGAAAGATGTTAATTTAATCGAACTTGCCCAACACAAATAAACTCAAAAAATAAATCAACGTAGGTTCGTCTACAGAAAATTGATGTGTGGTGGACGAAAGCCGCTGCGAAGTAGTCCCATGGTGTTTTGTTCCTGAGTACGAAAAAATTGTACTTGAAATAAAGAAAATCAAACCTTTAACGTGCATCGCCATCAAGTTCTGCATGATCCTCTTGCTTTAAGCTGGACTGAACTTTATCAAAGTTGTGTAGGAAGCGCTCCAGCATGTCAATCTTTACGCTCAGCTCAGCCGAAATTTCAGAAAGGCGCACGGTGGTTAAAGTTGTTTTTTCATCCAGCAACTTCTTAAGAGCCAAATAGACTACACAGACTGTCGCATCAAACACGTGTTTGTTGCGACGGTCTAATAGTGTATTTGGCTGTTTGAAGGTCTGTTCAGATGTCTGACAAAAATTAAAATATTTTAATTTTCGGTCGTGTCTGACGGACCGTCTGTGTAGTGTATGGTGAAACCTCACAAATTTGCGAAACTTTCGTTGTGCAAAGACGTATTGCAGAGAAAGAAAGGATAAATTTAGCTGAATTTATTGAGCTTTTTAAATCCCTGTCGTCACTTTGGAGGATTGAAAGCAAAAAGTATTCTGAAAAAATATTAAAAACAATGAATATGAAGTGTTAGTGATGAAAATAAAGATAGAAATCATGAAGCATCGCTGTCCTATCTCATCGCACAACAAAGGGGAACTAAAAAAGCAAGTCTGCGTGCATGAAGTCTGTGTAGTGTATAGTCGTCGCAATGACAAGAAAAAAACAGTTGTCTGACCGACAGTCTGTGTAGTCTATTTGGCCCTTTACTGAGCGTCTTGACAGGCAATAATTTATTGCTTTCCATCTGTCAAATTCAATTGAAAGCAATGGCCATGCCATTGCAACCCAAAACAAGGTGGGTTTTCTATGTTATGTTATTTACATTTTTGAAAAGACATCGAACAAGATGGTACTCTGTGGTCGGTCGCAGAAAAAAGAAAGAAGTTGAGATTTTGGCTGATATTTATTATTTTATAAATATGTTTAATAAGATGTTCACGCATTTAATTTTCTGGAGATATGCAAAATGGCTGTCAAACAATAAAAATGACAGCTCATTTCCAACTACGTGTTTGCAATATATGCATGGCATATATTGCCAACCATGGCAATTAAGCGGTTTGCATTGGTAATTTATGTTGTTTGACAGATGAAAAGCAATAATTTATTGCCAGTCGAGGCGCCCTGTTAAGAAGGGACGAACTTTTCCTTTTGAAGAACGTTAGCTGTGAAGCAGCTTTATCAGCGTCAGCTGGAGCTATTTTTATGCAATTTATATTTTGTTAAAGTTGCCGTATGAATTTATGTATATGGGTAGCGGTAACTATTTACTTTATGCTGCTGAAAAAAGCAACTCAAACGATTCTTGGCATTTACAGTTGGGCTAACAAAAACGAAATTTTGCGCATATTTTGTGCACGATAGCACCGAAGGTGAAAGTCTAACGATTACTAACTATCACGTCGGGGCCACCAACTGAACGCAACTAGCTTTTAAGCTGTACAAAAACGACGAGTTTAAAGAGCAAACAATTTTATCCAAATAAATCCAATCGGATAAAATCTTTTACTGCCTCTTTTGAAACTCCAGTAATAGACTCAATTATTGTTATGCATCACTTCCGACAAGTTAATTACTCTTTTTCGACCGGCCCAGATGAAATCCCGAGTTGAATTTTATAGGTATATGCAGACAACCTGTGTGCTCCTCTATCTAACATTTTCTTGCAAAGTGGTCTTTTTACCATTTTATGCAAAGATTCATTTATAAAACCCTTTCACAAATATGGCTCCAAAATTGATGTCACTAATTATCGAGGCATCGCCAAATTAAGCGCGATTTCTAAGTTATTTGAGAAAATCATAACGGAACAACTAACCCACTTCGTATCTTCCTCCATTTCTGTCACTCAACATCGTTTTTTAAAGGGTAAATCAACTTCAACAAACCTTTTGGAGTTTACAACACGTGTAATAAAAGGTTTTACTTTGGGAAAACAGACTGGTGTTATTTATACGGAATGGAGCAAAGCTTTTGACAGCGTCTATCATAATCTTCTATTGAAAAAACTTCAGCTTATTGGGTTTCCCATCAAATTGCTAAATTGGATAAAATCGTATCTATCGCGAATTTCTCAAAGAGTTTTTTATAAGAATTCTCTATCACAAAATATTATGGCTACATCTGGTGTTCCGTAAGGGAAATAACATCTTGGACCCATTTTATTCTTACTATTTATTAATGACCTACCCTCGTTAATAAAACACTGTGACGTCTTAATGTATGCTGACGACGTGAAACTTTTTCTTACCTACGAGTCACTCGACGAACAACACCTTTTACAATCAGATTTAAACAGACTAGTGGATTGGTGTAACTTCAACATATTAAACCATTGCTTGAAAAAATGTAAATCAATGACATTCTTACGTAGAACTACTCAAAGCATAAATTACATAGTTTTGTTGATCTTGGTGTGATTATGGATACAAAACTTCGCTTCAATCTCCACGTAAATTTGGCGGTAAATTCAGTTGATATTGTCTGTTTATCGGTGTCGGTTTTGTTTTTAGAGTGAATGTTTTAAATTTGTGTTTATTTGTGCAAATCCTGAATGTTAAGTATACAAGTTTAAAAAAAAGAATAAATAAATTAATGTTAATTTATGTTTTGTACTTTTTTATTAATTTATCCGTGTCATTTTGTGCTATTGTGTTCAATTTTTATTAAATTTAATATAATTTTGTCTTTTGTTGCAACAAGCTTTGCTTGTTTGTTTTGTTTTTTTTTTCTCATTCCTCTTTGTGCGGTGTTTGTTTATCGCCTGTTCAGTGAACGTTGTTGTTGTCAACATACTGTTTCACTACATTAACCCTTAAGCGCATTTTGCATTAAAAAACATTTGCTCGCAAAAAAATTAATTTTTTTTGCAATGAATTATTTTTCGTCCGAAAATATCGCTGCTTGTTCTCTTAACGAGCTATGCAGTAGACAAAATATCCTGAATCGTATGTTCAGTTGTTCTGGCCCATGTGGGCAAATGTTCCATGCTTCTTGCGGTGGAATCTCAAAATCGTGCCTTAACGATTTAATATCTGTTCGGTCAGGTCTTCGTTGGTACTGTGCTATGTGCAGGGCCCTTTCCCCAGATGAACTTTATGCTAAAATTAAGCATTTTGGAGAAAGTCTTAACTCGTTAAATAACAATTTTAGAAAAATTGTTACATTTTTTAGCGAAGTTAATTGAGCATCCAGTACCAACGTATATGATGAGAATTCTACATCGGAAGATGTCTCAAGTTCTTTCTTGCAAACTGTTTCTTGCGGAACTCAAACAATGGATCCATCAGACAAGGACCTTAAAAGTTCTTAAAATAAAGAGGAAAAATAAAAAACAAATTAAAATAAAAATAAACAAAATAAGCGTCGCAATTATCAGGCTAAGCTGCCGTCTGTTATGCCTTCGTAGAATACTAACACAGTCATTATTTCGACACAGTGTTGGGCATCAATCAATTAAAATTTCAATCAATTAATTAATTGATTAAAAAATTAATTGCAATTGAATTAATTGCAATTAATATCAATTGCAATTAATCATTAATTGTACTCTGCAATTAATTTATTTAGACTAACCTGAAGTAATTGCAAAATACAATTAAATCGTTGGCAATTAACTTTTTTAAATTAAAGGTACAATTAAAGGTACATTTGGACCAAAATGGATGATTCTCTGGCCAATCGAATGCAGTGGGATTATCTGATGTCACAGGTGGGTCATTGCCACTTTAATGGGTTCCATGGAACATTTGGACATAATTGGATGATTCTATGGCCAATCGGATGCAGTGGGATTATCTGAGGTCACAGGTGCGTCATTGGCACTTTAATGGGTTCCATGGAACATTTGGACATAATTGGATGATTCTATGGCCAATCGGATGCAGTGGGATTATCTGAGGTCACAGGTGGGTCATTGGCACTTTGATGGGTTCCATGGAACATTTGGACCAAAATGGATGATTCTCTGGCCAATCGGATGCAGTGGGATTATCTGAGGTCACAGGTGCGTCATTGGCACTTTAATGGGTTTCATGGAACATTTGGACATAATTGGATGATTCTATGGCCAATCGGATGCAGTGGGATTGTCTGAGGTCACAGGTGGGTCATTGGCACTTTTATGGGTTCCATGGAACATTTGGACCAAAATGGATGATTCTATGGCCAATCGGATGCAATGGGATTATCTGAGGTCACAGGAAGGTTATTGGAACTTTTAATGGTTCCATGGAACATTTGGACCAAAATGGGTGATTCTATGGCCAATCGGATGCAATGGGATTATCTGAGGTCACAGGTGGGTCATTGGAACTTTTATGAGTTCCATGGAACATTTGGACATAATTGGATGATTCTTTGGCCAATCGGATGCAGTGGGATTATCTGTGGTCACAGGTGGTTCATTGGCATTTTTATGGGTTCCATAGAACATTTGGACATAATTGGATGATTCTCTGGCCAATCGGATGCAGTGGGATTATCTGATGTCACAGGTGGGTCATTGGCGTTTTAATGGGTTCCATGGAACACTTGGACCAAAATGGATGATTCTATGGCCAATCGGATGCAGTGGGATTATCTGAGGTCATAGGTGGGTCATTGGCACTTTTATGGGTTCCATGGAACATTTGGACCAAAATGGGTGATTCTATGGCCAATCGGATGCAATGGGATTATCTTATGTCATAGACAGGTCATTGGAACTTTTATGGGTTCCAAGGAACATTTGGACCAAAAAGGATGATTCTATGGCCATGGACATGGCCATTTTGGTCCAAATGTTCCATGGAACCCATTAAAGTTTCAATGACCCACCTGTGACCTCAGATAATCCCACTGCATCCGATTGGCCATAGAATCATCCAATTATGTCCAAATGTTCCATTGAACACATTAAAGTGCCAATGACGCACCTGTGACCTCAGATAATCCCACTGCATCCGATTGGCCATAGAATCATCCAATTATGTCCAAGTGTTCCATGGAACCCATAAAAGTGCCAATGAACCACCTGTGACCACAGATAATCCCACTGCATCCGATTGGCCATAGAATCATCCAATTATGTCCAAATGTTCCATGGAACCAATAAAAGTGCCAGTGACCCACCTATGACCTCAGGTAATCCCACTGCATCCGATTGGCCATAGAATCATCCATTTTGGTCCAAGTGTTCCATGGAACCCATTAAAGTGCCAATGAACCACCTGTGACCTCAGATAATCCCACTGCATCCGATTGGCCAAAGAATCATCCAATTATGTCCAAATGTTCCATGGAACCCATAAAAGTGCCAATGACCCACCTATGACCTCAGATAATCCCACTGCATCCGATTGGCCATAGAATCATCCATTTTGGTCCAAATGTTCCATGGAACCCATAAAAGTGCCAATGACCCACCTATGACCTCAGATAATCCCACTGCATCCGATTGGCCATAGAATCATCCATTTTGGTCCAAGTGTTCCATGGAACCCATTAAAACGCCAATGACCCAACTGTGACATCAGATAATCCCACTGCATCCGATTGGCCAGAGAATCATCCAATTATGTCCAAATGTTCTATGGAACCCATAAAAATGCCAATGAACCACCTGTGACCACAGATAATCCCACTGCATCCGATTGGCCAAAGAATCATCCAATTATGTCCAAATGTTCCATGGAACCCATAAAAGTGCCAATGACCCACCTATGACCTCAGATAATCCCACTGCATCCGATTGGCCATAGAATCATCCATTTTGGTCCAAATGTTCCATGGAACCCATAAAAGTGCCAATGACCCACCTGTGTCCTCAGAAAATCCCACTGCATCCGATTGGCCAAAGAATCATCCAATTATGTCCAAATGTTCCATGGAACCCATAAAAGTGCCAATGACCCACCTATGACCTCAGAAAATCCCACTGCATCCGATTGGCCAAAGAATCATCCAATTATGTCCAAATGTTCCATGGAACCCATAAAAGTGCCAATGACCCACCTGTGTCCTCAGATAATCCCACTGCATCCGATTGACCAAAGAATCATCCAATTATGTTCAAATGTTCCATGGAACCCATTAAAGTGCCAATGACCCACCTGTGACCTCTGATAATCCCACTGCATCCGATTGGCCATAGAATCATAATTAAAAAAAGATATTTCATTTTTCTGCAATTTAATTGTTATTTTTTTAGTCTAATTAATTATTGCAATTAACAATTGATTAATTGTCAATTGCAAAAGTTGCAATTAACAATTGATTAATTGTTAATTGCAAAAGTTGCAATATACAATTGATTAATTGCTAATTGCTGGGCACACAATTAACAATTAATTAATTGTAATCATTAATTGTAAAAACAATTGAATTTTGCCCAACACTGTTACAACTTACTAATTGTTACAACTTGTCCCGCAGTATAATTTTTGAGAAACATTTTAATATATAAAAATCTACTTAATTTTAAGAAAAACAAGTAAAGAAAGTCTAAAGTCGGTCTAGGCCGACTATGAAATACCCTAAACCCACTTTTCAAAAACAAAAAATTTTTATTGTAAATGGGCGTCTCCAAGGGCGGATGAAGCCTATATTTTATATGCATTTAAATATTGATGAAAAATTTACACATACGGAAGTGGGCGTGTTCATGGACGGATTACTTCCAATTTTTGAACACACCTTAGTTTTGGTATAAAATACATGAATACCAAATTGAATTTCTCTATGACAAACATAACCTTATTTATTGAGTTTAAAACTTTTTGGGTTGTATGGGAAAAAGGCGTGTCCGTAGGCGGATGACGTCCATTTTTCAAAGCCATCTTTGTCTTGTCATAAAAAACATACGTGCCAAATTTTAGCTCTGTAGGTTAAACAGAGGCTTATTTATTGCGTTTTCAATTTTTGGGTTGTATGGGAGTGGGCGTTTCCGTGAGCGGATGACGTCCATTTTTCGAAGACATCTTTGTGTTTGTATAAAACACATACAGATCAAATTTTATTGTTGTAGGCTTATTATGAGCTGAGTTATGCAGTTTTCAATTTTCGCGTTGTATGGGAGGTAGGCGTGTCCGTGAGCGGATGTTGTCCACTTTTCAAAACCATTTTTGTTTTGTTACAATAAACATATGTGCCAAATTATAGCTCTGTAGGTTAAACAGAGGCTTATTTATTGCGTTTTCAATTTTCGGGTTGTATGGGAGGTGGGCGTGTCCGTAAGCGGATGACGTCCATTTTTCAAAGACATCTTTGTGTTAATATAAAACACATACATACCAAATTTTATTGTTGTAGGCTGATTATGAGCTGATTTATGCAGTTTGCAATTTTCGCGTTGTGTGGGAGGTAGGCGTGTCCGTAGGCGGATGATGTCCATTTTTCAAAACCGTCTTTGTTTTGTCATAACAAACACATGTGCCAAATTTTAGCTCTGTAGGTTAAACAGAGGCTTATTTATTGCGTTTTCAATTTTTGGGTTGTATGGGAGGTGGGCGTGTCCGTAAGCGGATGACGTCCATTTTTTAAAGACATCTTTGTGTTAATATAAAACACATACATACCAAATTATATTGTTGTAGGGTAATTATAAGCTGAGTTATGCAGTTTTCAATTTTCGCGTTGTATGGGAGGTAGGCGTGTCCGTGGGCGGATTCAAAAAATATTCAATAGTGCAGATCCTTGGGTCCATGTGACCATGTGTACCAAGTTTCATCCAATTATCTCAACTCCTTCTTCTTATCCTGTGTATACGGACAACACACAGACGGACAGACGGACGGACGGACGGACGGACGGACGGACGGACATGGATAGCTCGACTCACGTGGTGACGCTGATCTCGCTTCGTTCTATGCGTTACAAACGTTTGCACAAAGTTAATATACCCTGACCTTTCAGGTTTAGGGTATAAAAAAAAAAGCTGTGGTCAAAATAAAAGCAGTGCTCTAAAATTCAGACATGCTTGAATAAATAATACTAGTCTAAAAATGTAGGATCCGGAAAACCCAACATAATTTCTATATGAGCTTTCAACGCTGATTCCAAATCTGTTGTCCATTTTTACCGTTGTCTTAGGATTTTCAGGATACAGGGTGTTTTACACTTGCATACGCAGCATTTTTTATTATAACTGCTAGAAATAAAGCCTATATTTACGAGTGCATAATAAAGGATGAAAAAAAAGAGAGACTTGTAAAAGAAACTTTCGTATTCTATGTAAAGTAGAGTGTTACAAATTACTCCTGTTACAACTAACCAAACCAAAAAACATAACATACTTTTCATAACAACCGCCCCTGTCATGATGTGACATTTTCTTTTGTGTAGTAATTTTCATATATTCAAATATACTAATTTTAACAACAAAATTTTAGGAAGGCTATCTCTCTTTGATTTCGTAGTTGAAATTCATTTAAAATGTAGGTTTCTGTCAATATACAAATATTACATATATGTAAAGAGGCTTATTTTTAAACTGCAGGAAATCAATTTGATATGTATGTATTTAAGACGTCATCAAAATAGTTAAATATTTTGAAATCTCATACAAAAAGAGCTACGATTTAAGATTATGTAACATAACGAATCGGCCATGGGGGTGTTTTAACTTTGGCCAAATGTCAAATGTTAGGCGTTTTCCTTTGATTTCGTTATTCAAGCTTTTTTTATATATATACGATATAGTGCAAAATGTGTTTAAGTTGTATGGCAGCTGCCACGCCTACTTTTTTAATTTTCCTACATTTTAAACATCGAAAACTAAAAAAAATTCAAAAAATAATTTTCTCCGTCGGCGTCTTTTAACAAATTGTAGCATGCGCCAACAAATTGTTCTACTGTTATTCAGCAGCACTAACATTCGCTAAATAAGGTGCGGCTTTTGGATAACGATCAAAAAGCACAACAAAGCAAATAATGTTTTTTTTATTAACCAGCACAATCCCTACCATTTTATTTCGCTCTCTTTCTTCAGCGTGGTAGGGATTGAATAGAAGAAGAGCGGAATTCGAATAAAATTTGCGCTCTCTTCAAAAACAAGCATTCCTTGCACTCCCCACAATTTTTTAAAATCCAAAAATCCTATCTTTTCCGGCTTCAAGAAAATTCTTAAAATTTTTTAATTTAAAAAAAATGTAAACGCAGGTTATTAGGCAATAGAGTAAGCTTAACGCAATATGTTTCCAAGAAAAATATTAACTTTTGAAGAAGTTATCGTCCAAAAAATAAACTTGTCTCACAACACCCCACAATTTTTTAAGAAAAAGTTAGTTGATCCTGGTTTTATATAAAAAATTGTTGGTTAATTATTGCTTTTGATTCATTTTTTGCGCTGGATTTAATGCTTTTCTAGGCTTGCTTTATTAATAGTTTCTCAGTTTACGTGCAACTGTCCAACACATTCCTCTAGCGACTCAAACAAAATAGTACTTTTGCTACTTTAGAACACCGACATTATAATTATGAAGTACATACTAGCATTCACTTTTTCACTCACTTTTAATAATTACAACATCCAAACAAATCACTTGAATAGTTCCTTTCATCACTACTCAGCAGCGGTAAAAATAGAACCTCGATTGAGGTGTCTGCGCTTCGCATATTTCACATCACTTAAATCGCTTTTTTTAATGTATTTACCAAATACCTTTATCTGACACTGTTAACGTCATGGCGCATATTTCCCAACACCAACGGGTTCTCGATTTAGCTGGAATAGCATATTTTTGAAAATTGCACAAGTTCCAGAAGGTATATCTATACTATTATATAAAAGGAAACTCACGGATTTGGTCTGACGTGTTCTCAATAACCGCTGAACCGATTTTTATAATTTTTTCGCTATTCAATAGCTATGATAAGCAAAATTAAAATAGGGTGCTACGTTTTTTACAAAACTTTTTCTTTAATTATTTAAGAATTCATGTGTTTTAATTCATGCTAATGCTGTACAAGCAGCACAACAAGCAGCAGAAAACCAATGCTTAAGCTCTGGTTGTGGGAGTAACTCACCACACAGCACGGCTGCCATGTTGTGTGAGGAGTTGCCCTCAGTTTGGTCTCTTGAGCAATGTTGCCAACAATCTGACATCGTATTTGTTATGGTTTTCAGACTTGAATTGTATATACATATTTACAGTCAAAAAATCTTTTTCCTGTTATGCCTGATATATAACCGAATTACTATTTTGTTATTTATTGCAAATGTTATTCATCGACAATAACGCAATCTCGACGGATTGAAAGCTATATACAATAGTTCAGGTATAAAATTTGTTTTTATGGCACCACTAGCTACTTTATTTGCAGTCAACTTCTTGCTCAGAGAGATATATAAATATATTAAAATTTCACCATGAAACGGGGGATGAAATTGTTTATTGTTGTAGTTATTTCAGTACAAATATTCCATTGCATATGCTCAAATGCTTTTAAGAGGATCTCAGTACGATCTGAAATGTCGGATTGATATGTTATGGTTCGTGCATCTGCGCAGAAATAATTTTCATGCATACAGCCTTATAATTTTTATTTTCCAATGTCTTTTTTAAAATCAAATAGGTTGGTACTATGAAATGAAAATGTACCAAAATGATAACCATAAATTTAGAGGAATACCTATATAACTTCTTTAATTTAGTTGGATTTTCGATTTTGTTCGAAAGAGAAGCCTAAAATTTATTATTTCGCGTGTTAATAAATGTTGCACAAAGCGTAGTTATTGTGGTTAGTGTGCAAAGCATATTTTTTATTTTTAACCGATTTCAAAAAGGAGGAGGTTCTCAAGTAAGTTGGTTTCTCTGTTTTTTATAATAGCATTATAAATAATGCATTTGCATTGGTCTCCGGTAGTTTTAGTTGAACCTTAATATTATAATTCAACTTTTGAATGGTTTACCATTATATTAGACAGCCTGGCAAAAGCTACGCAGCGCATGTAAAACGCATGTTTGACGCAAATTTTAGCGTTTAAAGGCTGCATAAGTTAAGCATATGTTAAATTAACTGTTATCATCTTCTATATATATAAAAATGATTGTGAGTATGTTACAAGTAGACTTCAAAACCGCTAAAACAATTGTTATGAAATTTTTTCTCTAGGGAAACTCTAGCAGTCTTGAGAATTTACTCTGTGAAGTTTGGTAGCGATAGAACATGGGGCGTGGCAACTCCCATGCAACCATAATTTTAGATATCGAATAGCTTTAGAATTACATGTTGCACAACTTCAAAATTCTGTATTCGAACTCAATTTCCACGTGCTGTTTTACTGGTAACATTTTAAAGCCGTTGCAGAAGGGGCGTGACACTTTTTAGGCATTCAAACTTTTCAGTATAACTTTCGAAAAATAAGTCACAAATTTGTGAAACTCGGAAGGAATATAACATTTAGTCGTGTCCATTGACTGGAAAATTTAGGCAAGTATTGGAAACTAGGGCGTGGCACCATCAACACAGTTCAAATGTTTAATATCGAATAGCTGTGGTACTTAATATAATATTTAAATATTAATCATAATATTTAAACTCAGTATAAAGTTCATTTTTGGAAATGTCTTTCGACTAGAAAAAAAGCACGGGCATTGGAAAACGAGGTGTGACTCTGCCCATACAAACCAAATTTTTAATATCAAATAGCATTGGAAGTAAAAGTCGCTGATCAGCGAAATTCAGAATGGAGTTGCCATTTGGTAATGTCCTTCTACAATAAAACTGAGCTGAGCTTTGGACAAGTGGGTGCGCCTCCCCATACAAGCTACATTTTTGATCGAATAGGTTTTGAAGTCACAGATAAAGTACATGTGTTTGTCTAAGGCGTAGCAAAGCGCGCCGGATATTGCTAGTTTTTTATATTACGAAAAAAAACATTTTTAGTAAAACTTTTTGAATGTTAATTTTAGCACAAATACAATCTTATTAGAATAAAAGTTCAAGAATTCCACTTGACGTGGCGCCTATCTTGTCTTATTTCTTTTAAACATCGCAAAAAATTCTTCGAAATGTGGGGATTCCACTTTTTTCGAACAGCACAAGACCCTACTTGGCCAATGTCAAAATATTTTTTTTACATAAAATAAAGATGCGTCAAAAAATGTACATAACCTTACATAAATGAACCCTGAAACCTTACATTAACAAATACTTAGTGCATTTTAATGGTCGCACAATGTAATAAGTCAGATTTAAACAAACTAGCTATTATTTCATAAAGATGAAATCTATCGAGAATTCAATAAAATAATTAATATATATAGCTATATGTTGCTTATATTGTAACTGGGTTAAAGTAAAAATACGCACATTAAATCTAATAATCCGTCATTACTCATTGCTATTTTATAAATTAATGAAGAGTACTCGAAGCTCCATATCATAGAAGAAAATATCACCAAGGTCATTGAAAGTAAAATAGAGTTCATCTTTATTTTTGTTTTTGCATACAAAATTCGTATTGATATTGATTAAGCAAATTATCACAAACACAAGAACAACACTTCGTTAAATCATATAACAGAAGTTATAATAAGAATTCTTTAATTTAACCGCACTTCTTAAGTAATACTCAATTTTCACTCTTATTGTAATTAAATGTAGTGAATACAGCTCCGATATTAATACAAATACCCACGATACATAAGAAATTTTCTTAGTCACCACTGAAATAACTTGGCGACGATTTTATATCATGACCACGATAGCTTACGAATATAAGTACCATGTTGTGTGAAACCTAATCTTATCTTATTTTTATCAAAATAAAAAATACAATTGATGTGTATTTTTTTTATTAGGAATTGGTAAAAAAAGTTAATCATAAACATATGCACATTAAACTGAAATCAAAACTTATCGTAACCATAATAAATTTAAGGGGCCATGAGAACTGTAATGAAGTTTGAAGTTAAGCGATTGGTTATTTTAAGCACAGCATTTATTAATAAACAATTTTTTAGCGCTTAATACATTTTTTACTTTTGCTTCTTAATGTTTGTGGAGTACTTGAATACAAAATAAGACACTTTAAGTAATTAACTTTTATTATAAATTTATATCAGTAGGAAATTTCTATGTAAGCTTTTTGTATTCCATATGAAATCTTAGGCCGAGCACATAGCACAGAGAGTATATTATAACAAGAGATTTTATAAGAATAACTTCGCTCTGTTAATGTTAATTTCATGATGTCGCCAAGAGGACGAACTTTTTATTCTACCGTGAATGTCAACGCTTCTCTCAGAGCTTCTCTCAGAGCAGCTGAAATAGATAGACAAAATGTTTGTAGATGCTTGCAATTCTATTTGGAAACTCTCTTCAAATTCTTTTCTCTTGTCCCCTTACAAATTGGTTTCCACCACTCTGCCTATTGCCTAATGTTTGTTGTTTTTATAATCAACCACGATCGTTGTTGTTGTTGTTAGGCTATTGTAAAAAGGAAGCAATTCGCGTTGTTCGTTAGGTTGTTTTTGTTGTTGTTGAAGTCAAGTGCGAACGATGTTGTTGTTGTTATTAGCTGTCGTCGTTGTTGTTGTAGGTTTTTGTTAGATTTTGGATATTTTACGTATATCTCCTTGTGTGGCTATGAATGAATCTAAAAATAGAAATACATGTATTCAATACATTTACTGCTTCCAATTTGAATGTATGCGTTTGTCTTAAAGCTGAAATTAAATAATTTGCATTTTTGATATTTTTGCATTTTGTCGATCTCATAGAAGTTGCTGTTGAAAACACGTTGTAACTTTTGCAGTTTCAGTCGGATTGAGATAAACCAAAGGACAAAATTAAATAGAATTTATCGAATATTGATATGGCATCAAAAATAAATGTTGAACAAAATTAATCAATGCATTTTTAATATGATGTTTTTTATTATCAGATTAAAAGTAAACATTCGTAACCTTATTTTTCCAAATTTTTAATTTCTATTTTTATAATATTTTATTTGAACTACTTTTATTGGCATAGAAGCAAAATTACTAGTGTCTTATGTTTTTAAAATTAAATATTTATTAAAAATATATATGCCTATAATTAATTATTTGTTGTATTTATTTGAATATATTTAGCATGATGGTAATTGATTAGCTATTTAAAGGTTACTTCCGATATAACTCAATTTGAATATTTAAACTAATCAATTTGTATAATAAAATTCTTAAAGTTGAAAATTGACTGTCAAGCCCATATTTTGGTAGGACATTTTAACTGTCAATTCTGACTTTTGGATCTTCGACATCTTCTGAAGCTGTTTCTACTAAATTTATTTGCTGAATTAAAAGAAAATTTCATCACCTTTTCAACAAGGTTTTTTTTTTGTTAAAAATGATTTTAAACAAAAGAGATATTTAAGCAAAAATGTTTTAGGAAGGTGTTTTTAAGCAAAAAAATCTATGTTTAATAAAGAAAATTTATAAGTTTTTCTTTTAAGTCATAATAAGTCTTAATAATTCCTTGCTTCACACGTCTTTTTTAAGAGCTACGTCTTCTTTTTCAGCTAAACGTTTCATGCATTCCAGTACATTCCATTTTGCATTGCAGGCAAAGTATTTTCTCACCAATTTTGTGCCCTCGTTGAATATAATATTTGTTGTCATTTTCATTTTTTAGTTTATATTTCCTTGTAATTAGACATATCCTCATTTCTTATTTAAATTTTAATTTATTTCTTATATATTTTGAATGAATGTACATTAGGCCGGATCATTTCTATATGGATACAAAAAATGTCAACCGGTCGGGGTCTAAAAAGTTAGAGGAACTCATTAAAATGATTTCTGAATACTTTTTTTTCAAATCGGAGAAAAACCGACGAAGCAATTTTGATTCTCCTGAAGGTCCTTTTTGGTAAAAAAACATGTTTTTTACTTGTAACTTTTTATTTTTCACAGAACGCATACCCACATCTTTAATGTTTAATTTCTTACTCATACTTACATTTTGACATACAAAAATTGTTAAAATTTTGTTTCATTATAACTCTTATTGACCATCAAAAACTGCATTTTTTGCTATTTTTAAAAAGGCATTTTTTTAAAACCGCTGTAAAAGACACATTTTTTTTATTAGATTAACGTGGAATTGTTATTGTTGGAAAGGTATTAAGTTATTCTTTCTTTCTGTGTATCGCTTTCTAATAAAGCGAAATTATAAAATATAAAATATATAATATAAAATATAAAATATAAAATATAAAATATAAAATATAAAATATAAAATATAAAATATAAAATATAAAATATAAAATATAAAATATAAAATATAAAATATAAAATATAAAATATAAAATATAAAATATAAAATATAAAATATAAAATATAAAATATAAAATATAAAATATAAAATATAAAATATAAAATATAAAATATAAAATATAAAATATAAAATATAAAATATAAAATATAAAATATAAAATATAAAATATAAAATATAAAATATAAAATATAAAATATAAAATATAAAATATAAAATATAAAATATAAAATATAAAATATAAAATATAAAATATAAAATATAAAATATAAAATATAAAATATAAAATATAAAATATAAAATATAAAATATAAAATATAAAATATAAAATATAAAATATAAAATATAAAATATAAAATATAAAATATAAAATATAAAATATAAAATATAAAATATAAAATATAAAATATAAAATATAAAATATAAAATATAAAATATAAAATATAAAATATAAAATATAAAATATAAAATATAAAATATAAAATATAAAATATAAAATATAAAATATAAAATATAAAATATAAAATATAAAATATAAAATATAAAATATAAAATATAAAATATAAAATATAAAATATAAAATATAAAATATAAAATATAAAATATAAAATATAAAATATAAAATATAAAATATAAAATATAAAATATAAAATATAAAATATAAAATATAAAATATAAAATATAAAATATAAAATATAAAATATAAAATATAAAATATAAAATATAAAATATAAAATATAAAATATAAAATATAAAATATAAAATATAAAATATAAAATATAAAATATAAAATATAAAATATAAAATATAAAATATAAAATATAAAATATAAAATATAAAATATAAAATATAAAATATAAAATATAAAATATAAAATATAAAATATAAAATATAAAATATAAAATATAAAATATAAAATATAAAATATAAAATATAAAATATAAAATATAAAATATAAAATATAAAATATAAAATATAAAATATAAAATATAAAATATAAAATATAAAATATAAAATATAAAATATAAAATATAAAATATAAAATATAAAATATAAAATATAAAATATAAAATATAAAATATAAAATATAAAATATAAAATATAAAATATAAAATATAAAATATAAAATATAAAATATAAAATATAAAATATAAAATATAAAATATAAAATATAAAATATAAAATATAAAATATAAAATATAAAATATAAAATATAAAATATAAAATATAAAATATAAAATATAAAATATAAAATATAAAATATAAAATATAAAATATAAAATATAAAATATAAAATATAAAATATAAAATATAAAATATAAAATATAAAATATAAAATATAAAATATAAAATATAAAATATAAAATATAAAATATAAAATATAAAATATAAAATATAAAATATAAAATATAAAATATAAAATATAAAATATAAAATATAAAATATAAAATATAAAATATAAAATATAAAATATAAAATATAAAATATAAAATATAAAATATAAAATATAAAATATAAAATATAAAATATAAAATATAAAATATAAAATATAAAATATAAAATATAAAATATAAAATATAAAATATAAAATATAAAATATAAAATATAAAATATAAAATATAAAATATAAAATATAAAATATAAAATATAAAATATAAAATATAAAATATAAAATATAAAATATAAAATATAAAATATAAAATATAAAATATAAAATATAAAATATAAAATATAAAATATAAAATATAAAATATAAAATATAAAATATAAAATATAAAATATAAAATATAAAATATAAAATATAAAATATAAAATATAAAATATAAAATATAAAATATAAAATATAAAATATAAAATATAAAATATAAAATATAAAATATAAAATATAAAATATAAAATATAAAATATAAAATATAAAATATAAAATATAAAATATAAAATATAAAATATAAAATATAAAATATAAAATATAAAATATAAAATATAAAATATAAAATATAAAATATAAAATATAAAATATAAAATATAAAATATAAAATATAAAATATAAAATATAAAATATAAAATATAAAATATAAAATATAAAATATAAAATATAAAATATAAAATATAAAATATAAAATATAAAATATAAAATATAAAATATAAAATATAAAATATAAAATATAAAATATAAAATATAAAATATAAAATATAAAATATAAAATATAAAATATAAAATATAAAATATAAAATATAAAATATAAAATATAAAATATAAAATATAAAATATAAAATATAAAATATAAAATATAAAATATAAAATATAAAATATAAAATATAAAATATAAAATATAAAATATAAAATATAAAATATAAAATATAAAATATAAAATATAAAATATAAAATATAAAATATAAAATATAAAATATAAAATATAAAATATAAAATATAAAATATAAAATATAAAATATAAAATATAAAATATAAAATATAAAATATAAAATATAAAATATAAAATATAAAATATAAAATATAAAATATAAAATATAAAATATAAAATATAAAATATAAAATATAAAATATAAAATATAAAATATAAAATATAAAATATAAAATATAAAATATAAAATATAAAATATAAAATATAAAATATAAAATATAAAATATAAAATATAAAATATAAAATATAAAATATAAAATATAAAATATAAAATATAAAATATAAAATATAAAATATAAAATATAAAATATAAAATATAAAATATAAAATATAAAATATAAAATATAAAATATAAAATATAAAATATAAAATATAAAATATAAAATATAAAATATAAAATATAAAATATAAAATATAAAATATAAAATATAAAATATAAAATATAAAATATAAAATATAAAATATAAAATATAAAATATAAAATATAAAATATAAAATATAAAATATAAAATATAAAATATAAAATATAAAATATAAAATATAAAATATAAAATATAAAATATAAAATATAAAATATAAAATATAAAATATAAAATATAAAATATAAAATATAAAATATAAAATATAAAATATAAAATATAAAATATAAAATATAAAATATAAAATATAAAATATAAAATATAAAATATAAAATATAAAATATAAAATATAAAATATAAAATATAAAATATAAAATATAAAATATAAAATATAAAATATAAAATATAAAATATAAAATATAAAATATAAAATATAAAATATAAAATATAAAATATAAAATATAAAATATAAAATATAAAATATAAAATATAAAATATAAAATATAAAATATAAAATATAAAATATAAAATATAAAATATAAAATATAAAATATAAAATATAAAATATAAAATATAAAATATAAAATATAAAATATAAAATATAAAATATAAAATATAAAATATAAAATATAAAATATAAAATATAAAATATAAAATATAAAATATAAAATATAAAATATAAAATATAAAATATAAAATATAAAATATAAAATATAAAATATAAAATATAAAATATAAAATATAAAATATAAAATATAAAATATAAAATATAAAATATAAAATATAAAATATAAAATATAAAATATAAAATATAAAATATAAAATATAAAATATAAAATATAAAATATAAAATATAAAATATAAAATATAAAATATAAAATATAAAATATAAAATATAAAATATAAAATATAAAATATAAAATATAAAATATAAAATATAAAATATAAAATATAAAATATAAAATATAAAATATAAAATATAAAATATAAAATATAAAATATAAAATATAAAATATAAAATATAAAATATAAAATATAAAATATAAAATATAAAATATAAAATATAAAATATAAAATATAAAATATAAAATATAAAATATAAAATATAAAATATAAAATATAAAATATAAAATATAAAATATAAAATATAAAATATAAAATATAAAATATAAAATATAAAATATAAAATATAAAATATAAAATATAAAATATAAAATATAAAATATAAAATATAAAATATAAAATATAAAATATAAAATATAAAATATAAAATATAAAATATAAAATATAAAATATAAAATATAAAATATAAAATATAAAATATAAAATATAAAATATAAAATATAAAATATAAAATATAAAATATAAAATATAAAATATAAAATATAAAATATAAAATATAAAATATAAAATATAAAATATAAAATATAAAATATAAAATATAAAATATAAAATATAAAATATAAAATATAAAATATAAAATATAAAATATAAAATATAAAATATAAAATATAAAATATAAAATATAAAATATAAAATATAAAATATAAAATATAAAATATAAAATATAAAATATAAAATATAAAATATAAAATATAAAATATAAAATATAAAATATAAAATATAAAATATAAAATATAAAATATAAAATATAAAATATAAAATATAAAATATAAAATATAAATATAAAATATAAAATATAAAATATAAAATATAAAATATAAAATATAAAATATAAAATATAAAATATAAAATATAAAATATAAAATATAAAATATAAAATATAAAATATAAAATATAAAATATAAAATATAAAATATAAAATATAAAATATAAAATATAAAATATAAAATATAAAATATAAAATATAAAATATAAAATATAAAATATAAAATATAAAATATAAAATATAAAATATAAAATATAAAATATAAAATATAAAATATAAAATATAAAATATAAAATATAAAATATAAAATATAAAATATAAAATATAAAATATAAAATATAAAATATAAAATATAAAATATAAAATATAAAATATAAAATATAAAATATAAAATATAAAATATAAAATATAAAATATAAAATATAAAATATAAAATATAAAATATAAAATATAAAATATAAAATATAAAATATAAAATATAAAATATAAAATATAAAATATAAAATATAAAATATAAAATATAAAATATAAAATATAAAATATAAAATATAAAATATAAAATATAAAATATAAAATATAAAATATAAAATATAAAATATAAAATATAAAATATAAAATATAAAATATAAAATATAAAATATAAAATATAAAATATAAAATATAAAATATAAAATATAAAATATAAAATATAAAATATAAAATATAAAATATAAAATATAAAATATAAAATATAAAATATAAAATATAAAATATAAAATATAAAATATAAAATATAAAATATAAAATATAAAATATAAAATATAAAATATAAAATATAAAATATAAATATAAAATATAAATATAAAATATAAAATATAAAATATAAAATATAAAATATAAAATATAAAATATAAAATATAAAATATAAAATATAAAATATAAAATATAAAATATAAAATATAAAATATAAAATATAAAATATAAAATATAAAATATAAAATATAAAATATAAAATATAAAATATAAAATATAAAATATAAAATATAAAATATAAAATATAAAATATAAAATATAAAATATAAAATATAAAATATAAAATATAAAATATAAAATATAAAATATAAAATATAAAATATAAAATATAAAATATAAAATATAAAATATAAAATATAAAATATAAAATATAAAATATAAAATATAAAATATAAAATATAAAATATAAAATATAAAATATAAAATATAAAATATAAAATATAAAATATAAAATATAAAATATAAAATATAAAATATAAAATATAAAATATAAAATATAAAATATAAAATATAAAATATAAAATATAAAATATAAAATATAAAATATAAAATATAAATATAAAATATAAAATATAAAATATAAAATATAAAATATAAAATATAAAATATAAAATATAAAATATAAAATATAAAATATAAAATATAAAATATAAAATATAAAATATAAAATATAAAATATAAAATATAAAATATAAAATATAAAATATAAAATATAAAATATAAAATATAAAATATAAAATATAAAATATAAATATAAAATATAAAATATAAAATATAAAATATAAAATATAAAATATAAAATATAAAATATAAAATATAAAATATAAAATATAAAATATAAAATATAAAATATAAAATATAAAATATAAAATATAAAATATAAAATATAAAATATAAAATATAAAATATAAAATATAAAATATAAAATATAAAATATAAAATATAAAATATAAAATATAAAATATAAAATATAAAATATAAAATATAAAATATAAAATATAAAATATAAAATATAAAATATAAAATATAAAATATAAAATATAAAATATAAAATATAAAATATAAAATATAAAATATAAAATTATAATATATAAAATATAAAATATAAAATATAAAATATAAAATATAAAATATAAAATATAAAATATAAAATATAAAATATAAAATATAAAATATAAAATATAAAATATAAAATATAAAATATAAATATAAAATATAAAATATAAAATATAAATATAAAATATAAAATATAAAATATAAAATATAAAATATAAAATATAAAATATAAATATAAAATATAAAATATAAAATATAAAATATAAAATATAAAATATAAAATATAAAATATAAAATATAAAATATAAAATATAAAATATAAAATATAAAATATAAAATATAAAATTATAAAATATAAATATAAAATATAAAATATAAAATATAAAATATAAAATATAAAATATAAAATATAAAATATAAATATAAATATAAAATATAAAATATAAAATATAAAATATAAAATATAAAATATAAAATATAAAATATAAAATATAAAATATAAAATATAAAATATAAAATAAAAATATAAAATATAAAATATAAAATATAAAATATAAAATATAAAATATAAAATATAAAATATAAAATATAAAATATAAAATATAAATATAAAATATAAATATAAATATAAAATATAAAAATAAAATATAAAATATAAAATATAAAATATAAAATATAAAATATAAAATATAAAATATAAAATATAAAATATAAAATATAAAATATAAAATATAAAATATAAAATATAAAATATAAAATATAAAATATAAAATATAAAATATAAAATAATAAAATATAAAATATAAAATATAAAATATAAAATATAAAATATAAAATATAAAAATATAAAATATAAAATATAAAATATAAAATATAAAATATAAAATATAAAATATAAAATATAAAATATAAAATATAAAATATAAAATATAAAATATAAAATATAAAATATAAAATATAAAATATAAAAAATATAAATATAAAATATAAAATATAAAATATAAAATATAAAATATAAAATATAAAATATAAAATATAAAATATAAATATAAAATATAAAATATAAAATATAAAATATAAAATATAAAATATAAAATATAAAATATAAAATATAAAATATAAAATATAAAATATAAAATATAAAATATAAAATATAAAATATAAAATATAAAATATAAAATATAAAATATAAAATATAAAATATAAAATATAAATATAAAATATAAAATATAAAATATAAAATATAAAATATAAAATATAAAATATAAAATATAAAATATAAAATATAAAATATAAAATATAAAATATAAAATATAAAAATATAAAATATAAAATATAAAATATAAAATATAAAATATAAAATATAAAATATAAAATATAAAATATAAAATATAAAATATAAAATATAAATATAAAATATAAAATATAAAATATAAAATATAAAATATAAAATATAAAATATAAAATATAAAATATAAAATATAAAATATAAAATATAAAATATAAAATATAATAAAATATAAAATATAAAATATAAAATATAAAATATAAAATATAAAATATAAAATATAAAATATAAAATATAAAATATAAAATATAAAATATAAAAATATAAAATATAAATATAAAATATAAAATATAAAATATAAAATATAAAATATAAAATATAAAATATAAAATATAAATATAAAATATAAAATATAAAATATAAAATATAAAATATAAAATATAAAATATAAAATATAAAATATAAAATATAAAATATAAATATAAATATAAAATATAAATATAAAATATAAAATATAAAATATAAAATATAAAATATAAAATATAAAATATAAAATATAAATATAAAATATAAAAATATAAAATATAAAATATAAAATATAAATATAAAATATAAAATATAAAATATAAAATATAAAATATAAAATATAAAATATAAAATATAAAATATAAAATATAAAATATAAAATATAAAATATAAAATATAAAATATAAAATATAAAATATAAAATATAAAATATAAAATAAAATATAAAATATAAAATATAAAATATAAATATAAAATATAATATTTATAAATATAAAATATAAAATATAAAATATAAAATATAAAATATAAAATATAAAATATAAAATATAAAATATAAAATATAAAATATAAAATATAAAATATAAAATATAAAATATAAAATATAAAATATAAAATATAAAATATAAAATATAAAATATAAAATATAAAATATAAAATATAAAATATAAAATATAAAATATAAAATATAAAATATAAAATATAAAATAAATATAAAATATAAAATATAAAATATAAAATATAAAATATAAAATATAAAAATATAAAATATAAAATATAAAATATAAATATAAAATATAAAATATAAAATATAAAATATAAAATATAAAATATAAATATAAATATAAAATATAAAATATAAAATATAAAATATAAAATATAAAATATAAAATATAAAATATAAAATATAAAATATAAAATATAAAATATAAATATAAAATATAAAATATAAAATATAAAATATAAAATATAAAATATAAAATATAAAATATAAAATATAAAATATAAAATATAAAATATAAAATATAAAATATAAAATATAAATATAAAATATAAAATATAAAATATAAAATATAAAATATAAAATATAAAATATAAAATATAAAATATAAAATATAAAATATAAAATATAAAATATAAAATAAAATATAAAATATAAAATATAAAATATAAAATATAAAATATAAAATATAAAATATAAAATATAAAATATAAAATATAAAATATAAAATATAAAATATAAAATATAAAATATAAAATATAAAATATAAAATATAAAATATAAAATATAAAATATAAAATATAAAATATAAAATATAAAATATAAAATATAAAATATAAAATATAAAATATAAAATATAAAATATAAAATATAAATATAAAATATAAAATATAAAATATAAAATATAAAATATAAAATATAAAATATAAAATATAAATATAAAATATAAAATATAAAATATAAAATATAAAATATAAAATATAAAATATAAAATATAAAATATAAAATATAAAATATAAAATATAAAATATAAAATATAAAATATAAAATATAAAATATAAAATATAAAATATAAAATATAAAATATAAAATATAAAATATAAAATATAAAATATAAAATATAAAATATAAAATATAAAATATAAAATATAAAATATAAAATATAAAATATAAAATATAAAATATAAAATATAAAATATAAAATATAAAATATAAAATATAAAATATAAAATATAAAATATAAAATATAAAATATAAAATATAAATATAAAATATAAAATATAAAATATAAATATAAAATATAAAATATAAAATATAAAATATAAAATATAAAATATAAAATATAAAATATAAAATATAAAATATAAAATATAAAATATAAAATATATAAATATAAAATATAAAATATAAAATATAAAATATAAAATATAAAATATAAAATATAAAATATAAAATATAAAATATAAAATATAAAATATAAAATATAAAATATAAAATATAAAATATAAAATATAAAATATAAAATATAAAATATAATAAAATATAAAATATAAAATATAAAATATAAAATATAAAATATAAAATATAAAATATAAAATATAAAATATAAAATATAAAATATAAAATATAAAATATAAAATATAAAATATAAAATATAAAATATAAAATATAAAATATAAATATAAAATATATAAAATATAAAATATAAAATATAAAATATAAAATATAAAATATAAAATATAAAATATAAAATATAAAATATAAATATAAAATATAAAATATAAAATATAAAATATAAAATATAAAATATAAAATATAAAATATAAAATATAAAATATAAAATATAAAATATAAAATATAAAATATAAAATATAAAATATAAAATAATATAAAATATAAAATATAAAATATAAAATATAAAATATAAAATATAAAATATAAAATTAAAATATAAAATATAAAATATAAAATATAAAATATAAAATATAAAATATAAATATAAAATATAAAATATAAAATATAAAATATAAATATAAAATATAAAATATAAAATATAAAATATAAAATATAAAATATAAAATATAAAATATAAAATATAAAATATAAAATATAAAATATAAAATATAAAATATAAAATATAAAATATAAAATATAAAATATAAAATATAAAATATAAAATATAAAATATAAAATATAAATATAAAATATAAAATATAAAATATAAAATATAAATATAAAATATAAAATATAAAATATAAAATATAAAATATAAATATAAAATATAAAATATAAAATATAAAATATAAAATATAAAATATAAAATATAAAATATAAAATATAAAATATAAAATATAAAATATAAAATATAAAATAAAATATAAAATATAAAATATAAAATATAAAATATAAAATATAAAATATAAAATATAAAATATAAAATATAAAATATAAAATATAAAATATAAATATAAAATATAAAATATAAAATATAAAATATAAAATATAAAATATAAAATATAAAATATAAAATATAAAATATAAAATATAAAATATAAAATATAAAATATAAAATATAAAATATAAAATATAAAATATAAAATATAAAATATAAAATATAAAATATAAAATATAAATATAAAATATAAAATATAAAATATAAAATATAAAATATAAAATATAAAATATAAAATATAAAATATAAATATAAAATATAAAATATAAAATATAAAATATAAAATATAAAATATAAAATATAAAATATAAATATAAAATATAAAATATAAAAATATAAAATATAAAATATAAAATATAAAATATAAAATATAAATATAAAATATAAAATATAAAATATAAAATATAAAATATAAAATATAAAATATAAAATATAAAATATAAAATATAAAATATAAAATATAAAATATAAAATATAAAATATAAAATATAAAATATAAAATATAAAATATAAAATATAAAATATAAAATATAAAATATAAAATATAAAATATAAAATATAAAATATAAAATATAAAATATAAAATATAAAATATAAAATATAAAATATAAAATATAAAATATAAAATATAAAATATAAAATATAAAATATAAAATATAAAATATAAAATATAAAATATAAAATATAAAATATAAAATATAAAATATAAAATATAAAATATAAAATATAAAATATAAAATATAAATATAAATATAAAATATAAAATATAAAATATAAAATATAAAATATAAAATATAAAATATAAAATATAAAATATAAAATATAAAATATAAAATATAAAATATAAAATATAAAATATAAAATATAAAATATAAAAATATAAAATATAAAATATAAAATATAAAATATAAAATATAAAATATAAAATATAAAATATAAAATATAAAAATATAAAATATAAAATATAAAATATAAAATATAAAATATAAAATATAAAATATAAAATATAAAATATAAAATATAAAATATAAAATATAAAATATAAAATATAAAATATAAAATATAAAATATAAAATATAAAATATAAAATATAAAATATAAAATATAAAATATAAAATATAAAATATAAAATATAAAATATAAAATATAAAATATAAAATATAAAATATAAAATATAAAATATAAAATATAAAATATAAAATATAAAATATAAAATATAAAATATAAAATATAAAATATAAAATATAAAATATAAAATATAAAATATAAAATATAAAATATAAAATATAAAATATAAAATATAAAATATAAAATATAAAATATAAAATATAAAATATAAAATATAAAATATAAAATATAAAATATAAAATATAAAATATAAAATATAAAATATAAAATATAAAATATAAAATATAAAATATAAAATATAAAATATAAAATATAAAATATAAAATATAAAATATAAAATATAAAATATAAAATATAAAATATAAAATATAAAATATAAAATATAAAATATAAAATATAAAATATAAAATATAAAATATAAAATATAAAATATAAAATATAAAATATAAAATATAAAATATAAAATATAAAATATAAAATATAAAATATAAAATATAAAATATAAAATATAAAATATAAAATATAAAATATAAAATATAAAATATAAAATATAAAATATAAAATATAAAATATAAAATATAAAATATAAAATATAAAATATAAAATATAAAATATAAAATATAAAATATAAAATATAAAATATAAAATATAAAATATAAAATATAAAATATAAAATATAAAATATAAAATATAAAATATAAAATATAAAATATAAAATATAAAATATAAAATATAAAATATAAAATATAAAATATAAAATATAAAATATAAAATATAAAATATAAAATATAAAATATAAAATATAAAATATAAAATATAAAATATAAAATATAAAATATAAAATATAAAATATAAAATATAAAATATAAAATATAAAATATAAAATATAAAATATAAAATATAAAATATAAAATATAAAATATAAAATATAAAATATAAAATATAAAATATAAAATATAAAATATAAAATATAAAATATAAAATATAAAATATAAAATATAAAATATAAAATATAAAATATAAAATATAAAATATAAAATATAAAATATAAAATATAAAATATAAAATATAAAATATAAAATATAAAATATAAAATATAAAATATAAAATATAAAATATAAAATATAAAATATAAAATATAAAATATAAAATATAAAATATAAAATATAAAATATAAAATATAAAATATAAAATATAAAATATAAAATATAAAATATAAAATATAAAATATAAAATATAAAATATAAAATATAAAATATAAAATATAAAATATAAAATATAAAATATAAAATATAAAATATAAAATATAAAATATAAAATATAAAATATAAAATATAAAATATAAAATATAAAATATAAAATATAAAATATAAAATATAAAATATAAAATATAAAATATAAAATATAAAATATAAAATATAAAATATAAAATATAAAATATAAAATATAAAATATAAAATATAAAATATAAAATATAAAATATAAAATATAAAATATAAAATATAAAATATAAAATATAAAATATAAAATATAAAATATAAAATATAAAATATAAAATATAAAATATAAAATATAAAATATAAAATATAAAATATAAAATATAAAATATAAAATATAAAATATAAAATATAAAATATAAAATATAAAATATAAAATATAAAATATAAAATATAAAATATAAAATATAAAATATAAAATATAAAATATAAAATATAAAATATAAAATATAAAATATAAAATATAAAATATAAAATATAAAATATAAAATATAAAATATAAAATATAAAATATAAAATATAAAATATAAAATATAAAATATAAAATATAAAATATAAAATATAAAATATAAAATATAAAATATAAAATATAAAATATAAAATATAAAATATAAAATATAAAATATAAAATATAAAATATAAAATATAAAATATAAAATATAAAATATAAAATATAAAATATAAAATATAAAATATAAAATATAAAATATAAAATATAAAATATAAAATATAAAATATAAAATATAAAATATAAAATATAAAATATAAAATATAAAATATAAAATATAAAATATAAAATATAAAATATAAAATATAAAATATAAAATATAAAATATAAAATATAAAATATAAAATATAAAATATAAAATATAAAATATAAAATATAAAATATAAAATATTAAATATTAAATATAAAATATAAAATATAAAATATAAAATATAAAATATAAAATATAAAATATAAAATATAAAATATAAAATATAAAATATAAAATATAAAATATAAAATATAAAATATAAAATATAAAATATAAAATATAAAATATAAAATATAAAATATAAAATATAAAATATAAAATATAAAATATAAAATATAAAATATAAAATATAAAATATAAAATATAAAATATAAAATATAAAATATAAAATATAAAATATAAAATATAAAATATAAAATATAAAATATAAAATATAAAATATAAAATATAAAATATAAAATATAAAATATAAAATATAAAATATAAAATATAAAATATAAAATATAAAATATAAAATATAAAATATAAAATATAAAATATAAAATATAAAATATAAAATATAAAATATAAAATATAAAATATAAAATATAAAATATAAAATATAAAATATAAAATATAAAATATAAAATATAAAATATAAAATATAAAATATAAAATATAAAATATAAAATATAAAATATAAAATATAAAATATAAAATATAAAATATAAAATATAAAATATAAAATATAAAATATAAAATATAAAATATAAAATATAAAATATAAAATATAAAATATAAAATATAAAATATAAAATATAAATATTTTATATTTTATATTTTATATTTTAAATATAAATATTAAATATAAATATAAAATATAAAATATAAAATATAAAATATAAAATATAAAATATAAAATATAAAATATAAAATATAAAATATAAAATATAAAATATAAAATATAAAATATAAAATATAAAATATAAATATTTTAT
The DNA here is from genome assembly GCA_958299015.1 of Tetanocera ferruginea. NCBI lineage: Eukaryota > Metazoa > Arthropoda > Insecta > Diptera > Sciomyzidae > Tetanocera > Tetanocera ferruginea. Next base: position 47,722,565 of record OY282644.1, read on the forward strand.
ATTTTATATTTTATATTTTAAATATAAATATTTTATATTTTATATTTTATATTTTATATTTTATATTTTATATTTTATATTTTATATTTTATATTTTATATTTTATATTTTATATTTTATATTTTATATTTTATATTTTATATTTTATATTTTATATTTTATATTTTATATTTTATATTTTATATTTTATATTTTATATTTTATATTTTATATTTTATATTTTATATTTTATATTTTATATTTTATATTTTATATTTTATATTTTATATTTTATATTTTATATTTTATATTTTATATTTTATATTTTATATTTTATATTTTATATTTTATATTTTATATTTTATATTATATATTTTATATTTTATAATTTCGCTTTATTATAAAGCGATACACAGAAAGAAAGAATAACTTAATACCTTTCCAACAATAACAATTCCACGTTAATCTAATAAAAAAAATGTGTCTTTTACAGCGGTTTTAAAAAAATGCCTTCTTAAAAATAGCAAAAAATGCAGTTTTTGATGGTCAATAAGAGTTATAATGAAACAAAATTTTAACAATTTTTGTATGTCAAAATGTAAGTATGAGTAAGAAATTAAACATTAAAGATGTGGGTATGCGTTCTGTGAAAAATAAAAAGTTACAAGTAAAAAACATGTTTTTTTACCAAAAAGGACCTTCAGGAGAATCAAAATTGCTTCGTCGGTTTTTCTCCGATTTGAAAAAAAAGTATTCAGAAATCATTTTAATGAGTTCCTCTAACTTTTTAGACCCCGACCGGTTGACATTTTTTGTATCCATATAAAAATGATCCGGCCTAATGTACATTCATTCAAAATATATAAGAAATAAATTAAAATTTAAATAAGAAATGAGGATATGTCTAATTACAAGGAATTATAAACTAAAAAATGAAAATGACAACAAATATTATATTCAACGAGGGCACAAAATTGGTGAGAAAATACTTTGCCTGCAATGCAAAATGGAATGTACTGGAATGCATGAAACGTTTAGCTGAAAAAGAAGACGCAGCTCTTAAAAAAGACGTGTGAAGCAAGGAATTATTAAGACTTATTATGACTTAAAAGAAAAACTTATAAATTTTCTTTATTAAACATAGATTTTTTTGCTTAAAAACACCTTCCTAAAACATTTTTGATAAATATCTCTTTTGTTTAAAAATCATTTTTAACAAAAAAAAAACCTTGTTGAAAAGGTGATGAAATTTTCTTTTAATTCAGCAAATAAATTTAGTAGAAACAGCTTCAGAAGATGTCGAAGATCCAAAAGTCAGAATTGACAGTTAAAATGTCCTACCAAAATATGGGCTTGACAGTCAATTTTCAACTTTAAGAATTTTATTATACAAATTAAAAATATTTATATATTTAAAATATTCAAATTGAGTTATATCGGAAGTAACCTTTAAATAGCTAATCAATTACCATCATGCTAAATATATTCAAATAAATACAACAAATAATTAATTATAGGCATATATATTTTTAATAAATATTTAATTTTAAAAACATAAGACACTAGTAATTTTGCTTCTATGCCAATAAAAGTAGTTCAAATAAAATATTATAAAAATAGAAATTAAAAATTTGGAAAAATAAGGTTACGAATGTTTACTTTTAATCTGATAATAAAAAACATCATATTAAAAATGCATTGATTAATTTTGTTCAACATTTATTTTTGATGCCATATCAATATTCGATAAATTCTATTTAATTTTGTCCTTTGGTTTATCTCAATCCGACTGAAACTGCAAAAGTTACAACGTGTTTTCAACAGCAACTTCTATGAGATCGACAAAATGCAAAAATATCAAAAATGCAAATTATTTAATTTCAGCTTTAAGACAAACGCATACATTCAAATTGGAAGCAGTAAATGTATTGAATACATGTATTTCTATTTTTAGATTCATTCATAGCCACACAAGGAGATATACGTAAAATATCCAAAATCTAACAAAAACCTACAACAACAACGACGACAGCTAATAACAACAACAACATCGTTCGCACTTGACTTCAAAAACAACAAAAACAACCTAACGAACAACGCGAATTGCTTCCTTTTTACAATAGCCTAACAACAACAACAACGATCGTGGTTGATTATAAAAACAACAAACATTAGGCAATAGGCAGAGTGGTGGAAACCAATTTGTAAGGGGACAAGAGAAAAGAATTTGAAGAGAGTTTCCAAATAGAATTGCAAGCATCTACAAACATTTTGTCTATCTATTTCAGCTGCTCTGAGAGAAGCTCTGAGAGAAGCGTTGACATTCACGGTAGAATAAAAAGTTCGTCCTCTTGGCGACATCATGAAATTAACATTAACAGAGCATTGTTATTCTCATAAAACCTCTTGTTATAATATACTCTCTGTGCACATAGTGAAGCATAGTGAGCTTTGCTGTAACGCAAGAGCGTTTTGCTTGCGTTTCGGAGCTGTGCTGTTGAAGCTTTTCTGAGCGTTCGTTCAATCGCGATAAAAGTTGTTCACTCAACAGCATGCAAACGTTATTCACTCAAGAATATTTTATAACTTAAATTTAACCAACTTAACTTGCAACGAACTTACTTTTCTTTAAGATGGTTAGCTAAATAAAATGCATTATCGTTATTGTTTTTGCCACGCGAAATTAAAATTCGCAAGAATTAAGCAAAAATGAAATGCACGTACATTTGCAAGCAAACGCTCTAAAAAGCGGTACGATGCGTTTGCTAGCTAAACCCTAGTGATAGCTTTGATTGATTTTTGTACAACGTCGTGGTGTCAACACGTATTATTATGCGCTCTTGATAAATTGACCAAAACTCTTTATAAACAAGCTTAAAAAATTCAAAATGCCTTGTATTTGTGCAACTAAAGTCGATCGCCATCTGGACGATGAAAAAAAAATAAAATGTTTTGATTGCAATGAGTTTTTCCATTGCCACTGCGTGAATTTTAAAAAAGTGATGTAGAATTTATGCAAAAACACAATCAATTCTATAAATGTGATGCCTGTCTCTCGGCTCGGCGCTCATCGATTCGTTCTCCTATTATTCTTCCTAAATTACAACAAACATCGGCACAATCAAATAAAAACAGTGAAGTGCCGCAAAAACCTATCGCGAAAAATGAGTCATCAGCCACTCCACAAACCGAATCGACTACGTATTTACTCAAGTTGATCGAGAAGCAGAACCAGATAATGGAAGAACGGCTTGAAAAACATAGCGAAATCATCGCATCACAAATTGCCGCTCAAATAAATGAAAATCTCACCACCGCAATACAAACAAGTGAGAAAAGAATTTTAGAGGAGCTCCGCCTCAATGTTGCAGACATGCGCCGCGAAATTTTTGAAGTTACCACGAGAGTGAGCCACCTTGAAAAGAAAGCAGCTGATATAGCTTTGCTAAGAGCTGAGATAGATGACCTAAAAACGCATCTCGAACGTCAGGAAAATTCAGCTGTCGCATGTGATCTTCGCATCAACGGTATTCCCCATAACAGCAACGAAAATCTTTATGCAATTTTTTCTAATATATGCTCATCTGTTAATTTCGTGCCACCAAACATTAAAACAATTTTTCACATAAAAGGCACCAAATCCGCGCGCGCCACCAATGACGCACCAATAATAATAAAGCTTGCCACACCGTATGATCGAAATCAGTTTCTCAAATCGGTTGCACTTCATCGCCGCGCGAGCAACGACTTGCTACGCCTACATCACGCTGGCTTTCAATCACAGCAGCCAATTTACATTAACGAAAGCTTAACAAAATCCAACTTTAAAATACTGCAAGCTGCCCTACGAACTAAAAGGCAAAAACAACTTGTTGCTGCTTTTTCTTACCGTGGGTTTGTTTATATTAAACGCAGAGAGGGTGAAAAAGCAGAATGTGTAGAGAATATTGAGAAACTGCAGGCACTCATTGCAGCCGAATCTACCGAGCAACAAAACAACAACTGCTTAGGCGATGGTCAATTTTTTCGATAGTCACTCAACCGAAGCTGCTTTGTTTACTTTTTTCACGCTACCTGATACGAAGTGCCAACAATGTTATCAACGTTTATTATTTCTTATTAATCTCTTTTTATATTCAAACTCTTCTTATTTTTGCGTTTGCCTCATCTTCATCTTATTTCATATTTTGTTTACATATAGTTATGGATCAATATTATTGCAACATGAATATAAGAAAAATGCACGCGTTATCATACACATTTTAAACAATGAATATTGCGGGTGATCCGAATAGTTCCAAAGACAATTTATATAATTTGATACGGATTCTATGCAAGCAAAGAAACGGTTTTAAGGTTTGTCACATAAATGCACAAAGTTTAATGAATAAAATGGATGAACTGAGGTATGTTTTTGAGGGCTTTGATGTAGATATAATTTGTGTGTCTGAGACATGGTTCAACGTCGAAATTCCAAATGTATTGTTTATGTTAAATGGATTTAAAATCTTTCGAGCAGACAGACAGCGACATGCTGGAGGTGTGGCCATCTATGTGCGAAATAATATTTCTTGTAGGCTTATTAAAAAAATCTGGTCCCGATAGTCCTATTGAGTTTGTGTTCATCTCCGTCTCGAATGGTTGTGAGAAAATGCTTATTGGTACTGTTTACCGTCCAAATCGTAATGTCGACACTTCTTCTCTCATAAGCACCATTGAAAACCTATCTTTATCCTATGCGCACACTATCATAGCAGGAGACTTTAATAGCAACATAATTATGGAAAGTCACTTTACTAATGACATGCGCGATTTAGGGCTTTTTTCAGTAAATAACTCCACACCTGCTCATTTCACACATTCTACTGATACTCTACTAGATTTATTCTTTGTAAATAACCTATATAAAGTTCTTCTTTACGATCAATTGTCAGCACCGAATTTTTCCAAGCACGATCTTATCTTTCTTGCTTTTGATTTTCATATGGAAAAGTTGCCTTTTTCTTTCAGTTTTCGTGATTTTAAACACATTGATTATATGATGCTTGAGCAAGAAGCACGAAAGATAAACTGGCAGTTTATTTATGAAATGCCATCGGTTGATAATCAGGTTAATTTTTTGCAACAAAATATTTTAAAACTATTCAATGAATTTGTGCCAATCAAAACTAAAAATGTTAAAATTCAGCAACAACCTTGGTTTAACGCCTATATTAAAAGAACTATTACGGCACGAAACGTGTCATACAACCGTTGGAAGCAATTTAAAACACCAGAGTTGTATGCTGAATTTAAAGAAATGAGGAAAAAGGCAAATAATGATATAGCAGCTGCTAAGAGGAGATTTTATGGTGAAAAATACAAAAATGCAGTTGATTCAAAAAAGATTTGGAAAGAAATTCGAGAAATTGGAGTTGGTAAAAAATTGTCTGCCGTAAGTGATGCTATCGATGTGAATGAACTTAACCGTAATTTTGTGAATATACCAATGCCTATAGTTGATGATATCGCTTATGAAAGCTCAAATGGTCCGTTGTCCTCCGTCCTCAGTTCAGATACAACTTTTTCTTTCCGTTGCGTTGATCAAAATGAGGTAATGTCCAGTCTGTTGTCAATAAAGTCAAGCGCCGTGGGTTTCGATGAAATCCATCCATTATTTCTAAAAATCCTACTTCCTGTAGTTTTACCATACATAACCCACATTTTTAATACGATTCTCACTACTTCTATCTTCCCAAAATACTGGAAGCCAAAATTATTCCAATACCCAAATCTTTCAGCGAATATCGACTTATCGCAATTCTGTCTTACATGGCTAAGGCTTTTGAAGTAATTCTATACCGTCAAGCTAACATATATCTGCGACAATAAGTTGCTAACAGATCGGCAGTCAGGATTTAGGGCAAAGAGGGGTTGCGTTACAGCTCTAATAGATGTAGCTGAAGAGATAAGAGCAGGCTTGGATGATAAAAAAATAAGCTTTTTAATTCTACTTGATCATTCTAAGGCCTTTGATACAGTCGACCATGGCATCCTTTATATGAAATTATGCAACATGTTTAACTTCTTCATACAGCAGCAAACCTGTTCAGGTCATATCTTTCTAATAGATCTCAAGCTGTATTTTTCAATAACATGAGATCAGAATTCCTGAAGGTTAACAGGGGAGTACCTCAGGGCTCTGTTCTTGGGCCTCTCTTGTTTTCCATCTATGCAAATGACTTGCCCACAGCTCTTCAAAATTGCCAAGTCCATATGTACGCTGACGACGTGCAATTGTATTTAAGCTGTAAACCTGACTGTATTTCTAATTGTATTTCTATCATAAACAACGACTTAGCACGCATAACAACTTGGGCAGGAAAAAATGGCTTGTGTCTTAATCCTAGAAAGTCGACATGTATTGTAATCTCTAAAAAATCAGTCGATATTTCGGAATATCCTAGAATCATGTTGAACAATTGCTCGATTGACTTTGTTGATTCAGCTAAAAATCTCGGAGTTATTTTTAATAGGACTTTGACCTGGAATACACACATAGGCACTACAATAGGCAAGGTTTATGGAATGCTTAGGGTACTGAGGGTTTCACAACATTTTACACCACTTAAAATAAGATTTCTTATAGCTAAAGCTTACATCCTCCCTACGCTTCTTTATGCCTGCGAAATTTTTGCAAATTGCGATTCTGTTGGTAAACAAAAACTAAATGTTGCATTTAACAACATAGCTAGATACATTTTTGGATTAAAACGTACAGATCATGTATCCCAATATGCAAAAAAGCTCTGCAACATGACCTTTGAAAACGTTCTTAAATTTTGTACTTTACTCTTGCTGCATAAGGTGTTATACACTGGTGAACCAGCTTATTTGCACAACCGTATTACTGCTTCACGTTCCAATCGGTCCTACTCGTTGATTCAATTGCGACACTTTTGTTTGACATCTGAAAGGCAATTCTTAGTATTTGCAATTCGTCTTTGGAACTCGTTACCTCCTTTTGTTCGATCAATTCAAAACGCCGTGCAATTTAAAAAAATGTTATTTACTCATCTCTCATTGTTGCAATAATCTTTATTCTTTCGGAAAATTAATTTTTTCATTCCTTTATTAATAGCGTATATTTAAAATTCTTAAATTTCGTAAATTTAGAATCAAATCAAATTACATGTTTGTCACTAACTCTCTGGAAGAAGCATTGTTTTTACTTTATCTGTTTTTATTTATCGCTTTTAATTATCTTTACTCATGAATATTATTAATGTTAGTAAAGCCATAATTAATTTTAATATTTTAATTTTAATAATTAATTAATCAACTTTATTGTAAACTAAATTTTTAATTATGTCACAAAATACCATCATCTATGATGCCAGTGCATTAATCATAAGGTTCTTACCTTGTAGCACTGGTATATCAAATAATAAAATACAAATACAAATACAAACGCACCGAAAAGCACCGCTCATATGCTTCACCATGATGTAAGGAAAGAAGGCGGTAGCAAGTTTTTCCACAAACCATAAATTTCTTTCTTCCTGTCAAAAACTTGCGAGCGAAAGAGCGGAATAGTTGATAAGTGTCACAAAATACTTTTTTTTGTTTGTTGCAAGATAAACAAAGTGTTATTGTTTTAATAGTAAATTACAATTGTGTAAATTAAGTATAAATAATTTTTTAATACAATTGTAATGTGTTGTTGTATTGTGTACCACTTACACGCAGTTTTCTCCGCCCATTCACATTGTTAGCCATTTAATAGTTGGAGCAGTTGGATCTTAAACGTGCGCTGGAAGGTTTCACAGACATGAAGCTTTGACCAGCATGCAGACTTTCTTGCATTCCCATCCTGTCTTCTATAAGAGCATACGGAATGCACACCATATAATGCATAATGCCGCAACTGATGTAAACCACCACAAAAGAACTGGTCATGGCAATGAGGTTAGGTCGAACGCTATATGGAAGAAGCAGCAGTCCGTTTATTGAAATCTTTATAATTATGCCTATTTATGCACAACGCACAGCGTCTCACACGTGTTTTTTTATTGGCCACTATTAAATTTGCTTAAATCATTAATAAAATAAACTTGCACGAATTTCACAGACTTTATTTTGATTCCAATTCACCATCAGCTGTTTTTGACAGGAACGGGGAAACATAAATTTATCCTTGTGAGAGAAAAGTGTCAAGCTCGCTATCGCCTTCTTTTTGCATCATCTACTTCACTATGAGCACAGTCATAATAAAGCATGAAACAGTTATTTCGCAAGCAAAACGCTTCGCTCAAAGCAATGCGTTTCCTTATACTTCTCTGTGTTAGAGAAACCAGTTTTGTAGTCAGAGCTCACATTGCGTCATAGAATCGTTATATTTCTCTTGTCGATTGCTCTTTTGCTGCACTTTATGCTGTTTCATAAAAGACAACGTGTTTCACGTGTTTTTTTTTATATTGAATTAAACCAAAAATCAGTTTTAAGCAAAATGCCGCGAGGTAAAATATTGTCGAATGAATATTGGCATACAACGAGTCTGCACTAACAACATCTAAAATTTTGTCATAAATCATAATAATTATATGAAAAATAATAATCAGTTGGCAAAAAATTGGCGCTATGCTATCAAAAATGATGAAAGCACCCCATCTTTTGCCACGGCACACAGTGGCTTCAAAGTGGAATTTTTTTCATGCTGAAATTCTTATTCGTTTTTTTTCATTTAAGTTGAGAAATGTTTCAATAACATATTTAAAAAAAAATCTGACATAAGTCTTCTCAATTTTTGTGGACGAGCAGTAAATATCGGCAAAATTTTTCCTATCAAAAACAGCCATGATTTTAAGTCGGACTTCAGTGGGAACTGCTCCGACATAATTGTTTGTATTCACTTAAATCTTTTTATAAACAATATTGTGAAATACATTTTTTTATTGATTATAATTTAATAATAATTATTTAAATTTTTATTTTTGTTATTTTTTTTATAATTGTGTTTTTTTTTAATAATTTTATTAAGACCATGTGTCTGGAGTATATGGCAACCACAAATCATCTAATTCTCTCATTTTATTAATTATTTACAACTTATTAAAATTGTTGTCGCATTGATTTTGTTTTTTTTTGGATTCGCCAAGGGAGTGTGGAATCTACATGGATACGTATAGCCAGTACTATACGCTTGCACAACTCACATTCTAAAATCTGTCCGGATCAACCGGAACAGACAGAATGCACCTACGTACTAAAACACACACACCTAGTTGGCGAAGTATGAATTTCCACAAAGCACATTAATTGGCTTTTCAGCGGAACTTAAATATTTTATAACAAAAACATGAATTTATTAAGTATTTTTGAATTTAAGAAATTAAACAACATCTAATAAATAGTAAACTTTACATAAAACTCAAAAACAAAGAGACCAAAGTAACTAAAAATAATATGAATTTTACTAGTTTGCGAATCCCAAGAATCTACGTGGAAAATAGATTTGTAGTAAATAATATTATTCCTGCAACCCTTTTTATAAATTGGACTTATGTACAATTTTTTCCAAAATATTGGAAAATGACTTTTGTTGAAAAGCAAAGAAAGTGGTTGACACAAAATGGAACCGCATTGAGTTAACACTGCGGAAGGAAATTCATCGGGTCCAGCATTAAAGTCCTTATCGATCGATCCGATATACTTTAAGATATCCTCAGAGGATATAGGATATATAAAGGATATAGGTTCCAAGGAAACTTTGGGCCCTGAATTCATATATTCAAAATACTCTTCATCAGGATTGAAAGAATCAGAACAAAATTATTCTTTGAAAAGATTGGCAAACAAGCCAAAAATTTTAACGGGATCGTCACTAAATCCATTAATGGTTTTGAATGACGAAGGGAATCCATCAGATTTCTTTTTTGTGAATATGAATCCCCAAAATTTCTTTAGATCAGATAATATCCTTAACTTAATATTGTCTAAATATTGATGATATAATGCAGCTGCGCTATTTTCAAATTCCAGAAACAAACATTTGTAAGTTTCCAGGTCATTTAAGTCTAAGCTACAGACATATTTCTTCCAGGCCCTATTCCTGTTGTTGCAAAGAGTTTTCAAATCCTTTGTACACCAAGGATACGAAGAATTTTTCGCAATCGTGGCTGTATGGCACGGATTGAGAAAACATAGCAAAGAGCTCTATGTAAAAAAAATTAATGGAATCATCAAGATTATTTCCATTTATGTACTCTTAAATTACATTAAGCTTGCTATGAAGTAAATGATTCAACTTCAAAAAGTAAGCTTTTTTAAAGTTGAATTCATAAACCTTTTCTATTGAACTCGAATTTACTATATTCTCTCTGTCAGATTTGTACCAGTTGCTCAATGGTGGAAGATATTCATCAACAGTCGTTAGAGCATGGACAGCCCTCTTAGCAATGATATTGTTACTGTCTGTAGTTAAGACCAGGTCAAGAAGTCGATTAAGACTATTGTAAATACAACTTACTTGTTGTAGGTCGGAACATATATTATCAACAAATATATGTTCTTGACGAGTCTTCGAATTAGATGCATAGAAATATGTATCATCGTCAGAAGAATGCCATTTTAGGTCAGGCAGATTAAAATCGCCCAACAATAAAATGTCGTCATTAACGTCAAGTATACTTATTATAAATTCTATGCAATCAGCAAGGCTTGCATAGACCTCCGTACTGCTCTTTGGAGGAACATACGCATTAATAACATATACAGTGAACCGATAAACTATTCGTCTCATCGCTCCTACTGATAAAAAGTAAAAATTGCTATAACTAGTCTTGACAACTGATACTCTTAAAATTGTTTTTTCTTTAGTCTCAACTCTCTTCTTTGTTAAACAAAAGACCAAACGCCATTATTTTTATAACTTGTTTTGTTTTTGTTTTAATTGCAAATAAAGTCAGTAGCTACACATCGAAAAAGTATTCGTCTGCATGATATCAACACAAGCAACAATAATAAGAAACAGATGTAACGGTGTCTCTCTTGAGTGTTTTAGATTTATTTGTTGTAATATTTATTTTTCATAGTTTTTCTGTAGAATTTGTGTAGATTGCGTTAACTTTTTAAAGAAGCAATGATTTTAGTTTAAAATATGGGGCGTAAAGGACGCGAAACTACTCCCGAAGAGCGAAAATCATCATAAATTTGTTTAAACAGGGTAAATGCTATAAAAATATTAGTGAAATTGTTGAAAGATCAGTTACAACCGTCAAGAGTATTGTGTATAGATTTAAAAAAACTAAAACAGTGAAAAATGCACCAAGAACAGGTCGTCCTCAGAAGTTGACTGAAAGAGAAAAAAACAACATTATCAGAAAAATTAAAAAAAATCCACGATTGAGTGCACCGAAGATTGCTGCTGAAATTCTTAGCGAGTCGGGCATGTCTATATCAGACGACACAGTGCGTAACGTGCTCCATCAGCGTGGTTACAATGGTAGGGTGGCCCGTAGGAAGCCATTTATTGGTAAAATAAATAAGAAAAAGTGATTGGACTATGTCCAAAAGTATAAAAAAATGGAATTGAGTTCTGGAAAAAGGTAATTTTTACTGATGAAAGCAAATTCAACATTTTTCAATCTAATGGTAAGGTTATGGTTTGGAGAAAACGGTATTGTGAAATGCTTGAAAAAAATTTAACCGCTTCAGTAAACACGGCGGTGGTAGGCTCATGGTATGGGGCTGTATAAGTGCGAATGGGGTAGGTAACTTATGTGTTTTCGAAGGCACCATGGACCACAAGTTTTATGTAAACATTTTAAAAGATCATCTGCATACTAGCATCGAAAAAATGGGCTTATCTGAGGATTATATATTCACCCAAGATAATGACCCAAAACACACTGCGCAAAATACAAAGCTTTGGTTGCTATATATTACACGCTCTTGGATGGAAGCACCACCGCAGTCACCAGATGTAAACCCGATTGAACATCTTTGGGATGTTTTGGAACGGAAAATCCGCACAAAGCAAATATCTAATAAAAGCGACTTAAGAACAGCTTTGCTGGAAGAATGGCAGTTAATATCAAAAAACGAAACTGAAAATCTTGTCAATTCTATGCCTCGAAGACTTGAAGCTATAATAAAAAGCAAAGGAGGGCCTACAAAATATTAAAGTATAAACAGAAAATTTGAAAATACTAACATAAATCCTTATTCATTTACTGTAAATATTCACTTAATAAATTCCACGTTATCTAGACGAATACTTTATCGGTAAGAATAAGACATACAATTTTCATTTTCCTTTAAAAAATAATGATATTTGTTCGAAAATATTTTTATGTTTTTTAGTAAATAAAGAAGATATTTCAAGCTTAACAGATTACAATTTAAAGAGTTTTAATTATCAAGCTTTGTGAAAGAAATTTTGATTTCTTATTACTAGGTTCAATAAGACGAATAGTTTATCGGTTCACTGTACATTGGAATTACAATGTATAACCTTAACGCATTCAGGTTTTTAACTTCAAATTCAACCTTTTCCATTTCAAATTAAACTTTTTCCAATTCAAATTAAACTTTTTCATTTCAAAAAAAACTTTTTCCATGTTTTTTTTTCCATGTTTTTCCATTCCATGGAAAAAGTTTTTTGTGAAATGGAAAAGTTTGATTTGATTTGGAAAAAATTTAATTTGAAATGGAAAAGGTTGAATTTGAAGTTAAAAACCTGTATTAGTTCAATATTAGAAGAGCAGGGAATATTCGATTACATGTTAATAATTCAATGAAAATCAAAAATAAATCTTTTTCTTGGCTGAGGTTTAATTTGAAATGGAAAAACTTTTTTTTTGAAATGGAAAAAGTTTAATTTGGAATGGAAAAAGTTTTATTTGAAATGGAAAAAGTTTTTTTTGAAATGGAAAAGTTTAATTTGATTTGGAAAAATTTAATATGAAATGGAAAAAGTTGAATTTGAAGTTAAAAACCTGTATTAGTTCAATATTAGAAGAGCAGGGAATATCAATAAAGAAACTGATAAAGGAGTTCCTTGCAGCTAATAGGACACCACCACCAACAGCGGAAGTACTGTCAGCGTATCTGTCCTTTCTAAAAACTTGGAAACTATTGTCAAACAATTCCAAGTCAGTTATGCTTGCGTTGAGCCACGTTTCAGTTAACGCGATAATATCTTCTGAGAATTTCTGGGTTGACAAAAATATGTCACGCGTCTTAGATCGTAATCCCCTTACATTTTTATAGTAAAGGGATAGCCTATTTAGTTTTTTGGGTCTGACGGACGATATTATTTGACCTTCCAGACTTATTTTTAGGCTTGAACTCAGATACGAGAATATTATCGCCCCACAAATTAGAGTTAAGAACATTTGCAAACTCTTCAGCTGCAACGGTTAAAATAAAGGAGGCGTGGGATGGTTGTTTATTACCTATTTTCTTATAAACGCAAAACGCATTATGACTTAGTAAATTATTATGTTTGACAAACGTTAATATATTATTAATTGTTGTATCGGGTTGAAGACGCGAAATAAAAACCATTTTTTTCCTCGACACTGCCCTCAAATTTATGATTGTTGGGCTGAGTAGAAGATGGTGTCGAAACAGTGTTGGGCAAAATTCAATTGTTTTTACAATTAATGATTACAATTAATTAATTGTTAATTGTGTGCCCAGCAATTAGCAATTAATCAATTGTTAATTGCAACTTTTGCAATTAACAATTAATCAATTGTTAATTGCAACTTTTGCAATTAACAATTAATTAATTGTTAATTGCGACTTCTACAATTAGCAATTAATTAATTGTTAATTGCAATAATTAATTAGACTAAAAAAATAACAATTAAATTGCAGAAACATGAAATATCTTTTTTTAATTATGATTCTATGGCCAATCGGATGCAGTGGGATTATCAGAGGTCACAGGTGGGTCATTGGCACTTTAATGGGTTCCATGGAACATTTGAACATAATTGGATGATTCTTTGGTCAATCGGATGCAGTGGGATTATCTGAGGTCACAGGTGGGTCATTGGCACTTTAATGGGTTCCATGGAACATTTGGACCAATATGGATGATTCTATGGCCAATCGGATGCAGTGGGATTATCTGTGGTCATAGGTGGGTCATTGGCACTTTTATGGGTTCCATGGAACATTTGGACATAATTGGATGATTCTTTGGCCAATCGGATGCAGTGGGATTATCTGTGGTCACAGGTGGTTCATTGGCATTTTTATGGGTTCCATGGAACATTTGGACATAATTGGATGATTCTTTGGCCAATCGGATGCAGTGGGATTATCTGAGGTCACAGGTGGGTCATTGGCACTTTAATGGGTTCCATGGAACACTTGGACCAAAATGGATGATTCGAAGGCCAATCGGATGCAGTGGGATTATCTGAGGTCATAAGTGGCATTGGCACTTTTATGGTTCCATGGAACATTTGGACCAAAATGGATGATTCTATGGCCAATCGGATGCAGTGGGATTATCTGAGGTCATAGGTGGGTCATTGGCACTTTTATGGGTTCCATGGAACATTTGGACATAATTGGATGATTCTTTGGCCAATCGGATGCAGTGGGATTATCTGAGGTCACAGGTGGGTCATTGGCACTTAAATGGGTTCCATGGAACACTTGGACCAAAATGGATGATTCTCTGGCCAATCGGATGCAGTGGGATTATCTGAGGTCATAGGTGGGTCACTGGCACTTTTATTGGTTCCATGGAACATTTGGACATAATTGGATGATTCTTTGGCCAATCGGATGCAGTGGGATTATCTGTGGTCACTGGTGGTTCATTGGCACTTTTATGGGTTCCATGGAACATTTGGACATAATTGGATGATTCTATGGCCAATCGGATGCAGTGGGATTATCTGAGGTCACAGATGCGTCATTGGCACTTTAATGGGTTCCGTGGAACATTTGGACATAATTGGATGATTCTATGGCCAATCGGATGCAGTGGGATTATCTGAGGTCACAGGTGGGTCATTGAAACTTTAATGGGTTCCATGGAACATTTGGACCAAAATGGCCATGTCCATGGCCATAGAATCATCCATTTTGGTCCAAATGTTCCTTGAACCCATTAAAGTTCCAATGACCTGTCTATGACCTAAGAAAATCCTATTGCATCCGATTGGCCATAGAATCACCCATTTTGGTCCAAATGTTCCATGGAACTCATAAAAGTTCCAATGACCCGCTTATGACCTCAGATAATCCCATTGCATCCGATTGGCCATAGAATCATCCAATTATGTCCAAATGTTCCATGGAACCATTAAAAGTTCCAATAACCTTCCTGTGACCTCAGATAATCCCATTGCATCCGATTGGCCATAGAATCACCCATTTTGGTCCAAATGTTCCATGGAACCCATAAAAGGTGCAACGACCCGCCTATGACCTCAGATAATCCCATTGCATCCGATTGGCCATAGAATCATCCATTTTGGTAGAAATGTTCCATGGAACCCATAAAAGTTCTAATGACCTGTCTATGACCTCAGATAATCCCACTGCATCCGATTGGCCATAGAATGATCCAATTATGTCCAAATGTTCCATGGAACCCATTAAAGTGCCAATGACACACCTGTGACCTCAGATAATCCCACTGCATCCGATTGGCCAAAGAATCATCCAATTATGTCCAAATGTTCCATGGAACCCATCAAAGTGCCAATGAACCAGCTGTGACCTCAGATAATCCCACTGCATCCGATTGGCCATAGAATCATCCAATTATGTCCAAATGTTCCATGGAACCCATAAAAGTGCCAATGAACCACCTGTGACCTCAGATAATCCCACTGCATCCGATTGGCCATAGAATCATCCAATTATGTCCAAATGTTCCATGGAACCCATCAAAGTGCCAATGACCCACCTGTGACCTCAGATAATCCCACTGCATCCGATTGGCCAAAGAATCATCCAATTATGTCCAAATGTTCCATGGAACCCATAAAAGTTCCAATGAACCACCTGTGACCTCAGATAATCCCACTGCATCCGATTGGCCAAAGAATCATCCAATTATGTCCAAGTGTTCCATGGAACCCATAAAAGTTTCAATGACCCACCTGTGACCTCAGATAATCCCACCGCATCCGATTGGCCAGAGAATCATCCATTTTGGTCCAAATGTTCCATGGAACCCATCAAAGTGCCAATGACCCACCTGTGACCTCAGATAATCCCACTGCATCCGATTGGCCAATGAATCATCCAATTATGTCCAAATGTTCCATGGAACCATTAAAAGTGCCAATGACCCACCTGTGACCTCAGATAATCCCACTGCATCCGATTGGCCATAGAATCATCCAATTATGTCCAAATGTTCCATGGAACCCATTAAAGTGCCAATGACGCACCTGTGACCTCAGATAATCCCACTGCATCCGATTGGCCATTGAATCATCCAATTATGTCCAAATGTTCCATGGAACCCATTAAAGTGGCAATGACCCACCTGTGACATCAGATAATCCCACTGCATCCGATTGACCAGAGAATCATCCATTTTGGTCCAAATGTTCCATGGAACCCATCAAAGTGCCAATGACCCACCTGTGACCTCAGATAATCCCACTGCATCCGATTGGCCATAGAATCATCCAATTATGTCCAAATGTTCCATGGAACCCATTAAAGTGCCAATGACGCACCTGTGACCTCAGATAATCCCACTGCATCCGATTGGCCATTGAATCATTCAATTATGTCCAAAGGTTCCATGGAACCCATTAAAGTGGCAATGACCCACCTGTGACATCAGATAATCCCACTGCATCCGATTGGCCAGAGAATCATCCATTTTGGTCCAAATGTACCTTTAATTGTACCTTTAATTTAAAAAAGTTAATTGCCAACGATTTAATTGTATTTTGCAATTACTTCAGGTTAGTCTAAATAAATTAATTGCAGAGTACAATTAATGATTAATTGCAATTGATATTAATTGCAATTAAATCAATTGCAATTAATTTTTTAATCAATTAATTAATTGATTGAAATTTTAATTGATTGATGCCCAACACTGTGTCGAAATAATGACTGTGTTAGTATTCTACGAAGGCATAACAGACGGCAGCTTAGCCTGATAATTGCGACGCTTATTTTGTTTATTTTTATTTTAATTTGTTTTTTATTTTTCCTCTTAATTTTAAGAACTTTTAAGGTCCTTGTCTGATGGATCCATTGTTTGAGTTCCGCAAGAAACAGTTTGCAAGAAAGAACTTGAGACATCTTCCGATGTAGAATTCTCATCATATACGTTGGTACTTGATGCTGAATTAACTTCGCTAAAAAATGTAACAATTTTTCTAAAATTGTTATTTAACGAGTTAAGACTTTCTCCAAAATGCTTAATTTTAGCATAAAGTTCATCTGGGGAAAGGGCCCTGCACGTAGCACAGTACCAACGAAGACCTGACCGAACAGATATTAAATCGTTAAGGCACGATTTTGAGATTCCACCGCAAGAAGCATGGAACATTTGCCCACATGGGCCAGAACAACTGAACATACGATTCAGGATATTTTGTCTACTGCATAGCTCGTTAAGAGAACAAGCAGCGATATTTTCAGACGAAAAATAATTCATTGCAAAAAAAATTAATTTTTTTGCGAGCAAATGTTTTTTAATGCAAAATGCGCTTAAGGGTTAATGTAGTGAAAAAGTATGTTGACAACAACAACGTTCACTGAACAGGCGATAAACAAACACCGCACAAAGAGGAATGAGAAAAAAAAAAACAAAACAAACAAGCAAAGCTTGTTGCAACAAAAGACAAAATTATATTAAATTTAATAAAAATTGAACACAATAGCACAAAATGACACGGATAAATTAATAAAAAAGTACAAAACATAAATTAACATTAATTTATTTATTCTTTTTTTTTAATTTGTATACTTAACATTCAGGATTTGCACAAATAAACACAAATTTAAAACATTCACTCTAAAAACAAAACCGACACCGATAAACAGACAATATCAACTGAATTTACCGCCAAATTTACGTGGAGATTGAAGCGAAGTTTTGTATCCATAATCACACCAAGATCAACAAAACTATGTAATTTATGCTTTGAGTAGTTCTACGTAAGAATGTCATTGATTTACATTTTTTCAAGCAATGGTTTAATATGTTGAAGTTACACCAATCCACTAGTCTGTTTAAATCTGATTGTAAAAGGTGTTGTTCGTCGAGTGACTCGTAGGTAAGAAAAAGTTTCACGTCGTCAGCATACATTAAGACGTCACAGTGTTTTATTAACGAGGGTAGGTCATTAATAAATAGTAAGAATAAAATGGGTCCAAGATGTTATTTCCCTTACGGAACACCAGATGTAGCCATAATATTTTGTGATAGAGAATTCTTATAAAAAACTCTTTGAGAAATTCGCGATAGATACGATTTTATCCAATTTAGCAATTTGATGGGAAACCCAATAAGCTGAAGTTTTTTCAATAGAAGATTATGATAGACGCTGTCAAAAGCTTTGCTCCATTCCGTATAAATAACACCAGTCTGTTTTCCCAAAGTAAAACCTTTTATTACACGTGTTGTAAACTCCAAAAGGTTTGTTGAAGTTGATTTACCCTTTAAAAAACCATGTTGAGTGACAGAAATGGAGGAAGATACGAAGTGGGTTAGTTGTTCCGTTATGATTTTCTCAAATAACTTAGAAATCGCGCTTAATTTGGCGATGCCTCGATAATTAGTGACATCAATTTTGGAGCCATATTTGTGAAAGGGTTTTATAAATGAATCTTTGCATAAAATGGTAAAAAGACCACTTTGCAAGAAAATGTTAGATAGAGGAGCACACAGGTTGTCTGCATATACCTATAAAATTCAACTCGGGATTTCATCTGGGCCGGTCGAAAAAGAGTAATTAACTTGTCGGAAGTGATGCATAACAATAATTGAGTCTATTACTGGAGTTTCAAAAGAGGCAGTAAAAGATTTTATCCGATTGGATTTATTTGGATAAAATTGTTTGCTCTTTAAACTCGTCGTTTTTGTACAGCTTAAAAGCTAGTTGCGTTCAGTTGGTGGCCCCGACGTGATAGTTAGTAATCGTTAGACTTTCACCTTCGGTGCTATCGTGCACAAAATATGCACAAAATTTCGTTTTTGTTAGCCCAACTGTAAATGCCAAGAATCGTTTGAGTTGCTTTTTTCAGCAGCATAAAGTAAATAGTTACCGCTACCCATATACATAAATTCATACGGCAACTTTAACAAAATATAAATTGCATAAAAATAGCTCCAGCTGACGCTGATAAAGCTGCTTCACAGCTAACGTTCTTCAAAAGGAAAAGTTCGTCCCTTCTTAACAGGGCGCCTCGACTGGCAATAAATTATTGCTTTTCATCTGTCAAACAACATAAATTACCAATGCAAACCGCTTAATTGCCATGGTTGGCAATATATGCCATGCATATATTGCAAACACGTAGTTGGAAATGAGCTGTCATTTTTATTGTTTGACAGCCATTTTGCATATCTCCAGAAAATTAAATGCGTGAACATCTTATTAAACATATTTATAAAATAATAAATATCAGCCAAAATCTCAACTTCTTTCTTTTTTCTGCGACCGACCAAAGAGTACCATCTTGTTCGATGTCTTTTCAAAAATGTAAATAACATAACATAGAAAACCCACCTTGTTTTGGGTTGCAATGGCATGGCCATTGCTTTCAATTGAATTTGACAGATGGAAAGCAATAAATTATTGCCTGTCAAGACGCTCAGTAAAGGGCCAAATAGACTACACAGACTGTCGGTCAGACAACTGTTTTTTTCTTGTCATTGCGACGACTATACACTACACAGACTTCATGCACGCAGACTTGCTTTTTTAGTTCCCCTTTGTTGTGCGATGAGATAGGACAGCGATGCTTCATGATTTCTATCTTTATTTTCATCACTAACACTTCATATTCATTGTTTTTAATATTTTTTCAGAATACTTTTTGCTTTCAATCCTCCAAAGTGACGACAGGGATTTAAAAAGCTCAATAAATTCAGCTAAATTTATCCTTTCTTTCTCTGCAATACGTCTTTGCACAACGAAAGTTTCGCAAATTTGTGAGGTTTCACCATACACTACACAGACGGTCCGTCAGACACGACCGAAAATTAAAATATTTTAATTTTTGTCAGACATCTGAACAGACCTTCAAACAGCCAAATACACTATTAGACCGTCGCAACAAACACGTGTTTGATGCGACAGTCTGTGTAGTCTATTTGGCTCTTAAGAAGTTGCTGGATGAAAAAACAACTTTAACCACCGTGCGCCTTTCTGAAATTTCGGCTGAGCTGAGCGTAAAGATTGACATGCTGGAGCGCTTCCTACACAACTTTGATAAAGTTCAGTCCAGCTTAAAGCAAGAGGATCATGCAGAACTTGATGGCGATGCACGTTAAAGGTTTGATTTTCTTTATTTCAAGTAAAATTTTTTCGTACTCAGGAACAAAACACCATGGGACTACTTCGCAGCGGCTTTCGTCCACCACACATCAATTTTCTGTAGACGAACCTACGTTGATTTATTTTTTGAGTTTATTTGTGTTGGGCAAGTTCGATTAAATTAACATCTTTCTTTGTTACAAGAACCAGACTAGGCTGGGTCGTTAGCGGTTGCCGCAAAATAAGCTCAAAAAATCTTCGTGTCTGATTTCTGCTCTAAAATCAACACCGTCAGAAGAAAGTTGTGAGCTTTCTCTTAACGAATTACTCAGAAGGTTTTGGTATACTGAGAACGTTATTGATGTGGTTCCAAAAGCCACAAAAGAGGAGCTGTTGTGCCAGAGGTACTTCATTGGGTCTACTAATCAGCTTGAAGAATCGTTTCAGAAGGACTTACATCGTTTTAAAAATTTAGAAAATAAGCAGTATTTTGCTTTCATAAATGAATATTCCGTACTCAATCATATGACTTTAGTTTTTGCTCTGCAAGATAAAGTGACCACACACTTTTTGAATCACCACTGCGTATTTAAGGAAGAAAGTACCTCAACGAAGTTGTGGGTGGTATTCGATGGCCCAGCCCCAAGAACTTCTGGGTCATCTTTAATTGATATCCTTATGGCTGGGCCTATCATTCAAGCAAAGTTATGTGACATTCTTCTTCTGTAAAATGTATCGATGAGTACGAATGTTATATCCCAACAATTTTCTTCAGTGTAATTTGTGGAGGGAGTCTGCTGCCCTTCTCGCTATTAGAAGTTTGCACCAGCTTGCCATCGACCTGGAGCACGAGTTTCTAATTGCACCAAAAATTGTTCGCCGAGATTTTTACGTAGATGACTTAATATCTGGAGGTGATTCTATAAAATAAGTGCACTGCATTTTGAAACAAACTACGGAAATGCTGGATAATGCTAGCTTTCAATTGCGAAAACCTTAAATTTTGAAACAGATACCACAATGGATAGCAAAAACAAACGTGCTTTGTTCAAAGTCGAAGGTCGCTCCCCTGAAGGTACTCACGGTCGCCAAGCTTGGGCTTTCAGCCGCTGCGCTGCTCGCACGCCTCGTGCACTCAATATAAAAATAATGAATTTTTATAGGAGGTTTTAATTGCTGGTCGGACTCTATGATCGTGCTCTCATGGCTAAAAGAATAGCGTTCTTACAATAATGTGTTCGTTTCCAACAGAGTGAGTGAAATTCAGACACTAACAAATGGTTGTAAACGGCACTACGTTCCTACCGAATTTAACCCAGCTGATATTTTATCACGAGGAGCCACTCCTAAGGAGCTTCTTAATTCATCATTATGGAAACACGGCCCTCATTTTATTGAAACTGGTCACTCGTGAGCTTCCTGAAAGGAGAAAGGTTGTTTTGAAATCTTTAACAAATCCCGTTAATTTTTCTGTTGATTTTAATTTTAAAAATTCCTTTGGAAAAATGCAGCGAATTTATGAATATGTCAACAAATTTTGCAAGGGGAAACAGTCATCGCCCACAGCTTCCCTAACAGCGAAAAATTTAAAAGAAAGAACATACATGCTTCTACGCATGGTACAGCGAACGCACATAAATGCAGCATATGGAGCTTTGGAAAGTAACGAAGTGGTCAATTCATCAAGCAATATTTATTGTTTAAGGCCCTTCATTGCACATTGGGAAATTTGGCCCCATTTTGAGGCCAAAAGTCAATTTTTCACCTTGTTTGAATCTTTCTATTTTTGGTTTTATCTAGCAGGGAATACTCCAAAGCATACAAATGTAAACTCTGTTTTTAGATAATGTGTTTTACCACTGCTATGGTACATCCCAAATATATTGTTTCGAAATGAGTTAAAAAATTATTTTTTTATGTAGTCTTTTATATCGTGTTCAGATAAAATGGAAAACTAAAAAATGGAAAAAAACTAGTGATGGTTTGTTCAATAATATATCAATTAATAATTCCTATTAAATTGAATGTTTCTGATAGAGAGTGAATTTATTATAAGTGAACTTTACGAGAAATTGTTTAATTTTAAAAGAAAACTTTAGTTACAGTTAAAAAAAAAAGTTCAAGAGAGTTCAAGAAAAACTCATCATGCATCGATAGAGCAATCATTTATGTGTTATTGCCACATCATCTCATATTGCGATTTTGTGCGATATTAAAAAAAAATAATGTTTCTAACCTTAAAATTACAATACTTATTGAACTTTTTACAGCCTACCTGTAGAAATAGTGGGTGTGGCAAGTCAATTTTTGTATTGGAAACTTACTAGTTCGAGCCCAAGTGCTAGATTAAAATTCAAGCTGATTATTCAACTCTATACCTCCCATCTATAAAAAAGTTGGCGTGGCAAGTATATTTTTGTTAGGCAAGCTTATACTTCTAACTTAAGTGATGGATCAAGTTTTAAGATGATACTTCAACTTTTCGAATTTTGGCCACAAAATAGAGTAAAATTTCCCATAGTGCATTGATTCGGCAGGTATCATTCGCGTTGCTGGGCATCTTCAGAATTCTCTGCTGGATTTTGAGTCTAATGAAGTGTTCGTGATTTATTTTTATTGTTTGATTTTTTGTAAAAAAAAAATGTTTTTGCGCGAAATTTTTATCGCTTATTTAAATTTTTCGAGTTTAAAACGCGGTGTGTTTTTAGTGTTATGAGGCCCTGCCTAATGATTTGCCGGCGCTTAAAAACGCCACTGGCCTATTTATTTATATTATTCAGCCTGAGCAATTGAATGCTCAAAAGGCTTTAGAATTAAAAATTGGCAGATGAATGCTTGGTACTGAATATTTATTTTTGAGGATTGCACCTCCTTAAAAAGCAAACTAACAGTATTTTGATAATGGTCAAATTGAGTTAAAATTCTTAATATATAATAACTTAAAATAAATAAATAGAGCCTTAATTTTTACATAAATAAAAGTGTTATACTTTTTGAGTATAATCATAACATAGTGATGTGCTTAAAATTAGTGTGATAGTGCAGGCGGTTATAGGGTATTCTACACCCCCATCCTCAAGATAAAAATTATTTGATTTTATGATAATAATTTTTTTCAAAATTTTTCTTATATTATACAATTCAAAAGATAAATGTGAGTTTAAAACTTACTTACAACTAGTTATACAATTCAATAATAGTATTATGTACTATATATGTGATACTTTTACTTTGATTATTAAATTCATTAAATCCATTTTTTTAATAAATTATTATGATATTCTTTTATTTTTCCATTTACATCTATAATTGAATTTACTCCATTTTTATCGACTATTCTATATGGACCATGATAAGGTGGTTGATTTTTCTTTCTATTCATCTTTTTTATTATTACATTATCACCGATCTTTAAATTTAACGGGTTAAAATTCTTATTATTTCTTATTCGATTTTCTTTTGATATTTTTATTAATTCTTCAGTCTTTTTTAATGAATATGCTAATCTTGCTTTTAGTTCTTGCGCATAGTTATCTGTATTGTAATATTTTGAATTTACTGAATTATCATTTGGAAGGTTCGCTAACCTGCCAAAAATGAGTTCAAATGGCGTGTAATTTGTATCAACATGAGGTGTAGTGTTGTAAGCAAATGTGAAGTATGGTATCCATTGATCCCATTCGTCACCTTTACAAAAATTTAATAAGTATTCATTTAATACTCTATGATTACGTTCTATCGAACCAAGTGTTTCATGATGGTATGGAGTACTGAAAATTTGTTTTATCTCTAATAAGTTGCATATCTCTGATAGTAATTCGTTGGTAAACTCTGTACCTCTATCTGACTTTAAAATTTTAAAATGACCATATATCAGAATTAAGTTTTCTATAATAGTTTTTGCGACTGTTTTCGCGTCTTTTGTCTCCATTGGATAAGCAATTATATACTTTGTTAATTCACATTGCATTGTGAGTATGTATCTGTAATTATTTGTTAAACGTAGAGGGCCTACTGTATCTATCGATACGACTTCGAAACTGGTTCCTGGCGTGTTTGTTATTGTAAGTTTTTCTTTTGTATGTTTTGTTTGTTTATTTATTTTGCATTTTTCGCAATTATTTATGAACTTCTTTATCATTTTACACATATTTTTCCATATGTATCTTTGCTTTATTTTTAAAATTGTTTTTCTAATCCCCATATGACCTCCGTGGGTCGAATTATGATATTCCTCTATTATACTTTTCTGTTTTTCTATATCTTTTACTTTTTCCGGTTCTCTATAAATCAATATCTTTAAAGTTTCTTTATCTCTTTTCAAACTATTATAAATCTTTTTGAATTTTTCTTTCTCTACCGTTTTAAATATTATATCATTCGCATTTAATGCTAATTCTTCTATTCCTAACTTATGCATTTTTGACGACAGTTTCTCCAGAGTCAGCTGTGTGAACAAAGGATTATCGCTGCATCTTGCAATGACTTCATTATCTTCTATATATATTTGGGTTCCCTTAAAATCTTTTTCTGTTATAAATTTAAGCTTTCTTATTTTGTTTACATCCGATATTGATGTACATTCCCAAGCAATTAGTTGATCAGACGTTTTGCTGGAAAGACATTTTTTGTTTTTAAAATCCGAGTTTTTTGTATGGTTATTTTTATCCATACTCCTTGTTATGGCTAGTATTTTATTGTCTTCATGTTCCAATCCAGTTGGAATCATGGCTTTAAGTGAGTTGCTATTTAAAATTATGCGCGACAATGCGTCTGCGTTGGTATTCATTTTGCCTGTTTTATATATGATCTCAAAATCATAGTCGCATAGGTCTAACCTGATTCGTGTCAACTTCGACGATGGATTTTTATGCGAAAAAAGAGACACCAATGGTCTGTGGTCTGTTACGACTGAAAATCTGCGACCGTAAAGATATGGTCTAAAAAAATTAATTGCCCAATGTATAGCTAGTAATTCTTTTTCTATAATTGGTTTATTTAAATCATGTTTTCCCAGTGATTTGCTCGCATACGAAATTGGTAAATCTGATCCGATCTCACCTTGCGATAAAACTGCGCCAAGTGCAAAATTTGAGGCATCAGTTGTTAACACAAAAGGTTTATCAAAGTCAGGGTATTGAAGTACTGGTGGATTTAGTAGTTTAGTTTTTAATGTTTCAAATGCATTTTGGCATTTCTCAGTCCAGATAAATTTTTCATTTTTCTTTAAAAGAGAATTAAGGTCTTTGGCTATATCAGCAAATTTTGGTATGAAGCGCCTATAATAGTTGCAGAAAGCAACAAATCTTCTAACGTCATCTGCGTTTGTTGGGGTTGGGTAGTTTTCTATTACCTTATTTTTTGCTGGGTCAGTTCTTATACCCGTAGTGGTAATAAGATGGCCAAGATAAATAACTTCCGGTTTTAAAAAAGAGCATTTATCTGGATTCAACTTTAAATTAAATTTCCTCATTCTTTGAAATATTTTCGTTAGATTTTCATTGTGATGCTTTAAACTGCATCCAAATACAATTATATCGTCTACGTATAGAAAAGCCTCCGCATCTAAACCACTTAAAGCTATTGTTAGCATGCGCTGAAAGCTGTTTGACGATATTTTCAGTCCAAATGGCAAACGTTTGAATTGGAAATGTCCATTTCCTGTTGAAAAAGAGGTCAGAGGTCGTGAGTCTTTGTGTAGGTCTATCTGGTGGAACGAGCTGGTCATGTCCAATGTCGAAAAGTATTTAGCTCTTCCAAGTCTGTCAAGTACGTCTTCTATTTTGGTAAGTGGGAATTTGTCACTTACGATTTTCTCGTTTAATTTTCTAAAATCGACGACGAGTCGCCATTTTTTTTTTTCATTTGTTGATTTCTTCGGTACTACGAGTAGTGGAGAATTATAAGGACTGACCGAATGTTCTATTATGTTATCCCTCAGAAGTTGGTCAACCTGTTCGTTTATTTCTGTCATTTGTGTTTGTGGCAGTCTATAGTTTTTTATGTAAACTGGGTTTGAATCTGTTGTTTGTATTTGTTGCGTATAAAAATTGTTGACGCTTAAATGTTCTCCAGGGAGATGAAAAATATCCTGGTAATCTTTAATGATTTCTATTATTGAATTTCTTGCTTCTGGTCCATTGCATCCAATGTCCAAATCGCTTAAAAGTTTGTTGAGCCTGTCCTTGTTGACTGATTTGTTTCCTTTATATTGGAAAACATTGTACTTTTTTAAAAGTTCAGTTTTTACATTTAAATTTTTCAGTATTAAATCTTCCTCTGTTGTATTCAATACTTTAACATGTGCCACGCCTTTCGCGGGTATTATGCTATTTCCTAAAAATACTCCTTTTGCTATTTCTTCATTCAAAACTATGCTATCATCCATAACTTTAATGTTTATGGGTACTATTGACTCAGACCGAGCTGGTATTAAAATATTTGTATTATATTTATCTCTTAAATTTATTGGTATGATTAATTCTTTTTCATTTATATTAAAACTAACCGTATATGTTTCAAAATCTATTTTTGACATATATTTTTCTAAAATATCTCGCCCTATGATTCCATCTGTTGCGATTGGAAAATCATCTTCAACTATATAAAAATTGTGCACAATGATTTCTGATTCTACCATTAATTTCAGATTAGTTGTGCCAATACATTCAATTTCTTCTCTTGTTATTCCTGTAAGTGTTAAAATATTTCTTGTATTAACTTCATCTATATTATTTAATTTACAAATGGAGATATCAGCTCCAGTGTCTACCAAGAATTTTAAATCTTTATTAGTATTTTTACATTTTAAAATTATGTAATTTGATAAATTTTTCGATATTTTGTACATTAGTTTTGGCCTCTGCGGGTACCATTCTCTGTTACCCGGCCATAACCGTTTCCCTGTGTTCTGAAATTTTGGTTTGAATTTCTATTTGTGTTATTATTGTTTCTGTAATAATTTCTTTGATTATTATTTTCATAATTATCGTTTTTAAAATTGTTGTTGTAATGGTTATTGTAACCATTATTTCCAAAATTTTGGCTGTAATTGCCATTATTAGTATTTCTATGTGAAAAATTATGGCTTTGATGGCCATAAGAGTTGCCCCTGTAATTGTTGTTTTTATTATTATGATTGTTGTTATTATTATTATTAAACTGGTTTCTGTTTTGGTACCTTCTATTTCCGATACCAAAATTATTTCCATTCCGAATATGAAAAATTGCGTTGCTGTCTGTCTCTAGACTTCTTTCGACAGTCATACACCTTTCTACGGCCTCATTAAATGTTTTTGGTGGGTTTGACAACAAAATATTTGTATATTCCCTATTTACGCCTTTCAAGAAAATATTCAGAGACATACTCTCATTTACTTTATAAATTGCATTTTTTTCCAATTCATTTGGATTATTCAAAGTTTTTATCTCAAAATTACTCAATTGTTCGGAAAGTTCCACTATTTTTTCTCGAAATTCTGATATATTCAGTCTATTTTGTTTAAGTGCACTGAATTCACTTAAAACTTGCTGTAAATTCTTTGGATTAGGGTAAGCTTTTTCCAACGAATTCTTCAGCTCTACAAACGTTGCAGGCTTATTTGAGCGTCCAAGTATACCGCGAACTTGGGCTGATAATTTAAAATTATAGACATATTTTACAAAAATAGGTCTATCTTCATCTTTTACAAGATCATGCAATAACTCTGATTGCGTAATAAAATCCTCTAGTTGATTAAAATTACCCTTGAAAATTTGTAGGTTTTTACCTACCATATTAATGTCAAAATTAGACATTCTTGGCAAATTTTCTTCTTCCCAAATGTTGGACAAATCTAAATTTTCAATATTTTTTTTTGACAAATTTTCTTTTTTTTCTTTAATAGTTAAACTATTTATTATTATAATTATTTCTTTATAACAATTGTGGAATTTTTCTTTTAAAATTCGACAATTTTCTTTATTTTCAATTTTTTCTACCTCAAGTTTTAATTTTTCAAAATTTTTTAATTTGCTACTTATGTATTCACTACTGTATATTCTATTTTTACTTTTTCTTATATTTAATTTAAATTTTTCCAACACTTGAATACTTCTATTTATTGCTTCCATGTAAATTCATTCTATTGGAGTGACATACACATTTTAGTATGTATGAAACACCCTCTGATGGTAGCACTCTACTACCATACCTGCGAACGAAGCATAAAGCAAGATGCAATTGACTGACGTTTTCATTCAATGAATGAAAATGAAAAAAAAATCAACATGTCGGTCGCGCGTGTAAAATACGAACGAAAGTTTTCGCGAGTTTTTAATCGTATAACAAAATATATAAAATGTGCTAATTAAAAAAAAATGGATGTATTAAGTGTTTTTTTTAAAATATTATAGTTTCAATTCATTTCATTTATTGCTACATATTAATAATAATAAAATAAATAATAGTGTATAAAAAAAATTTTTATGTTTTTATTTTGTGTTTTAGTTTGTTTTCTGTAGCTCACGTTCGAGCTCATCGATTTGTAGCCAAATCACGTTGGCAATGCGGTAAGGTGGTGGATTGTCGCAATTTACAACTGCTTTCAAAGCAGCAATTTTTCTGCGCAGCCTTACTCTTCTGCCTCCGCGTCGGTGTTTCGGCTTTGCCGTCGTTGGAATCGTTGTGCGCTTTTCCGCTTGAGTTTTTTTTTGTCGCTGCCGGTATTCGTCTAAAGTTAAAACTTTTGGGCCTTCTGCTGGAATTGTTGCTGGTAAATAAGTTGGAGCGCTTGCGTTGCCGCCTGGTGGCACGTATTCTTCTAGCGCCTCGTTAAAATTGTCCGTGTTGGGCAGGATCGCCATGAAGTGTTCGTGATTTATTTTTATTGTTTGATTTTTTGTAAAAAAAAAATGTTTTTGCGCGAAATTTTTATCGCTTATTTAAATTTTTCGAGTTTAAAACGCGGTGTGTTTTTAGTGTTATGAGGCCCTGCCTAATGATTTGCCGGCGCTTAAAAACGCCACTGGCCTATTTATTTATATTATTCAGCCTGAGCAATTGAATGCTCAAAAGGCTTTAGAATTAAAAATTGGCAGATGAATGCTTGGTACTGAATATTTATTTTTGAGGATTGCACCTCCTTAAAAAGCAAACTAACAGTATTTTGATAATGGTCAAATTGAGTTAAAATTCTTAATATATAATAACTTAAAATAAATAAATAGAGCCTTAATTTTTACATAAATAAAAGTGTTATACTTTTTGAGTATAATCATAACATAGTGATGTGCTTAAAATTAGTGTGATAGTGCAGGCGGTTATAGGGTATTCTACACTAAGCACCCCATAATATTGCTAAAACAAGACCCTATCACCGATTCAATTATCAATGGCTTCTATTCGCTTGCAGTACTGGCCGATTGGTGGCCTTAAAACCGTCAGTCACAAATAAATGTATCAGATGTTTTCGATACATGCTCATACATACAACAAAAAACGTATGAGCAAATCATGGAAAACTTACCGCAGGAGCGAGTGCAAGTGTAATGATTGTCCTGCTTCAGGTGACACATAACTGGCTGCACGTAAGGGTTAAAGGCTTAGCTCGTCGGATGGTGGGGAAACTTTGTTACGTCACACTGAAGAATCATAAACAAGATAAATATACGTGCTTAAGTCTTAAGATAGAAGTGAAGAAAGAATATGAAAGTTAGAGAGAACAAAAGAGCGGATAGAACACCATACGAGAGAACCCAAAATGACGGACGGACAAATCTTATTTACTGAAACTATTTAAAACAAAAAAAAAACATTACCACTGTTCTGAAGATAAACATGCATAGCAGCAGAAACAGATGATGATGTTCTGCTTACCCGTATCCCAACCTTAGCTACCAAAACTGTTCTTAACGTTTTATGATAGCCCCATCAAAGAAATTTATTCATTTAAAATTCATGTCAGATATATTTATTATTCAATCATTTATATATATAATTAAATTCATTTAAAGTTTTTCTTATTTTATTTCTTGAAGTGGGGAAAAGAAAATAATTTAAATGTATTGTTATTTATTTGAGCTATTTAGCTTTCATTATGTTTAGATAACATTCTTATAGGAACGAGGGATAAAATGGAACACCTCGTACTAAGGTGAGCTATTTGTTGTTGTTAGAGAAGCACTATTTTATGAAAAGTGTTAATAAATTCTAAGTTGGGTTTTTTTTTGTTTTTTTTTTATATGCACTTTAATTTATGTTTAAGTAGGGAAAAACTTTAGACTACTTTATCTTAAGTATGTTTTTAACATTTTAAATAGTTGTTATATATAATATTAAGCAAGGTACTTGCTGCTCTTTGCTCAGTAAATGTGTGTCGACAAGCAGTGTGGAGGGCTTTAAATATAATTCCCAACATTAGGCGTGCTATGATGAAGAAGTCTCCAAGGCTTTTGCAAAGACACGTCGATGCTCGCATGAAATTTTCAGTAGAGTGTCTTGGAATGGATTGGACCTCGGTAAGTTATTTTTAGGTAAATTTTTTTAAATTGCCCACACGAAACTTTTCGTTTCAGGTGATTTTTTCAGATGAGAAAAAATGTAATTTAGATGGTCCTGAAGGATTTCATGGTTATTGGCACGATTTACGTCGAGAGCCGAGATATTTCTCTCGTCGCAATTTCGGCGGTGGTAACTTAATGATTTGGGGAGCTTTTTCTGCCAATAAATCTCTTGAAATTCAAATAACTTCTTCGAAAATGAACAGCAAAGATTATATCTCAATCTTAAAATGCAGCCTTAAAAATGTTTTCAGTTCGAATCCTGAAAAGAATTGGACGTTCCAGCAGGACAATGCAGCAAAACATTCTAGCAAGGAGACAAAAGCTTGGTTTTCTGCCAACAGAATAAGTCTTTTGTCCTGGCCAGCATGTTCTCCGGACTTGAATCCGATGGAGAATATTTGGGGTGTATTAGTGAGAAAAGTTTATGCCGATCAGAGTCAATTCACCACCGTTGCAGAACTGCGTCAAACAATTATTCAATTTCAACAGCAACTGCAACTGTGTATGTACATACACTCTAAAAGTCGGTTGAAAAATACTACTATGAAGTATGCAAATTTTCGATGTATATTTACGCATTTTGTTGATTTTTATGCATTGTATGCGTAAAAATTGGTTCTATGCAATCAATGTTTAAAATTGTTAATAATTTTGTAGTAAAAGTAAATTTGTTTTGTATATTTCAATTATTGTTGTTTAAAATTAAACACCCGGTGTAGAATTACACATGAAATGTTGAAAATTGCATTTTGACATGTTTAATCTTGCTAGCATAAACTACATAACATTCAACACTTCCAACGGGACGCCACGCAATTCGTCATTCGTAAGTAAATTGTGGAAGAGCTTGCATGTAATATTTTAATTCTTGTTATAATTATAATTATATATATAAAATAGTGTTAAGATATAAAATGTTTGTATGTAGTGTTTGTGGCAATAGTGTTAAAAGTATTGAAATGTACCATAAGCATTTTTTTTATAAAACTGAATAAATGAATTAAAAATAAGAAATGTTGTTTAATATATTATTGTGGAATCCTATCGTGAGTAATTTTTCGCCTGGAATCGAAAATGGAAATCATTGTTTTTAAGATAAAGCTAACCTTTGAAATATTATTAATGCAAATTTTTTCTTTCATGTTTGAATAACAAACTTGCATTAAAAATGTTTCAAAGGTTCTTGAGCTTTATCTTAAAAACGAAATTCCCTTTACCGATTCTGGGCGAAAATAACTTACGATAGGCCTGATTATAAAATTATATATAAAAAGTTTTAAACATTGTATGTGCAAACAACGTTTAAATTTAAACATTCGAATTATAAATTTCAACATTTGATGTTCATATAGGTATTTAAATTTAAACATTTTTTGTTGAGTTATTTACACACATAAGTTGTATTATTGTTGCGTGTGTAAAAATGCGATCATTAAAGTAGGCAACAAATTACCTCGCTAAATGATAGTAAAATTCAACAGAAAATTTTTAGAGTGTATCTATATTTGGAATATTTTAAGAATTAAGGAAAAGTATATAATTAAGAACTAGTTAAAGAATTTATATAAGGAATAATAATGTTTAATTAATATAGTTTTAAAAGGTTAAGAAAATTATGACTTACATTGCGACTTAATCCGATGCAGCAGGCCTGATGCAGGAGTTGTTGTTGTCAATGTGTTTCAAGTTAGCAACTATAACAAAGTTAAATTAAAAAAAATGCGTATGCTTAAATAACCTTGGACACTATTGCTTGTCTCTTTTTTTTTCTTATTATTTTTTTTTTCTCTTCCTTGAAATGTTACTTTAAGTTATTTAAGATATAAGGTTTTGATTTTAAACTTTTAACTAGACAATATATATAAGTATATTATAATAACTAATAATATATTTTTTTTCTTAAGTACTTTGTTTTGCCTTTTTTTTCTATTTATGTATAAGCGCGTGGTTTCATTTGAAGCAGTAAGTCTTGACTGGAAGAAAGAAAACGTGGTCGGCCTGTCAAATTTTCTGCAAGTAGAGTTAGCAATTTTTTCGAAGATTGAAATGAGAGTCTTTAATTCCACAGCTGGACGTGTTAGCCAGATCAATCACGTGACCACCTTGCTACAAAAATTGAACCTGCAGAACCGACTCCTAGCCAAATATTTATTTTATTAAGATAAGCACAACAAATATATTGAAGTCAAAGTATAATACCTTATTTAACGTAGTTCCTCTGCATTTAGTGCGCTTAGTTTTTTTCCCTGTATGTCTTAATATGAGTTAGGAATTTTCCTTTTTAAATAGTTTTATTTTAGTGATGTAAATATTTTAGAAATAAAATATTTTAGTTACCTTTTGTTTAAGTATGTTTTCTTTTCTAAATCCAAATTTATTTAAAACACTTTGGTTTCCGTCAATGAGCTGAGCGTGTCTTTACCGATGATAAGTTGTAGGGAAAAGAGAACATGCAACGCATTTGCTACATAAGTGAACTTGGCGTGGGTTATTATTTCCGCTTTAAATTCGATTGTACTAGATGAACAAACTACTATGTGGATGGGCTTTGTACCAATTTTGGTAATAGAATAGAATGGCCTAAAAAATGTTACCATATTTTATTGGTTTCTAAACTTTTAGGATTCGTTTGAGAAAAATTATATCACAAAATAAAATAGGTGGGGTAATCAACAAGTTTGCAGAAAATTTTTAGTGACTGGCATCGACTTTTGCGGTGCATTCTATTATCAATCGGTAGTTTGGAAGAGGCCAGCAGTCAAATGCTACATATGTCTTTTCATTTGGATTTTGGCTCTTAAGAGATTTGTCTTCACCCGTAATAAGTTTAAAACTATATGGTCAGACAACGCAACTTATTTTGTAGTCGCAAAAAACGAGCTAGCTGAATTGAAGAAACTTTTTGAAACCCAAACCACATACAAGCCGTAAAGGCGCTGTCTCAAAGTACCACTTGGGCGTGATGTCGGAAGCTCTTCAATGAATTTTGAAGAGCTCAGAACGCTTGTTTGTCAAATATATGTAATTGAAGTCCTTACACCAGCCCACTTTCTTTCTGAAGCTCCGTTTACCTCAATAGTGGAACCGGACATCACCACGTTAAACATAAATCGCCTTAGCAGGTGGCAGACAGTCTGCTATTAACAGCAAATATTCTGGAAGAAGTTGTCTACGGAATATCTAACATTACTGCAAGAACGCAGCAAATGACGCAGTCTTACTCCTTATATTGCTTACGGTTCGATGGTCTTTTGATCAAGGGAGACGATGACGTAGCACAATATACAAATACAAATACTCAAAATACAATTAAATCGTTGACAATTAACTTTTTTAAATGAAAGGTACAAACAATTAAAATAGCAATTAATTTGTCCACCCGATGAGCTGTGGTTGATTGTATTAGTGTGGTTAATTTTGCGAACTGTATACGAAGATATGACGACTGCGCTTGTGTAAGCATGTCACTCGATCGTCACTGCAGTTTTTTCGGTGCTTTCAATTTTACACACTTCCCGCCGCATGTCTCACCTCCCTTGCCAATTTATTGCATTCATTCTGAAATGACAACCACCTGGGTGGCGCACGTCAGAAAAAATTACAGTCTTGAAGTGTTTCTTGCTGGCCAGCAAATATGTTTTTGTTCTTTGCAGCCAATATAGCAATTAACATGCTTTTGCATGCATTGTTGTTGTTGTTGCTGCTCGCCATGCTCTTTGTAAGATTGTTAGAAAAACTTTGCTCCAATGAAAGCTATGTATGCTTCATGCACGGAGATGATGATTTTTGTATAAAGCTTTGAAGTCATGGAAAATATCTATATAGAAATAAATAAAATTGATTATTTTAGCCCAGATATGCCGACACTACAACATGTAGTACGCCTGTTTTTTTGAATGTGCTGCATTAACAGTGCTATAAATTTGCTAACTAATTTGTTGTTGCGCTTCAAAACAGAGCGGTCAACAAAGCATACATTGATTAGCTTTGTCTATTCCAATTTTATGAGTGTTTATTTTTGCATCAAAGGTTTCAGTTTTATGAAATTAGCAAGAGTGTGAAGATGTCACGTGACCGGTGAGAAAAAGTTCTATAAGCAGTTTTTATTGTTGTTGCGTTTCTGTGTTTTTGTATTGTAAATTGTTGTAATAATTAATACGTAGCAAAAGTACATGTGGAAAAGTAAATTATATGTGATTTTAGTTGGTGTGTTTGTTGGCGTACAACATGTAGTACGTTCGGCATGTTTGTGCAAAATATGGTAAAAAAAAAATGTTATAATAAATAATAATAATAATAATTATAATAAAGTGATGAAGAGGAAAAAGCTTTTAGAATTTCAACAACCAAACCATATTAATGAATATAATCGCTATATGGGGGGCGTTCATAGGAGCATATGAAAATATCAGCTTTTACCGTGTCTCCTCTATTCGCGGAAAAAAGTGGTATTTTTCTATATTCACACACTGCATTGACCTTGCAGAGCATAATGCGTGGCAACTTCATAGAGATATGGGCGTTAAAATGGACGATCTAACTTTTCGTCGGCGCGTTGCCACATTGCTAATATCAACTTATGGGAAACCCTTATCAACATTTCCATAATTTGCAAGGATCATTTGCTTACTGAAATCCCACATAAAACAGAAAGCAAATGTAAACAGTAAAGAGCTGCACAAAGCATTAAAGATGAGCGATATTTCGATACCGGTGATTTAGTCACGGTGATTAAAAAATCACTAGTAACTGCGGTGATCCAATAGTCTCAAAAACTGTGATCAGTGATTGCATTTTTAATTTTGCTAGTTTTCATTTGGTTTGCCGTTTGCAGCGATACGTGATTTTACCAGTGATTTTTTGCTTGTGAGAAACGTTGTCTCTGTCTATCATGTAAGCAATCCATTTGCTTTAGTATTAATTCGAAAAACAAGATACATAAGATCACAATATCTCTCATATCCAACATACTTAGATATTTAATCAATTTTAAAATACCGTGATCACGATCACCATTTTTAAGAACGGTGATTTAAAAATCACTTTCACTAAGAACGGCGTTCTTGAAAAATCACCGGATCGCTCATCTCTACAAAGCATTCTATTTATCACACCACACTATTGCACACTACTCTAGTGCACTGTATTTCAGTTCGAAATAAAATTGTTCTGAATGCAGCAAAGCAAACAAGCGCTGCCCTGGATAACGTGAACGCTATTCGCTATAGTTGCTACAGTAGCGCAACAGTTCACTGTTGAACAAAATATCTAACATAGACTGACAATGAACCAAACCAACGGTAAATCATAGCAAGTACACCGTGTGCAATACTGTTGGGCCTTGTCTGTCCTTAGTATTTCAAGCTACATATGTATCTTGCGTTATATGTTTTTTTTCATTCAATAGGACATGTTCAATGCACAGTGGAGTAAAAGCAATTAAATGTATTTTATTAATTAACATGTTTATTTATAAAAACAATTTGTACGTTAAGCCTAAAATTATAAGAAAAGTGGGATATAAAAATCAATGTAGTGCTATATTAAATAAATCAGATAATAAATAGGATATATTAAATAGTTCTTGCCAATACGGAAAGAGGATCGTTAACATAGTTTATTTTTATGTAAGCCAAATATAAATAAATTGTTTCAGTGAAATTGGCCAAAATACATTTATTTTATCTTTTATTAAATAAATTCACATAAGAAAGATGGTTCATAAAATTTTCATTCGATCAAAACTTT
The DNA here is from genome assembly GCA_958299015.1 of Tetanocera ferruginea. NCBI lineage: Eukaryota > Metazoa > Arthropoda > Insecta > Diptera > Sciomyzidae > Tetanocera > Tetanocera ferruginea. The sequence goes on from OY282644.1 coordinate 47,759,302, forward strand.
TCCAGAAAACCGCGTATATGAGATAGTTAAATTCTAGAGTCAACATGGCTATGTTATTGGATATGTACAAATAATTAAGAAAATATAAATCAAAATTTGTTGTTTATTGGAATTGAAAAGAATTCGATATTTTACAAATTCTGTTCCACTATGCATAAAAAGTACACAAAAATCTGAGTTAACTTCTGAGAAATAACAAGATTTCCTCTGTGCTTGCTTGGTTTCCAAATACTTGACAACCAAATCGTAAAACTGCAAAACAAACGCCCACAAGCAACCCAGCAATAATTTAAGTAGTTTATTTAAGTACAATTGAAGTAATTTAAAAACTGAAGTTAAAAAGATACAATACTAAAAATTTAAATTGCATAAGATATTATTTGATCAAGTACATAAAAATACATAGAAATACACAGGGAGTGTCGTCCCATGGGCCTAACACAACATTTAATTCAACTTTAATTCAAATCTATGCCTAAAAATATTAAATGTAATTCTTATTGAGGTTAGTTTCTCAACAATGGTTAAGAAAAACTTAAAGCCACTCGGTGAATTTTTTAAAAATCCATCAATTAAAATTAATTTATACTTAATTTGTGTAAGCATAGAGCGGCTAGGTTGGCATTTGATGCAGAAAAGGGTCAAAAACAGGCTTTTTTGTACTGAACTCTTTTTGTAGCTCATTTTATTGCAAAACAATTGCAAATATCGTAAAGCCACTCGGTAAACAATTAAGTAGTCATTAGCTAAACAAATTTTACTTAAACGACTCTTTCTGAGTCCTTCACATATTCGTGACATTTTAAATATAAAAGTTCTAGTTGTACTAGAACTATTTTTATAATTTGGATGTTAAATCCTGCAGTATAAAGTATTATTCCGTAAAGAATAGATCCCCTTTAATAAAATTATAAAATGTTTGGTTTTCCACGAGGAAAATGGATAAGAAGATTAAAAACACAGCACTTCCAAAAAGGGAGAGTTTAGAACAGAGTTGTGACTGTAACGCCATGTCATCTAATATATTATGTTATAATAGGTCTGTTCCGGTACTTGAACATTCGTACGAATTCACACGAATTCGTGCTATTTTCTACGATTTCCTGTTCCCGTACCCAAAAAAATCGCAAAAGAGAGCGATAATGTGAAATCCAGTCCTTATCAAATGTTGCTATTTTCTGCTACACAAATTTGAAGTTTCAAAATTCGCAGCAATTAGCAAGTGCTATATTTTTGACAGCTTATGTTGCGTCAGCCAATGTCAGCCATTAAAGCAACATGTCGAGAAAAGTAGGAATTAATTGTTCGACAATTATATTTTATATAATTTTTTCCAATAAAAAATAGCGTATTTTCTTCCTTAGTAATCAACTATAGTAATTCTGCCATCAACAGTTTGTTGCAGTTTCATCAAAAGTTGCAACTTTTTGCAAAAAACCTGTTCCCGTACTTTTTGCAATTTTTCACTTGGTAACTTAGTTACTTACATATTACATTGAAAAACCCTTTTTCAAAAAATCAATTTAATCTTAAATTTATCTTTTGTAATTAATGAATACCTTCTGGTGTACAATTTCTATTCTGTTTCGTTTGTGTATGGTTCTCACTTTGACCGGGTAATCATAAACTGTTCTTAAGAGGATCAACACAGCCATGTTAAAAATTTTTTTATAAAAAATACACATATGTTAATTTATGCAATATAAAATACGTAAATATACATAGATATATGTTTTTCTAAGTGCATACGAAAAACGAAAAATTTTGCTTGTTTTCTGTGTTTTTTTTTTTGTTAATTTTCAAGAAAACTTATTACTTTTATTTGGAAGTAGTATATAATATAATTTTTTTAAATTTATAAATCGGAACTATATAATAAGTAACATATAACTTTCCAAAGTATTTATGTCATAACTTTGGTTAAGAATGAATTTGAATTTCCTATTAGGTTGATTTTTGTGTACTGATGATGAAGAAATTGCATTTTCTACAACACAAATACAAACAACAGGAAGACAACATCAACGCTATGGACAAGACTGAAAGGGTTGCGTAGAGTATAAGAGATAGAAAAGGATGCAGCAACAACAATAACATATATGGATAACAGTGCCACTTTTGAGCAGCAGCAGCGTGAAAAATCTTGGATGATGACCAGTGCTGTCACTTATTATAAGTGTTTTTTTTTTTTATTATTTTTACTTCTACCACTTTTTGCACTAACTATATACATTTTTCATATTATTTAAATATTCTTAAAAAACTTAAGTTTCTGATAAACACATAACATAATTAAAGAATTATTTCTTTCTATTTTGCATCATATATAAATAAAAATCAAATGGCGTTCGTTGGTAATTGCATCAGCTGCAAACGGCTGGTCCGATTTGGATATTTATTTTTAAATGTTCGTCGAAGTCCAACTTAGGTTTTTACGGAAATAAAAATTGACCACGCCCACTTTTACGCCCACTTTTTCGATTTATCTAAAATCGGAAAACGGGTGCACCGATTTGGCTAATTCTTTTTATAAATGTTTGTAGTAATCCAATTTAAGGATAAGGGAGATAAGGGGGCGATCTTCACATGGCAACGTGTCTGACTGCCTCAACTTGGCGAGGCCAGCATTATCCATGTCAAAATCGTCTCAAGTCGACTCAAACCTTCGCGTGATGTCTCCTGGAAACGTCAAAAAACTATCATACCGATATACTTTGGCGGCGAATCTGAGCGGCGGGCTTCCTTTGGCCATCAAGCAAAGGTTGTGCGTTGGGTTTGAAGCCCACCATGTAATAAAAATATTTCAATGAAAAGTTTAAGAATGAATAAAAGAATGATCCCCAAATCTGATGACTACTACCGCAAACGAAAAACTGATAATGATTTACGGATATGCACCTGGAATGTCCGAACCCTAAATTGGGATGGTGACTCTATCCAACTGATTGATATCTTGAAAAGATATAATGCTGATATCACTACAATCCAAGAAATGCGATGGAAGGGACAGGGTTGCTTACGGCAAGCATCCTGTGATATCTACTACAGCGGCCGTGCGGAGAAGCACGAGTTTGGATGCCGATTTGTAGTTGGCAAGAGAATACGGCATCATGTATAACGATTCACTCCTGTGAACGAACGACTTGCCATAATCCGCTTCAAGGCAAAATTTTTTAACAAAAGCCTAATATGTGCGCAAGCTCCGACAGAAGAAAAAGATGACCGGACCAAAGAAAGTTTTTACGAGTACCTTGAAGACGCATACGAGCGCTGCCCCCGTCATGACTTACAAATCGTGCTTGGTGATTTGAACGCCAAGGTGGGTAAGGAAAACATATTTGGTCCAACAGTCGGAAAGTTCAGCCTCCACGACAACACATCCGATAACGGAATGAGGTTGATTGACTTCGCCGCAGCACGAAACATGGTCGTTAGTAGCACTAGATTCAAGCATCTCAATATTCATAAGGCCACCTGGTTGTCCCCAGATCATAAAACATGCAACCAAATTGATCACGTTTTGATTGACGGAAGGCACTCTTCCAGTGTACTAGACGTACGCACGATCCGTGGTGCTAACATAGACTCGGATCATTATCTTGTCGCAGCCAAGATCCTCACGCGTCTGTGCGCAGCTAAGAATGCTCGCAATCCTACACAAAGAAAGCTAGACGTCGATAAGCTGCAGTCAAAACGGACGGCCGAAGCCTTCGCTACTCGACTCTCACTCCTGCTTCAAGAAAGCACTCCTCCGATCGACGATATATGCGGGCAATGGACGCACATATCCCACTCTATGCGTAAGGCTGCCGAAGAGGTGATAGGCTACCACCACCCTCGCCGAAACCAGTGGCACGACCAGGAGTGTCGCGACGCCACTGCAGAGAAGGACATCGCCTACAAAGCTACCCTGCAGTCGGTTGTAGCGCGTGCTTTTATGGAGCGATACCGAGAGAAGAGGAGGGAAGACGCGGAAATGCGTGAGTGCGAGAAAATTGAGATGCATGGCGACAGGAATGAGACTCGATAATTTTTCGAAAAATAAGACGCCTGGCCGATGGTTTTAAGACCGGAGCCTCTTCCTGCACGGATGAGAATGGGAATCTAATGACAGATATCCAGAGTACACTGATGTTATGGAGGGAACACTTCTTTAGTCTTTTAAATGGCGACGCTGACAACAATCTCGCCAGTGGAGATGATATCCCGGAAACTCCAATTATGGATGACAGCGTTGAAGTTCCGCTGCCCGACTAAAACGAGGTCTTAACAGCTATAGCTCGGCTTAAAAACAACAAAGCCGCAGAAGCCGATGGTCTACCGGCTGAGCTGTTTAAGACCGGTGGCGAAGCTCTGCTTAAATGCATTTACAGACTCCTATGCAGAATATGGTCGGAAGAATGCATTCCAGATGATTGGAACCTCAGTGTGCTCTGCCCAATCCACAAGAAAGGCGATCCCATCATTTGCGCCAACTACCGTGGGATTAGCCTTCTAAATATCGCATATAAGGTCCTGTAGAGCGTATTGTGTGAACGACTGAAGCCCATCGTCAACCAACTGATTGGACCTTATCAGTGTGGCTTCAGACCTGGAAAGTCAACCATCGACCAGATCGTCACGCTCCGACAAATCTTGGAAAAGACCCTCGAAAAACAAATCGACACACACCATCTCTTTGTCGATTTCAAAGCCGTCTCGACAGTCCAATAAGGAGTCACCTATATGCCATCATGTCTGAATTTGGTTTCCTGCGAAGCTAATATGTCTTTGCAGGATGACGCTGAAGAACACCAGCAGCGCATTGAAAATCGGGAAGGACCTCTCCCTTCCGTTCAATACCAAGCGAGGTTTCAGACAAAGTGATTCCTTATCGTGCGACTTCTTTAATATAGTCATGGAGAAGATCATCCGAGCTGCTGACCTGAGACGCAGCGGCACAATTTTCTATAAGAGTGTTATGCTGCTGGCGTATGCAGATGATATTGACATCATTGGGCAAAATACGCGCGAAGTCAGTGCAGCATTCTCCAGGCTAGAAAAAGAGTCGAGTCGAATGGGTCTTGCAGTGAACGCAGATAAAACGAAGTATCTTGTGTCAACAAACAAACAGTCCCAGCGTCTTGGAAACAACGTCACTGTTGACAACACCTTCTTTGAGGTAGTGAAGGACTTTGTTTACCTGGGATCCAGCATTTACCCCTCTAACGATATCAGTATTGAGATTAAACGAAGGATAACTCTTGCCAACAGGGTAACACCTGTTGGGTAACACCTTTGGGCTCAGTAGGCAATTGAGAAGCAGAGCTCTCTCTCGATGAACAAAACTGATGCTCTATAAGTCAATAATCATGCCCGTCCTACTATACGCATCACAAATCTGGACGTTGAGCAGCTCTGATGAAAGGACTTTGGGAGCGTTCGAGAGAAAAATCCTTCGCAAGATCTATGGTCCAATCTGCGTCAATGGCGAGTACCGAATACGATGGAACCACGAGCTGTATGAGCTATATGCCGACATCGATATAGTCAAGCGTTTTAAAATAGAGCGGCTTCGCTGGCTAGGTCATGTCGAGAGAATGAACGACGAAGCTCCAGCGAAAAAGATATTGGATTCGGTACCCAGCGGTGGCCAACGCAGACGAGGAAGACCGCATCTCCGTTGGAAAGACCAGGTATTGGATAACCTGACAACGCTTGGAGTTTCCAACTGGCGCCAGCAAGCGCACGACGAAAGAGGCTGGCGCAAATTCTTAGACCAGGCCAAAACCGACCAACGGTTGTAAGCGCCTTCTAAGTAAGTAAGTAAGTAACCCAATTTAAGTTTTTATGGAAAGAAAAATTGACTACGCCCACTTTTACGCCCGTTTTTTTTACGCCTTCATTGGTTTGGCTAATTTTTTTTAAAATGTTTGTAATACATGTTTGTCTACAAAAGTTTTTTACATAAAGAAAAATTTTCCACTTCCAAGATATTACACTTGGAATCAATCGTCAAAGAAATTTCAATGGCGGAAACAAGGAAATCCAGTTCCATGTTTCCCCAATTTATTTTCCACCTACTCATCAGGTCGCTTTTACACAGTTCATCCAAGAAACGATAAGTGCTTCTATTTACGTTTGCTGTTAGTCAACGTTCGTGGCCCAACATCATTCCAAGATTTGCGAACTTAAAATGGTGAACTGTGTGACACATATAGAGAAGCGTGTCAACGTTTGCGATTGTTAGAAAATGATACTCATTGGATATACACTGGATATATATGCTTCCCATCCAAACCAACTGATTTGTGGAGCAAATACAAAGATGCCATGTGTGATGATATTTTGCATCAGATGCGTATTAGAACATCAAATCCAAATTTGCAACTGAGCAAGGAAATTTACAATGAGGCTTTGGTATTAATTGAGGACATGTGCTTGATGATGTCGAACAAGGCATTATGTGACTTAGTCATGACAGCTCCCAATCGTCCGATGCACGACGCATTTAATCAAGAGTTGCGACAAGAAAAGCAATATGATTGCGATGCCTTCAGGGAACGATGGAACTGGAGGGATTTTTTTTTGGACGCTCCCGGTGGAACTGGAAAAACTTTTTTGCTCGCGTTGATTTTGGCAACGATACGCTCGCAGAATGCTATTGCACTTGCACTTGCTTCCCCAGGAATTGCAGCTACGTTGTTGGAAGGCAGTCGGCTTATTCAGCACTCAAGTCGCCATTGAATATGCCAATCAATTAAAATCCAACATGCAACATTTCCAAGAACAGTGCGATGGCCAAAGTTTTGCAACAAAGCAAACTGATCGTTTGGGATGAGTGTACAATGGCGCATAAAAAGTCTTTGGCATTCGACAAAACGACAAAACGATGCAAGATTTACGAAACAATCAAAACCACTTTTGTGTTGCGATGATTCTGTTGGCAGGTGATTTTCGTCAAAAATTGCCAGTGATTTCACGATCAACTCCAGCCGATGAACTTAATGCGTGTTTGAAGTCGTCTGTTTTGTGGAAACACGTCAAGAAACTCAAATTGACTGTAAACATGCGTGTCGAGCTGCAGAACGATCAATCGGGAGAAGTATTTTCAAAACAATTGCTGGACATTGGCAACGGCAAAATCCCGGTTGACATTTCAATCGACTGTATTCAATTTCCCGTCGCTTTCTGCCAGTTCACCGAATCAAAATCCGAACTCATCCGAAAGGTTTTTCCAAACATTGCACAAAATTACAAAAATCACGATTGGTTGAGCGAACGTGCTATATTGGCTACGAAAAACATTGATGTCGACGAATTGAATCTTAAGATTCAATCTGAAATAGCTGTCGAATTGATGACGTACAAATTGGTGGATTCTGTTACTACACAAGATGATGTCGTCAACTATCCAACGGAGTTTTTAAACTCGCTGGAATTACCCGGATTACTGTCTCACAATCTCCAACTGAAAGTCGGGTTGGTTATCATAATGTTACGAAACATAAACCAACCACGTCTTTGTAATGGCACCCGGCTTGAGGTAAGAAACCTAATGAATAACGTCATCGAAGCAACAATACTTAAAGGAAAGTACAAAGGTGAAGACGTTTTGACACTCCGACCGACATGCCATTCGATTTTAAGCGCTTGCAGTTTCCGGTAAGGCTTGCATTTGCAATGACAAGTATCAAAGTCTCAAGGGCAGTCATTGCGTGTTTGAGGCATTAACCTTGAAAATCCATGCTTCTCGCATGGTCAATTGCCACCATAAACACCAGATAACAAAACAAAAAATTTCGTGTATATAGAGCATTGCAATGAACGAAATTATGTTATCACAGCTAAGCAATCGAAAAAATATTTCTCTTTTTTTAATTGGTTACCTGACCAGAGATCTTTCAATCAAAATGTAAATAAAACACCATAAGATTCATTGTACTTATTTTCAAATCAAATGTTAATCAAACATACCCCCAACCTATATGAATAAAAATTATCATTAAAAAAAACGCATTTTGCCCCTTTTTAAATATTTTTAAACATTTGCAACAGCTTTTCACAAATTCACAAAACAAACACAAATTTTTATTTTAATTAGGACCAGGACTGTTGGGTCAGCTATCAAAAATAAAAAAATACTTTATTTCAGCTGCGGTTAACGGGATTTGAACAATATTTTATGTGTCAATTCAGTGCACCTACTATCGTTCTTCTAAATATTAATCCGCCACGACTTTGCAACGGAACCACACTTTCAGTGAAAATAAAAATTGAAGGTAAAACAACGTATGCCGGGTCAGCTAGTATAAAATAAATACAGGTTAACAAAAAAACTGTATTAGAATTTGTATGAGAATGCAGCATTTCAATAATTTTTTTTTTGGGAAGAATGTATCTACCACCCAATTTCTAAATAAACCACTAATTCTAGACACAATCTACCACTATAAAAAATGTTTAAGTGACATCACTGCTGCTAGCTTCTGCAATCGTCTGGCAAAAAAAAAATGAAAACATACGAATATAGTACTATGGTGCAGTATGTTATAGTGCACATTCTTTCTACTTCAGATTTCCTTACAAGTTCCAATGCTTGAATGTTATATTACTTGTTTATGCAGCACTTGTTTATATATCAAAACATATCTTCCTGCAGTGCTTGGTTAGAAATGCTATTTGATAGTATATGAAAGCATAGCAGATGCTTGCAAGTCATTTTTTTCATGCTTGTGCAGCTCTTTAGTAAACAGCTTCGCTGCAATCATTGCCATAAAAAGACCACTTACACGCTGTATTAAATTAAATGTGCCACTTCACGTTAAGTGCAATGTGAACTACCGTAAAAATAAATAATTTTTATATTTTTTATGTAATACTTTTTATTTTATAGTTTTTCATTGACTAAGAGGTAAATAAAAAGTGTTGAATAATAAAAGATTTGAATTAAATTACAAGTTACTCCTACTTTTTCCATACATATATGCCGAGCGTACTACATGTAGTACGGCTTCCAAATCCAAGTAAAATTCTTTTACTGCTATTAAAATAATTTATTATTTATACCCATATACACATATAGAGCTAATTGTAACTTAAATACAAAATTTAATCGATCTACGACGAGTCGTTCCTGAGTTTAAGGTGCTATGCTAATTTTGTATGCGTGGCAATTTTTTTTTATATATACACATATGTTTTATGTTCTTCATTGAGTTGTTTTGATATAGCTTAAATAAAAAGAAAAATATCGTTTTATATTTTTGTGATATATGGGAGGTAGGCGTGTTTTTAGTTAGGAGGTAAGCGGATTTGCAAAATTTTTGTAAGTGCTCTTATATAGTTAATTTTAACCAGTGTTGGACAAAATTAAATTGTTTTACAGTAAAATGATTACAATTAATAAATTATGAATTGAGTACCCAACAATAAGCAATTCATCAATTGTTAATTGCGACTTTTGCAATTAAAAATTAATTAATTATTAATTGTGACTTCTTCAAGTAGTAATTAATTAATTGTAAGTTGTAATCATTAATTAGACTAAGCAACTAACAATTAATTTGCAGAAAAATAAACTATCTTTATTACATCTTTTTAAATTTAACCCAGATATGCCGACGGACTTGCTGGTGGAGAGTTTTTCGTAGTTTTCTTAATTCCTTCATTCTGGCAGAAAGTATTGCAAACCTGAAGAAAAATTTTAAAACAATACATTTTTACTTGGATTTGGAAGCCGTACTACATGAAGTACGCTCAGCACATATGTATGCAAAAAGTAGTAGTAACTTGTAATTTAATTCAAATCTTTTATTATTCAACACTTTTCATGTACCTCTTAATCATTGAAAAACTATAAAATAAAAAGTCTTACATAAAAACTATAAAAATTATTTCATTTTATGGTTCACATTACACTTTACGTGAAGTGGCACATTAATTTAAAACAGCGTGTAAGTGCTCTTTTAATGGCAATGATTAAAGCGAAGCTGTTTACATTTTCTTTCTTTTTGACGTGGGATTTCAGTAAGCAAATCATCCTTGCAAATTATGGAAATGTTGCTAAAAGTTTCCCATAAGTTGATATTAGCAATGTGGCAATGCGCCGACGCAAAGTTAGATCGTCCATTATGCCTGCAAGGTCAATGCAGTGTTGAATATAGGAAAATACCACTTTTTTCCGCGAATAGAGACACGGTACAATCTGATATTTTCATCTGCTCCTATGAACGCCCCCCATATAGCGATTATATTCATTATTATGGTTTGGTTGTTGAAATTCTAAAAGCTTTTTCCTCTTCATCACTTTTCGTTTTTCGTATGCACTTAGAAAAACATATATCTATGTATATTTACGTATTTTATATTGCATAAATTAACATATGTGTATTTTTTATAAAAAAATTTTTAACATGGCTGTGTTGATCCTCTTAAGAACAGTTTATGATTACCCGGTCAAAGTGAGAACCATACACAAACGAAACAGAATAGAAATTGTACACCAGAAGGTATACATTAATTACAAAAGATAAATTTAACCCGAATCAACCCAACGTAACCATTTGGTCACATTCTGTTGTTTCTGTTGTTTTTCTTGTAAAAATTACTGTAATTGGACTTTGCACATGTAGTCTTTTTACGTTTCGCTTATTTACTTCTTTGTGCAGCAATTTAAACAAAGCGCGCAGTCAGTTATTGATTATTGTTGAAATTAAACGGTGCTAGAAAGTGCGCCAAAAAGTTATTATGGCAAAAAATCAAAAAAGTGTAGACATGAAAAAGTAAGTACTATGAAATTTTTTTATTTATTGGTGATAAACAAAAAAAGCTTTTATATTTCGTTTGATAACTTTCTAAATTTTTATTTTATATAAACATTATCATTTGTTTTTTAAATATTCTATACTTTTTCAAATGATTTATTTTGGTGTGACCGAATGGTCACGCTGGGTTTACCATGGCGTTTGACATTCAATAATAATTTTTCTATGGTTTTCATGAAAAAATAGGAAACTCACTGCAAAAGAAGCTATAGACTTTTTAAATGATTTGTGTGATGACGATGATCTTGCGGCTGCTTTTTATATACAACCACCTGAAATTGAAACTGGGCAACTTAGTGGTGAGGACGATGCGGATGATCAAGATTACGGTGATTTTGACGATATTTCTCCTGCACAGTTGAAATCAGCATGTGAACTTGTGATGATTGATGGCCGAAGAATAACATCATATTCGGATAATCATAATTATATCGATGATAATAGCAATGAAGGCGAAATAGCTATTGATGAATCATTGCTAGCTAATGTGATACAAAACTCTTGCAAAAATTTGGAAATTGACTTGCTTCAACAAACGTGCATTCATCCACTTGAGAAAGCTTTGTCAAGAATCATACCAACCACTTCTTCTACACAACTACCCTCTTCAAATAAAACTACAAAGTTTACTTGGGTTAAGGATACATCAGAAGGCTGCACTGGTATATTTCCATTTACGGATTTCCAGGATTGCAAGAATATGAAACCACATGAGCAGTTCGAAAAGTTTTTTGATGATACATTATTGGAGCATATAGTCGATGAGTCGAAAAAGTATGCAATTTTTCTAGGTAAACCTAACCCCGACATAACAATCGCAGAGCTTAGAACATTCATCGGAATATTGTTAATAAGTGGCTACAACGTTCGCTCCAGCTATAGAATGTTTTGGGACAATGATACTGACATGCGAAATGAAATGGTGTATTCATCAATGCGTAGAAATCGCTTTCAACAGATTATTCAGTTCTTGCATTTTGAAGATAGTGGCAAGGAAATAACTGATGGTGACAAAATGTGGAAATTACGTCCTTTAACTGACCACGTCAAAGCAAACATGATCAAGCACTTCCACCCTGAACAGAATCTCTCCTTTGACGAGAGTATGATTGCTTACTTTGGGCGCCATGGATGCAAGCAATTTATAAAGGGAAAACCGTTACGATTCGGTTACAAAGTGTGGTCTTTGTGCACACCATCAGGGTATTTAGTTAACTTTGAAATCTATCAAGGTAAAAATCCACGTTCGCATAGCATGTATGAGGATCGGTTTGGTAAATGCGCTGCCCCACTCGTAAATATGATTGACGATTTTTCACCAGAGGTTCAATGCCTACCATTTTCGTTTTATTTTGATAACTTATTCACAAGTTTTCCTTTATTGGCCTACATGAAAGCTCGTGGATACAACGCAACCGGAACAATACGAGAAAATCGAATTCCTAAAAGTTGTCCTCTCCCGCACAAAGACAAATTAAAGAAAAAGTCGCGAGGACATATAGAATATATAAAAATGCAGGAAACAGGTATTATGCTCACAAAGTGGAATGACAATGCGGTAGTGGACATTGCTTCCACTTGTCATGGCGTGAACCTAATAAAGAAGGCGCAAAGATACTCACAACAAGAGAAAAAAAGAATCAATGTTGATCGTCCAGCCGTTGTTGGGGAGTACAATAAGTATATGTGCGGTGTGGACCGAATGGACCAAAATATAAGCCTGTACAGGATTGGTATTAAAGGGAAAAAATGGTGGTCTTGCATATTTACATGGCTAGTTGATGTTTCGGCTCAAAATGCATGGCAATTACAGCGTAAAATCATGCCAGAATTGAAGCAACTGGATTTCCGGCGTGATATCGCCACATATTATTGCAATCATTACGGCGAAAAACCAAAATGTTCTGGTCCTCGTAAAAGGAAATTACAAGACACGGTTGAAGAATCTTTGAGATTTGATAGGATGGATCACTTAGTTCGTCCTTGCCAGAAGAGACGGCGGTGTGCAGATGATCAATGCAAAAGTGTAGGTCGTACTGAGTGCGCAAAATGTAATGTTGGTCTTTGTATCAACTGTTTTGTTGGTTATCACACAAAAAATGATTAATTAGATTTAATAAATTAAATTTCTTTCATCCTGTTATTTGATGTGTTTCTTTATATATTAACTTTCCATTGTCCATGAACGACCCAGCGTGACCATATGGTCACACCGCATATCGTCCTTTTCTAAGGACGTAGGATAAAAATAATTTTAAATTCTTGTTTCTATGCGTCTCATATGCTTGTGTTTAAAATTTTATGATGAAACTCGAAAAAAAAAGTTCTGGGTTGATTCGGGTTAAGATTAAATTGATTTTTTGAAAAAGGGTTTTTTCAATGTAATATGTAAGTAACTAAGTTACCAAGTTATAATATTACTTGGTGATATTACTTTCACTGATGGTAATAAGTTATATTACCGGTTTGAGGGAAATGCAATAATAGGTCTGTTCCCGTACTTTTGTAGCAGAAATTCGGAAGTTGAAAAATTTGGGAGAGTAAGTAAAAAGTCCTCTCTTCGCGTGAAAAATTGCAAAAAGTACGGGAACAGGTTTTTTGCAAAAAGTTGCAACTTTTGATGAAACTGCAACAAACTGTTGATGGCAGAATTACTATAGTTGATTACTAAGGAAGAAAATACGCTATTTTTTATTGGAAAAAATTATATAAAATATAATTGTCGAACAATTAATTCCTACTTTTCTCGACATGTTGCTTTAATGGCTGACATTGGCTGACGCAACATAAGCTGTCAAAAATATAGCACTTGCTAATTGCTGCGAATTTTGAAACTTCAAATTTGTGTAGCAGAAAAAAGCAACATTTGATAAGGACTGGATTTCACATTATCGCTCTCTTTTGCGATTTTTTTGGGTACGGGAACAGGAAATCGTAGAAAATAGCACGAATTCGTGTGAATTCGTACGAATGTTCAAGTACCGGAACAGACCTATTATAACATAATATATTAGATGACATGGCGTTACAGTCACAACTCTGTTCTAAACTCTCCCTTTTTGGAAGTGCTGTGTTTTTAATCTTCTTATCCATTTTCCTCGTGGAAAACCAAACATTTTATAATTTTATTAAAGGGGATCTATTCTTTACGGAATAATACTTTATACTGCAGGATTTAACATCCAAATTATAAAAATAGTTCTAGTACAACTAGAACTTTTATATTTAAAATGTCACGAATATGTGAAGGACTCAGAAAGAGTCGTTTAAGTAAAATTTGTTTAGCTAATGACTACTTAATTGTTTACCGAGTGGCTTTACGATATTTGCAATTGTTTTGCAATAAAATGAGCTACAAAAAGAGTTCAGTACAAAAAAGCCTGTTTTTGACCCTTTTCTGCATCAAATGCCAACCTAGCCGCTCTATGCTTACACAAATTAAGTATAAATTAATTTTAATTGATGGATTTTTAAAAAATTCACCGAGTGGCTTTAAGTTTTTCTTAACCATTGTTGAGAAACTAACCTCAATAAGAATTACATTTAATATTTTTAGGCATAGATTTGAATTAAAGTTGAATTAAATGTTGTGTTAGGCCCATGGGACGACACTCCCTGTGTATTTTTATGTATTTTTATGTACTTGATCAAATAATATCTTATGCAATTTAAATTTTTAGTATTGTATCTTTTTAACTTCAGTTTTTAAATTACTTCAATTGTACTTAAATAAACTACTTAAATTATTGCTGGGTTGCTTGTGGGCGTTTGTTTTGCAGTTTTACGATTTGGTTGTCAAGTATTTGGAAACCAAGCAAGCACAGAGGAAATCTTGTTATTTCTCAGAAGTTAACTCAGATTTTTGTGTACTTTTTATGCATAGTGGAACAGAATTTGTAAAATATCGAATTCTTTTCAATTCCAATAAACAACAAATTTTGATTTATATTTTCTTAATTATTTGTACATATCCAATTACATAGCCATGTTGACTCTAGAATTTAACTATCTCATATACGCGGTTTTCTGGAAAAGTTTTGATCGAATGAAAATTTTATGAACCATCTTTCTTATGTGAATTTATTTAATAAAAGATAAAATAAATGTATTTTGGCCAATTTCACTGAAACAATTTATTTATATTTGGCTTACATAAAAATAAACTATGTTAACGATCCTCTTTCCGTATTGGCAAGAACTATTTAATATATCCTATTTATTATCTGATTTATTTAATATAGCACTACATTGATTTTTATATCCCACTTTTCTTATAATTTTAGGCTTAACGTACAAATTGTTTTTATAAATAAACATGTTAATTAATAAAATACATTTAATTGCTTTTACTCCACTGTGCATTGAACATGTCCTATTGAATGAAAAAAAACATATAACGCAAGATACATATGTAGCTTGAAATACTAAGGACAGACAAGGCCCAACAGTATTGCACACGGTGTACTTGCTATGATTTACCGTTGGTTTGGTTCATTGTCAGTCTATGTTAGATATTTTGTTCAACAGTGAACTGTTGCGCTACTGTAGCAACTATAGCCAGAGATAATGAGATGGGAAACTTCATTTTAATGATGTTTTTTTTCACGTTTCCCTCCAAATTCATGCTTCTTCTTTAATTTTTTGGGTACTTTTGTGAGACTCATATATTGTATACATGATTCACCTCATAGTTGTCAAGTATTATTGTCAGATTCTATTAATAGGGTTGCATTGCAAAAAAAATAAAAATGTACTATTATATCAAAGTTGCTTCGAACTTAAATGCTGTTTGCGGTAGACCAATGGTATTTTCTTTTCCCGATAAAAGAAATCAAGAATATATTCCATTTTTCTGCACCCTCTATGCAAAGAGTGCAGAATATATCACAGTTTTTATTTAACCCAAAACTTTGCCCTGTTCTAAGTTGATAAAAAAACAAAAAAACCAAATTTTGTCATAATTCTACTTTAGGGCCCACGCCCTTTTATTTTTTTTTCGAGTTGGATTAGTTAGATTATATGTATTTGGGCTCACTTAGCCCAATGAAGGTAAAATAAAAGGACTTTTTTTTTGGTTAAGGTGATAAAATTCATCAAAGTTCGAAAAAAGCTTATACAAATCTGTGAATTTTTTAAATTTTTTAACGAATATTCAATATAAAACAACAAGTTTAAATAGAGAAACTTGCCTTTATTGTTAATTTATTTAAGCAACAAATTATTTATCGTTTTAACCAGAGTGGCACCAAAATGCATAGCCTCATACTTGTGCTTAAAGTTAATCGTGCCTTTCTTGTTTGAATATTTGGAATATTTTTCTCTTTTTTGTAGAAACAGCTTTGAAAGAAGAAAGATAAATGAATGAAGTAATTATATTTACCAACAAAACAATATGAACATGTTGCAAATCTAGTTTTTTATCTAATGAAATCTTTAAGTTAAACTTATTGCTTATTTATGCTTCGTTTTTATAACAAAAACTTATTCATTTTAGCTTCTGAATTTACAGATAAATATTTGCTATCTTCCAAATAAAAGTATTTTTCATTCTAAAGAAGAAATTCATTAACTTTTAAAATTTGTGATTTTACACTTTCGCCCTATTTACCAAGAGTTATGCAATCAATATTCAATATTCAATATTTCAATCGCTTTCCTAATTTGCGCAAAGCAATATCTTATTCAACAACTTTAAACTTGTTAACAAATAATTGGTGAGTGGTAAAAAGTTATTCAACACAATTTATAAGCTTATAACTAAGCTCTTCTATGTCAAGCGAAAGCTTCATTGATGAAATAAAGAAATAATGGGTTCCGTGAGCGAGAAGGTAATCAGTGATTTAAATAAACTGGATTACTTTCTCGATTGCATGTAAGCAGGGTTTTGTTGGGGCTTTATGTTCAATATTTTCTTAAAATGCCACTTTTCAGTTCCCTCAGTTGACAGCATTTGAGGATAAAATTTTAAAATCGTAAATTTTGAGAAAGAACTGCAATTAATCTTACTTTTGAGATCAAATTTTTCGTGAAAAAAAACACTATTCAATTTTAAAGGTCAGAATTTGTTTGAGAAGAGAACCAAAAACTGCAAAATTCTTAAAGAGGGCCAAAATAATAAAAAGTTATTCTGTACCTTGATTCTATTCCTAGTGGAAGGATTCTGTAACACAAACCGACCTGTATTAAATTGCTTCCAAATAAAATAGTACTAGTACAATTCTACTATAATTTCGTACTTATTAATTCGTAGTGAATAATACGTACTCTAAATAGTACAAAACTACGTTTTTATGCAACTCTGCTGTTGGCTTTCATGCCAAGGTGGGTTTCAGATTAAAGCAGTGAGCGCTTTCAAGCGATACAACTGTTCCAGTAGAAAACCTAATTAGCGCTTTTTTTCTATGACTGAGTTGATAAGTCAAACATCAAAAATATTGTCAATTTGTTAAAATGCAATGCCGTGCAATATAAATTTTGACAAATAACAATGAATGCGCATGTTCTTGTAGTTTTGAGAGCATATTTTTAAAATTAATACTGAGTAAATAAACTTAAAAGAGGCAAAAATTACAATTTCCTGGTTAAGCTACCAATTTATTCAATAAACTGTTTTGCATTTCGTTAATTTGACAACTATTTTGACGTTTCAAATAGCAAACTATTCAGAAAATATAACTCATTGAGAGCGCTGGACGTGGCCACTGAGTTTTCAACAGACTGCTTAAATTTAAGGAAACTGTTGAATTATGTATTTAATTATGGTAACTGGGGAGTATGTCAAAAATTGCACTAACACATTTATAGAGTTTATGTTGGTATTGTTGCCATTTTGACAGAAGGCTATCTCTTTCTTGCTAAAAATTTGTCGAAGTTTCCCATCTCATTATCTCTGCTATAGCGAATAGCGTTCACGTTATCCAGGGCAGCGCTTGTTTGCTTTGCTGCATTCAGAACAATTTTATTTCGAACTGAAATACAGTGCACTAGAGTAGTGTGCAATAGTGTGGTGTGATAAATAGAATGCTTTGTAGAGATGAGCGATCCGGTGATTTTTCAAGAACGCCGTTCTTAGTGAAAGTGATTTTTAAATCACCGTTCTTAAAAATGGTGATCGTGATCACGGTATTTTAAAATTGATTAAATATCTAAGTATTTTGGATATGAGAGATATTGTGATCTTATGTATCTTGTTTTTCGAATTAATACTAAAGCAAATGGATTGCTTACATGATAGACAGAGACAACGTTTCTCACAAGCAAAAAATCACTGGTAAAATCACGTATCGCTGCAAACGGCAAACCAAATGAAAAATAGCAAAATTAAAACTGCAATCACTGATCACAGTTTTTGAGACTACTGGATCACCGCAGTTACTAGTGATTTTTTAATCACCGTGACTAAATCACCGGTATCGAAATATCGCTCATCTCTAATGCTTTGTGCAGCTCTTTACTGTTTACATTTGCTTTCTGTTTGATGTGGGATTTCAGTAAGCAAATGATCCTTGCAAATTATGGAAATGTTGATAAGGGTTTCCCATAAGTTGATATTAGCAATGTGGCAACGCGCCGACGAAAAGTTAGATCGTCCATTTTAACGCCCATATCTCTATGAAGTTGCCACGCATTATGCTCTGCAAGGTCAATGCAGTGTGTGAATATAGAAAAATACCACTTTTTTCCGCGAATAGAGGAGACACGGTAAAAGCTGATATTTTCATATGCTCCTATGAACGCCCCCCATATAGCGATTATATTCATTAATATGGTTTGGTTGTTGAAATTCTAAAAGCTTTTTCCTCTTCATCACTTTATTATAATTATTATTATTATTATTTATTATAACATTTTTTTTTTACCATATTTTGCACAAACATGCCGAACGTACTACATGTTGTACGCCAACAAACACACCAACTAAAATCACATATAATTTACTTTTCCACATGTACTTTTGCTACGTATTAATTATTACAACAATTTACAATACAAAAACACAGAAACGCAACAACAATAAAAACTGCTTATAGAACTTTTTCTCACCGGTCACGTGACATCTTCACAAAAAAAAAAAAAAAAAAACAAATTGGCCATTTCAGTCCTTGAAAGGACTTTGACCGAGCGTCTTATAATCAATTGTGTTGTGTATGTTATTAAATGTTTTACACACAATTGACCGAGAACTGGACCTACATGTTTTATGCCGACTCCGAACGGCTAAAGTTCATGTTCTTAAGAAGCTTTTCATGGCATTATTTACTCTCTGAAGTTTGCCATTGTCTGCATAGAGGTGGTGACCGCTCAGAAAAATTTTTTATTAAAAATAACTTTTCGTCGCGGCTGGGGATCGAACCCGGGCTCCGAGCATGCTAAGCCACACACTTTACCTGTATGCCACGGTCACCACATCTTCAGTGACATCTTCACACTCTTGCTAATTTTATTAAACTGAAACCTTTAATGCAAAAATAAACACTCATAGAATTGGAATAGACAAAGCTGATCAATGTATGCTTTGTTACCGTTCTGTTTTGAAGCGCAACAACAAATTAGTTAGCAAATTGAAAGCACTGTTAATGCAGCAAATTCAAAAAAATGACGTACTACATGTAGTACGGTCGGCATATCTGGGTTAAAAAAACAATTTTATTTCTTTCTACACAGAAATTTTCCATGACTTCAAAGCTTTATACAAAAATCATCACCTCCGTGCATGAAGCCAGTGTGGCCACGACCAGAAAATAAAAGAAGCTAAATTGGCCAAAAAAAGAAGTCAAAAAAAGGCTAAAAATTTTGAAAAAAGATGCTAAAAAAAATCCAGATTTTTCATACAACTTCAAGTTTTATTTTCGTTTTAACATAACATTCATTTTTAATATAGGCACATCAGTATCATAGATACAAATTTGTAAAAAGCAAAAAATCATATGGTATATATTTATAAAGCAAAATAATACCAGCCTTTTTAATTCAGAATGACTTACTTTTCATTAAATAAACTAACTTTTCATTGCATTACCTTTCATTTCATCATTTAATTATTGATGAAAATAATATGTATATTGAATTGATGTATATTGATGTATATGTACATTAAGTCCTATTAGGAATAATTTGCTCATGAGAATTGTAAAAGGAAGTTCTCAATTTTAGGACAGCAGGATACAGACATCACACTTTATGTTAAAAGTTTTAACTTAAAAGACTCATGAATATTCGCGGTTGATTAACAAATTTGTTTAAAATTTTTCAAAACTTCTTGAGCCTTAAAAATGGGAATCTCCTTTTTCCAATTCTCGGCAGAAATTTCAAATGAAATTGAAGGTTTGGAAATTTTATCACTGTCGTGCTAGGAACTTATATTATTTCAACATAGTTTATATCTCAGATATATTATTCCCTCTTCATCAGATCAATCGGAGGAACTGCAGCTTGCATAAGCACTACGTGAATCTAACAGACGTATGAGATCATCAGTTACCTCAAAGTCATGACAACATTTTTGTAATATTTTCAGTGAACATCGAATATTATGCAACGAGTTAGGCATTTTAATTTAAAATCTATTTCTTTGCTTAGTTTTTGCAATTTTCATTGCACTAAAAAGCGTTACTAAGTGATAAAACTAAGAAACTGAAAACCAAATTGACGAGCTCAGAAAAGGATTTTCAGGCAGCGAGTTTTAAAAGTGCTTTACTTCTACCCAAAACTCAATTGAAGAGGACACGCTTGACCATTTACGTGTCAATAATTTTCGCCATTGAAGCTCAATCGAGGTAACTTCGTCTGCGGAACATTTACAAAATGAGAAAATATATTTAGCTTAACAACGTTATGAGAATTTTCAATAGAAAAAAATCGATCTAGCATTCATTTACATGTGAAACGAGAGAGCTCTTAAGGGTCCTGCGTTGCTGCCAGATGCAAATTTTTATGACTACACACTAAAAAATTTGTATAGAATTTTTACACCGATCGGTGTTCCAGAGAGTCCTACACCGTTCGGTGTTAAAAAAACACCAATCGGTGTTAATAACTAAATATCCGAAGGATGTTTGTGTCAAACCCTGTCAGGTGTTTATTTAGAACACGCAAAATTATGATTTTTTTTTAACACCGAAAGGTGTAATTTTTTACTATTCGGAAATATGTGTTTTTAGAATTTTAATTTTTTCATTCAAAATGCTAAAAATAATGTTAAACCAAATATAATGGCATTCATGTTCAAAATTTGGATTGGATTTAATTCTATTTAAACCGTTTTTTTTATTTTATTACTTTGATGTCAATTTTGGCCAGAACTGTTTTCACGAACATGACTTATAATTCTGGACTTTTATTTTCAGTCTTGTGAAATTTCAATTTTCAATTTGTTTGTCAATGCTAACGTGATTTCCATGTTGCTTTTCTTCTATGCCTTTCTTATTTTACACCGATCGGATAAGTTTGTCATATCACACCGGGTAAGTGATGTAAATAAACACCGTTCGGTTTTTAATTGTTAATTAATCTAAAAAAGGCTGTTTTCAAAGTAAAAAAAGGCTAAAAAAACACGAAGCTAAATCGTAAATTTCGAGGCTAAACCGCAAATAAAAAGGCTAAATCTAGCCTCGAAAAGGCTAAAATGGCCACACTGCATGAAGCATACATAGCTTTCATTGGAGCAAAGTTTTTCGTACAATCTTACAAAGTGCAGAGCAAGCAGCAACAACAACAACAATGCATGAAAAAGCATGTTAATTGCTATATTGGCTGCAAAGAACAAAAACATATTTGCTGGCCAGCAAGAAACACTACAAGACTGTAATTTTTTCTGACGTGCGCCACTCAGGTGCTTGTCATTTCAGAATGAATGCAATAAAATGGCAAGGGAGGTGAAACATGCGGCGGGAAGTGTGTAAAATTGAAAGCACCGAAAAAACTGCAGTGACGATCGAGTGACATGCTTACACAAGCGCAGTCGTCATATCTTCGTATACAGTTCGCAAAATTAACCACACTAATACAATCAACCACAGCTCATCGGGTGGACAAATTAATTGTCGTCATGTCATGTTGCAGTTGTCAACCAGCAATATTTTAATGCATTCGTCAATAACGCTGACATAGTAACAGTGGTAACATAGTAACATAGTAAAACAAAGAAAAAGTTAAATAGTAAGTATGAATAAATGTGCAAGCAAAAAGAAACAAGCAAAATTTCAAATTTTTGACGTAGAATTACGTCTTACAGCGCGGTTTGTAGGGGGTCGTTTTAACAGATTTTTTCAAGGTCATTAGGCAACGTTTTGACGAATACTTTGGGGTATACCTACAGTCTTTAATACTCATTGTTCAAAGATAATATATATATTAAAATATCAGATATATCCTGCGCTGAATGAATATCTAATTTTGGTATTATAATAAAGTCACAAAATACAGGGTGAACGGGAATAACTGTCGCACCTACCGAAATACCGTATATTTTAAAACTGTAGGCACCAACATTTTTTTTGTAATTTCTAGCAATCTTCCAATTCATTGTGAGCGTATGTAAAAAAAAAATATAATAAATTGTCTAGTAGTTTTCGCGTAAAAAAGATGAACGCAACGCGATCACTGATTTTAAATCTACATTTGGAAGGAAAATCGACTTGCAAAATTATCAACTGCTTAAAAGACTTGCAAATAAGCCGGCGATTTTTGCAGCGAACGGTAGCTCGTTTTAGGAGGACTGGCAGCGTTCTTCCAGAATGAAATGGTGGTGCAAAACGGACAGTGAGGACGCCGACCCTGGTTAAAAAGGTGAGGGAAAGAATTCGTAGAAATTGCTCAGTTTCCGGAAGAAAAATCGCATGGGAGCTAAACGTCAGCCAAGACACCATCCGTAAGGTCATTTCTGAAGACCTTAAGCTCAAGGCGTATAAAAAGAAGAGGATTCACGGCCTTACGGAACGCCAGCGACTTATGCTAAAGGAAAGAAGTGAGGTTATCCTTCGGAGACACGCTGATTGCAGTATCATATTTTCAGATGAAAAACTGTTCCTTCTACAGGCAAGTCATAACCCCCAAAATGACAGAGTCTACGCGGCAAGCATGGAAGATATTCCTCCAGCCGACAAGGCAAAAATCGTTCAAAGCTGGTGTCGTGCTCATTTGCCAGATTTTATATCTACTGAGGAATGGCCTCCGTCTTCCCCTGACCTTAATCCTCTAGATTTTTCTATTTGGGGTATTATGCTAAGCAAATTAAGCAATGTTAAAAATATGACTGTTGATAGATTCAAGAAAAAACTAAGGAAGATATGGACGATATTCCGGATGAGGAGGTACGTGCCGCGTGCTCATCTTTTAGAAAACTTTTCATCTTTTAGGTTTGAATTAAATGATGAAAAATTGTGAAGAATAATATAAGGAAAAAATAAAAATTATTTTTTATTAAACTTTGACCTCCATTTTTTAATTATGACGAATGTTAGGTGCGACAGTTATTCCCGTTGACCCTGTAGTAAAATATAAGAAGAAAAATTTTTTTTTTATATAAGAAAATCAATCATCAGCTGCTTATGTGTCTGCTGCTTTCTTTGTTTTTATTTCGTTGTTTATGCTTGTATTGCTTTTGCTTAGCACGAACTGATTGGTTCGCTTTGGCAGCATTGTAAGCATTGGGTTATGTAAGCACTACTGTTCTAGTATACTATTTTGAAACCAGAGGTCATGAACCTCTTTTGAACTCAGTCAATGAACTCAAATTGTCAAATTTAACGAAATGGGTCTGTGATCCGGTTAGATTTAATTCTTATGAAAAAAACGAGTTGGATCATATTTCGTTTTATGCTTTTGCCCAATAGATGGCGTAAAATTTAAATTTTTGTTTTTAATGCAAATTAATTTGGATCCCACATCCCACTAGCACTAGCGAGTGTAGGTCGCAAACTATACATCGAACAGAGACGAAAGTGTAGCTCGCAAAGTAAATATTTAGTAAATATCAGACACAGACGAGAGGAAAGGACATTTCCTCAGCGTGAAATATAGACACCATACGATTTTTTAAAAATCGGGGTCTTAATTTTTATTTGAAATTAGTAGTTAAACTGACTATAGCTCGCAAACTATATATCGGGCAGAGACGAAAGTGGCATCAATGGAAAGTGCATTTGCTTCGCCTTCTTTTCAACTAAGTCAATGAACTCAACCTATTAAACTTAACGAAATGATCGAAAAAATTTGAAATTTTGCTTGTTTCTTTTTGCTTGCTCATTTAATCATACTTACATTTTTACTTTTTCTTTGTTTTGGCCTCGATAAGTAGTCCATAATTGAGTGTTATTAATTTATTTGTTAATTTTCGGACGATCAATAAAAATACGTGCAAAATGGACATAACAATCGGAACAAAGAGACAAAGTAGCAGAGGTTACAACTTAAACGGAATTCTACGTCTACACTTACGATACTATCGAAACTGTTTCTTTTTTTGATCATTTTGTTAAGTTTGACAGATTGAGTTCATTGACTAAGTTGAAAAGAAGGCGAAGCAAATGCACTTTCGTCTCTGTCTGATATATAGTTTGCGAGCTACAGTCAGTTTAACTACTTATTTCAAATTAAAATTAAGACCCCGATTTTTAAAAAATCGTAAGGTTACTATATTTCACGTTGAGCACATGTCCTTTCCTCTCGTCTCTGTCTGATATTTAGTTTGCTAGCTACACTTTCTGTTCGATGTATAGTTTGCAAACTACACTCGCTAGTGCTAGTGGGATGTGGAATCCAAATTAATTTGCATTAAAAACAAAAATTAAAATTTTACACCATCTATTGGGTAAAAGCATAAAAAGAAATATGATCCAACTCTTTTTTTTCATAAGAGTTAAATCTAACCGGATCACAGACCCATTTCGTTAAATTTGACAGATTGAGTTCATTGACTGAGTTGAAAAGAGGTTCATGAACTCTGGTTTCAAAATAGTATACTAGAACAGTAGTGTATACATAAACCCAATGCGAACTAATGCTTACAATGCTGCCAAACAAAGCGAACCAATCAGTTCGTGCAAAACCAAAGCATACAAGCATAAACAACGAAAGAATCAGTCGAACGAAAGAATCAATCAAGCTGATGATTGATTTCCTTATATAAAACATACATTTTTCTTCTTATATTTTACTATTTTGTGACTTTAATATAATAGTGACATTATCCAAAGTTAGATATTCATTCAGCACAGGATATATCTGATATTTTAGTATATATATTATCTTTGAACGAAGATTATTAAAGGCTGTTGGTATACCCTAAAGTATTCGCCAAAATACTTGCATACTTGCCAAAATACTTGCATAATGACCTTGAAAAAATCTGTTAAAACGACCCCATACAAACCGCGCTGTAAGACGTAATTCTACGTCAAAAATTTAAAAAAAAGAAGCCGAGAGCATTTTGGTACATTTGACATTTTTGATTGGGGTACTTTTGACAAATCGCACACTAAATACAAAACAGTCACAACTCAAAAAACATGACTTTTCAGGAGAAGCGAAAAATAAAACCATTTGGTTGATACTACAGAAGAAAAGCAATTTTCATTGAAACACACAAACTTCATTCTTCCAGTTAATGAAGAAAATAATGAAACCTATAGTGAGATATGTGTGTTGTGAATTGATTTATAACAAAAAGTCGATATAAAAAAATTTTGAGTTGTGACTGTTTTGTATTTAGTGTGCGAAATGTTAGTTGTACGAGTACAAAGATCGAGTAACATCGAGATGTTACCAATTCATTTAAAAGTTTTTTAATATATTTCTAAATTGGTTTTAATAAAAAAGGTGGTTTCAAACATCAGAATAGTAATATCATTAGCCGAAGAAATAAAAGGACATGAAGATAACAGAACGTTGGTTAACGAATGAAGAATGAAAGCAGGGTGACCGTTTTCAGTAGATTTACTACTAGATTGGTAGATTTAGTAGAATTTTGAAAGTCGCTAGTAGTTTTTTAGTAGAATTTCAAATCTAGTAGATTTTTAGTAGATTTTGAAAATAAAATTGTAAAACATTTTTTCACAAGTTTTAAGCCAAATCTTTCCGTTTTGTTTTGTCGCAAATATTATTAGTGAAAAAGTGCGTAAGCAGCCTTCAGTCATAAGGTGGCTCTGGTTGCAAGCGTGCGTCAATCGGATTGTTGAACAATGGCATGCACTAAAACTTCATTTTTACGATCAGTATAATTTCGATCGGAATTTAACTTCGGAGTTTTTATGTGGAAGCTTTTCAGAAGACGTAACACAACTTTATTATTATTTTTGGATTATATTTTGCCGATCATAAAAAAGTTACATATAATTTTTCAATCCGATTCATGTGTTGTTCACCGTCTTCATAGCGATATTTCTGATATGTTTAAGTCTGATATATTCAAGTCATTCAAAACAAAATTTTTAATCCTTAAATTTTTTCTTTCAAACTGTTTACTTGTATCTGCTGTGTATTACACTGATTACACGGGCAACAGTATAAGGATTTATTCATTCATCCAGTTTAAAATTTGCAAACCTGTTTACAGCCATAAATTTCGCCTAAAATTGAAAAAGTGTGTTTAAAAATGTTGGTAGATTTTAAGTAGTTCTTCTAGAATTTTTTAGTAGATTTTAGTAGATTTTCACCATGCTTCTGGTAGAAAGGCACTCTGACAAAACGGCCTGAATGAAAGTATAAAGTTATTAGTAATTCTGAGCTTTGATTATTTTGGGGTGTTCTGTGATGCTAGTCTTATTTTTTCCCAAGTATTCAGCCACTTCACTTTATTATTATGTATTATTATTTTATTTTTATTATTTTTTATGTAGAGCATTAACATCAGTGGAATTCCCAAAAGCGTTAAAGACACTTGAACTAAAGATATATTGAATTTTGTATGAATAAGGCTGGTCTATTTTGAGAAGTAAAGCATGACTTTCTCAAATTTTTCAATTTCTTCACAACAAAATATTTGTCAGAATTTTCACGCAACAAAACAATGAATATTGCGAATGAAATTTTACTCAAACGGACAGAGTACTAGGATTTACGTGCTTTTTAAAAATTTTATAAGATTTATAAGATTTTTAAAGTTTTTCTCACTTTTTTCAAATATTGTCGCATATGTTGAAATATATCTTGTACACTTCTTGTTCAATATTAATAATCACGCTAAGCCGAATAAAATTTATAATTTTCTTCATTTTTGTTCAACAAATTTTTAAATTTGGATGAGTAGTTTTTGCGCTATCATAATTCATAAAGAATCGAAAACTATTTTCATTTTTAGTGGAGAATATAAGCTACCGCCGAAAGAAATGCGTGCAAAAATACGGTCAGGAGATGTATTTGAGTGAAGACGCTAAAATTCAACATTGTTCTGTATTTTACATATTTTATTCAATTTTACACTGATTGATACATTGATACTGAAATAGTAATAAGTATTTGAAGTGCTACTCTCAGGTTTGGAAAAACATCTTTTTCTTTAAATGGAAGTTCTGTTCCATTTAAATCTGTATTATAAAATTCACCCATATTTTTACAATTCTTTTCAAGATCGTTGTACGGATTATCCTTACTTAATAATTTTCAACGTCCAGTAAATACCAAAATTTGGAATTAAGGTCCCTTGTCGTGTAATTTGTGAAATTATTTCCTGATGAAGACGAACAAGAACGCTTTTCATAACGCCAGATTTTTCGCTTTTTGCGGAAAGGCCATATTGAGTCAATTCTCCGCGCATTTGTCGGCGACATTTTATACGGATTGTTGTATCGATTCCCCATTTCTTACAAAGATTTTTAGCCTTTTCGATAACTTTTTCACATATCTCGTTACGAATTTCTTCAAGTTATATACGGAAATATACGGGATAGTTATGATATTTAAATTCGGTTTAAAATAAAGATTGCAGCATTTCTGGTGTACCACTTGTGGCAGTATTTTCATCTGCTAATTTTTCTCATAGTTCTACGTATTATTCCAGTCCCTCGACAATAACGCTAACTGCTTACGCTCTGGCGCTCCATCGTGTTACAGATTCTTTTACAGATTTTTGAAAGCATTTTTAACAATTTCCATCGTAATATTGAACGTGAGAAAAAGAGGCGTATGTTATCAATTATTCCAAAACATGTTACAAAGATTGAATCTTGGCTAGCTGTAGTAACTCCTACTAAATTAAATGTGTGGTTATCACAAGGTTGCCTTATTATTTTTTTCTATTATTCTTTGTTGAACGCCAGATATGTGATTTGACATAAGGGCAGCATTATCATAGCATTGTACCCTACAGTTGGCTAACTTAATTATTGAATTAATTAATTAAAACAAATTTTTTTGCAAAATTTTGATTGTCTTGAGAATGATTTGGCGCCCCTCTGCGAGTGGCGCCCGGGGCATGATGACACCACCTGCCCCCCTCGCAACGCCACTGCATAGTAATTGTAATCACAAATAAAGTTCGCTACACTTGCTCGACTCAAGGTTAAGAAATGTGTACAGAAATTCTACACCTTTGTTTTGGCGAATTTCCGTCTGTTGATTTAATTTTAATTTAACTTCACAAATATGCTATGTCTGCGTTATTGCATTAAATACAGATTTTTTTATTACATTGATACACATATTTATATTTTGATACATTAACATATTGACACGTATATATGTTATTGATATTTATGTATTATTAACTATTGATATATATTATTAAGATTGTATGCGTGTTATTGTATCATTGTTTATCATTATAAATAATAGCATTCTAATTTAATAAAGAGTGAGTTGAAGTCAGAAAACCAAAAAGTAAACTTGTTCTTATTGAGCGGCGGGCATATCTAGTTCATGTAATAGAAACCCAGATTTAGGAACACTAATAAAATAAATTCCCAGTTCAAGTACTGTGCCAAGAGGTGGGCGTGGCACATGTTTTTTAATCTGCATGTATATTTCAGATCCTTGAGTGAGTTTTTTTATATAACTTCAATACGAAAAAATATGCTTTTAAACTTTTGTTTTATATGAGAGGTAGGCGTGTTTGTGGACGGATTTCAAAATTTTTTTGGGACTAAACCACTGTGCGGCACAAGCAGACTCGTCTTCGATTTGCAGAGAAACATCAATTCACCGATTGGGACACAATAAGTTATTGCTATTTGTCTTAAAATTGTCTGCCTCCAATTTCCTGAGTCCATTTATTGAAAAGGTTACTTTTTTTCGGACGAGAAAAAATGTTATTGTGATGGGACCAATGGTTTATAATTCTATTGAAGAGATTTGAGAAGGAAGCCTCTTTATTTTCCTAAACGCAATTACTGTGGACGCTCCGCAATGGTGTAGGGTAGTCATGGGTAAAATTGCTACTTTGCGGTCACTGCTACTCACTGTGATTGCTGCTTCAGAATCACAGTGAAAAATACCTGTGAATGCTACTTTAGCATATAAAAAATTACATT
Source organism: Tetanocera ferruginea (assembly GCA_958299015.1). NCBI lineage: Eukaryota > Metazoa > Arthropoda > Insecta > Diptera > Sciomyzidae > Tetanocera > Tetanocera ferruginea. The sequence continues at coordinate 47,788,571 of OY282644.1, forward strand.
AAATGCTACTGGGATTTGTTCTTATTTAGAAGTGAATAAATTTCTTTAATTTTAGTGCAAAACAAGTTTAAATTTAAAGAAAAACTCGGGAAACTAAAGCCTTCAAAAAGATTCTACTTTATCCTTTCATGTTTAATAAAATTTGAAGAATTATTGAATTATGAAAAATGGGAACATTTTTAGGTAACTGAAAATAAGAAAGTTAAAACAAAAAGAGACAAGGCAATACTAAACAACAGGCGCAAACGCAGGGAGGGGTTTTGTGTTTATGTGGGTTTACGATTAAAGGTAGAAGTTCATTCACTGCATATGCATATGCGTCCGTCTACTTGTTGAACGTTACGCAATAGAATGTGTGAAAGCTTATAGATGAAAGTTCATTAACGGCATATTCATATGCGTCCGTTTACTCGCTGGCGCAATTTACGCAAGAAAAGTTAAAAATATTTCAACTTTACTTGCGTAAATTGCGTTTTTTGACAGCTCGTTGCTCATAGCGAACACCGAGAACAAAAAAAACTAACCAGTTCGGGCACTGTCATTTTATTGCGGGTAATTTTTGTTAAACAAACAGTTTCTAGAATATTGTTAACAAATGAAGAACTTCATGAAGAAAATGGCTGATATCTATGAACAACGTGCACAATCAGTGGTGGCAGGAAAGCACAATGCTTTTTTAGAATTGGTAAAAAGCAAACTGGATGTACTGCCTATTGAAGAGCAGGATGATGCTAAAATGTTTTACTTGAACTATTTACATCAAAAAATTAAAGATCAACGTCATTTTAAATGCTTTGAATAATAGAAACCAACATATTTTGCAATGTAATGGACTTAAAAATGTATTTGAAAAATATCGCACACACTCTTCAAAAGCGACACATTTCAACTTTTTTAATTTTGACTTTTTAATGTAAGCCAATTCGTAATGCACATCTCCATCGACTGTTAAAATTTTGTTTTAATCTGATTGCTCTTTAATTTAAAAAAAGAAATCATTTTGTGTCCTTCTTGTATGAAGTTGCTTTGAAAATGAAATAGTTTTTTGCCCCTCCTGAAAATTTTAAAATTTCGAGTTGTGTCACTTTTGAAAGGTGTGTGCGATATGTTTACTTTGTGAATGAATTTTTTTTAAACTTTTTATAAATAAAGCAATAAAATTTCGAATTTATAAAAGAAGAAATTATGATTTTAATTGGACAATTTCAAGTAAGTGTGTTATATATTGGTTTTGCAGTGTTTTTTTTTTCTAAAATAAAACTTAACGTCGAGGTGCATATATTTATAAGAACGTGCCCAACGCGAAGAAAGAGGCGTGGTCGGTGTAGAAAAGTACATTTATTAATGATTAGCGTCATTGCCTCAGTTCTACCCGTTTGTTGTTGTTTGGTGTTGTTTGTAAACATCAAACGAAGAATTAAGATTATTGCATGCAACTTTTTTTACAAACCAATTTTATACAAACCTAGGATGTTCGCTATTGAAAATTTTTAAAATCTCAAAATAAAAAACAATTTTTAAACGTTCATAGAAGAACACTTTGCTCAGCGTTTTAATAAAAAAAAATTTTAAAAAATAGATTAAATTTTGTTTTCAAACAAGTACTGTTTCAACGTGTCCCGAAGTTGAAATACTGTTCTGTTGGAATTATTTGATGAAACAGCACGGACTCCTGACAATGGCCTTGTTTCCTGCCTCCATAGCCTTTCTCTTACCACATTTCCATTTGAATTGATTCTGTCAATGTATTCTGGAGGACAATATGAACCGTCCGTCATTTTCAAATAGTTGTGCAGGACAGCGGTCGCATTTATAACGGAGACTGCAGAGTCCGGATGTATATTAATGGTTCGGTGGAAAATTCTCCATCTTGCTGCAAGGATACCGAAAGCATTTTCTATAACACGTCTAGCTCTGGATAGGCGTTTGTTATAGTTTTCGCGTTCCTCATCTAATCAAATTCCTGGATATGGTCTCATTAAATTTTTGCGAAGAGGAAAGGCAGCGTCACCAACAATGTAATGGGAAAAGCTTATTTCTGTTCCAGGCAGTGTACATTCAGGCGGGAAGTCCAAATCATTATCAAAGAGTCTTTTCCCAAACTCGGAATGAGAGAGAATACCCCCGTCGCTTTGACTTCCGTAAGCCCCTACATCAACTGCGGTAAACGTATAGTTTGCATCGCAAACTGCAAGTAAAACAACACTTAACTGACCTAGAAAGAAATGTTATTCATTTTGTGGTATATAAGTAAATTTTATGTACCTTTATAGTTAAAGAAGTTAGAACCGGATTTCGGTGGACAGGTAATAACCACATGTTTACCATCAATGGCACCTAAACAATTCAGCAAATTCCATATATTTTTGAAGTCCTCTGCTATGCGCTTCTATTCGGAACTATTTGGCGTGGACAGATAAATGGGACTCAAAACATCCCAAATGACTTGGCATGTCTCGATCGTTATTACTCTTACGGCCGTGGGATATCTGAAAAAATATTGAAACTTATTATTCGTCTCCCATTTGATAAAAACATTTTATTTACGTATATACGAGTTAAAAGCAGACTTTTTTAAGCTCATGTATTAAGATTTTTGTTATTATAAATGAAGACATTTTAAGTTTTTTCGTGTTTATTCCCTTAAAATTCCACATAAAAAAGCATACAAATTTTTTATAATTTTGCAGCCCTGCTTACTCTGAACGTAAATTAAACCAGAGATTAGACGGACGCATATGCATATGCAGTGAATGAACTTCCAGCTTAAAAATTAAAAGATTTGAGTAAAAATACTTAGAGTAAAAAACACTTCTTATGAAAACTATTAATAAAAAAAATGATCCTAAAACACAGGAGTCAATACTCTTCATAACGAATTCCAGTCTAAAATCAAATGAAAGACAAATAAAATATGTAAAGCCAAACGTTAAAAATTATGATGTATTTTATATAAGTTGTAATAATTTAACCTATTTTTTGTTGTGTCATATATTGTTTTAATACTAATCGCTTAAATACGCTGTAACGCTGTAAAAGCAGAAAATATAGAAAATCAATCAAAGCACGATATAAATAATTAGTTAATTATCTTGCCTTTTATCGGCACCAACTTTGGCTCGATCGCATTTTTAATCAGAAAGTAATAGGTAATTAGCTGATTTGTTCTTTTTCCACCAAATCAGCTGTTAATTTTGCCCTCCACCGCTATAAGTAATCGGTGCAGATTTCAATTAGCAGTTTTGTCGTTAAAAACGCATTGCAATTATTTTAAAAAAATTCGGAGAAAAGTTACCATTGAGGTATGGAGCATGCTTGTGGAATGTTTGTTTTTTTTATTTTGGATCTACTGATCATACAATCGTGTATGAAATTTTATCGAAATCATATGAGCGGATCTGGTACCAGGCAAAAATGGGTTAATAAAACTGGGCAGACTGGGTTAGTAAACGGTCTACCTCTGTTAAGTGTTCGTAGGGGTCTAGAAAATAATATTGAGAACATTTCAAGTGCAATGGCCCCAAATAAAAGAAAAATATACATTGTTCTTTTAATGAATAACAAATTTAAATAAGTCTGAAAATTAAAACAAAAAACCCCAAAATTTTTTCCTGCGTGTGCGCCTGTCAAACAAGTCAAGGATATAAAATAAATAAATATCAAATTACTATTTTAAAATGAATAATTAATGTATAAATAATTATAAATAATATATTAATTACTTATTGAGAATTTAATTTATCAATTTTTAATGAACACAAAAAATAGCCCAAATAAAAAGAACACAACAATCAACGTTTACTTATTCCCTGCAATAAAAAGCACTGCTGCTGTGAATCACAGTAATCGAAAGAAGCTATCACAGTCTGTTACTAAAATATTTGAGTCACAGTGTAATGGTTTGAGTATCGAATAATGTTTTCTTCTGTTAATCCCCTTTCACTTAGTCACAGTTGCAGTGATATTTATTTCAGGGAAAACCAGTTAATACATTATTCGATACATTACTCAAACTATTGGAAATCACAGTCACTGCTACGTTGAATAATTATTTCTGTTTATTAAAGAAAAATATCGGAGTAGCAATCACTGTGACTCAAAAATTTTAGTAGCAGACTGTGATTGCTACTTTCGAGTGGGAAGCTTTTACATCAAAAGCCACACTTGAACTACAGTTCACATCATCGCGAATAAAAAGCAGCGGATATATTTCCATTTATAGAGACAAATAGGGAGGTACCACTTATTGTTTTTAATAGGATAACGCTCGCATTGATGTAAATAATGAAACGAAGCGGTTTTTGGATGACTGCTCGATGAAAAACAGATTGTTTTACATTGCAGAAGCTTGTGGCGCATCTATTGATTATTGATATTTATTTAAACTGACAAAAAAATATTTGACTGATGCTTGATTAATTAATTTAAACAACAGTGAAAAGAGTCTTATCATCTAGAAATCCCCAAAAATATGTTTTGGTTCAAAAAGTTTTTAAGTAATTTATAAAACAATAATATTATTATTTAAATGTGTTTCCTTTTATCTTAAAACTATTCTCGCAAAAGAATACATTACTGCCAAGTCTAATATTATTAGTCTAAATACACTAGTGTAAAAATACTAGTTTGATAAAGTGTTGTTTCTAGATAATGAAACTCATAGACATATTTCCAAGTTGGTTCGAATTTGTTTTTTAGAGCGATTTTTCAATATTTTAGACTTTTGAGAAATATGTCCCCAGTTATGATTCCATAACTTCCAACCTATTTATTTTTATTACAAATTCTATACATATTCAGAAAAAATACATTTCAGTCTTTAATTTAAGTTATCACTTGTACTGATTTTTGTAGAAATGTTCTGAACTCTTAATTTGTAAAAGTGTTTAAAAAATACCGTTTTTTTAAATTTTCTCATTTTAAAGTATACAAATATATACCGTTTATATTTGTATATTTGTTTTGTTTTTTATTTAATATAAAAGATACTTATTTTCCGAAAATTTAAGGCTAGTAATCATGTTTGAAGCAGGTTGAATACTTTAGTTATTGTGGTTTCGTTGAACATACTCACAAAATTTGATTTTGATTATTTCTAACTAAAAAAATTCTAAAAAGTTCTAAAACCCAATTATGATAACTTTCACTAAATGAAACACTTACAAATAATGCTCTTGTGCGCTTTTAACAAAATTTTCAAAAACCAAATTCACAAAATAAAGTTTTGCAATTTAAATTGACCTACAAATTTCTTCCACAGATTTTAATGTTGCCTTCAATTATACAACTAGCTAACTCTCAGTTTTCAATACCATATGCTGACCAAAACTAAAATAAACGTAAGCAATGTTGCCTTAAACTCATAACTGCATTCTTTTTCGTTCACTCATGCCTGCCCGTCCATTGACTTTCGGCAAAAACCAGAGATAAAGAGATGGGAAACTTCGTTTTAAATGAAAATAAAAAAAATTTTGCTTGATAGCTGTGCTTGTTCTACCCATTTCTTCATGCACTCACGTATTGTGTTTATGAATTCACCCCATTATCTGTAAAATTCTGGCAGGTTATTATTTTTGTTTTAAGGCAATATGTTTTAATATGTTTAAAGGTTAATATGTTGTATTTAACCTAAGAAAAACTATTTCAATAAAATAAAAATATAAAATATACATAGCTCTATAAAATTTATAATGATATAGGACATAATGGACATTGGCATATGATATAAAATTGTTAACATATCGTCACCTCAGTATTGGCCTGATCTAACCGACAAAAACGCAAGTGGAGAAAACAGCGTTTTAAGTTTCAAAATTGAATAAAACATACATCTTATAAGCTATCCGCTTTAAAACTTCAACATATTATTATTATATTTGAAACGTCCTTTTTCTGCATTGTTAAATTTATTTTAACTGATCCTGTAGTTTTTTATTTATATTGAATCCAATTTTTACGAAAATGCATACAGGGCACAAAATTTTTTCGTTTTGGTCGAAAATGTATTGTATCTCAAAATCCTAACTTTACTGATAATTTTTTCAATGTGTAGACAATATTTGTGAAGTTTTGTCTTTTGGTTGTAACTTCTGACTTACAACAAATATTAGTTTATGAATATATAAATAAATAATTATCCCTGAAAAACAAAGAAATGAGAAAATAAAAAAATTATTTTTGTAATATATTTGATTCATGAAAAGTAATCCATGTTTTTATTGTAAATAAAAATGGGAATAAAAAAACAATAAATGACACCCTTTTTTTCAATAAGGACTTATCAAATACTTATAATTAAAAAACAAAAATATATTCAATAAAATAAACAAAACAAATATAATAAAATAAAAAAAAAATCTTCAATGTGCTTAAAAAAATTATCATTTGGTTTTTAATACCAAGACTTAGTGTTATTTCTATTTTTATACCCCCACGCGTACTGCGTAAGGGGTATATTAATTTTGTCACGACGTGTGTAACACCCAAAAGGAGGCGTGGTAGGTATGGAAAAGTATATATACTCTTGCTCACCATTACCACCTGAGTTGATTTACCCATGTCCGTCTGTCTGTCCGTCTGTCCGTCTGTCTGTCGACACGATTACAGCCGCAATTTTGAAGCTATCGTAATGAAATTCGATTTTTAAGCTTTTTTTAAAAAAACTAAGGTCAAGTTCGAGAATGGGCTAAATCGGATGAAAACCACGCCTACCTCCCATACAACCCAAAAATTGAAAACTCTACAAAGAAGCTAATATTAAAGTTACAAGATAGAAACTCGGTATTTTTGTAATTAATATCAAAACTAAGGTGTGTTATAAAATTGGGCGTCATCCACCCACTAACACGCCTACTTCCCATACAACCCCAAAATTTAACAATCTATAAAGAGGCTAATATTAAAGTTACAAGATGGAAACTCGGTATTTTTGTAATTAATATCAAAACTAAGGTGTGTTATAAAATTGGGCGTCATCCACCCACTAACACGCCCACCTCCCATACAACCCCAAAATTGAAAAATCTATAAAGAGGCTAATATTAAAGTTACAAGACAGAATCTCGGTATTTGTGTATTCTATGTCGAAACTGAGGTATGTTAGAAAAATTGGCGTCATACACAATCTAACACGCCCACCTCCCATACAACCCCAAAATTTAAAACTTTTTAAAAAGGCTTATATTTAAGCTGCAGGAAAACAATTTGATATGTATGTATTTTAGACACATAAAAATAATAAAATCTCTCAAAATCTCATACAAAAAGCTCTCCAATTTAAGATTCTTCCACCCTTAAGAATAGGCCGTGGGGGTATTTTAACTTCGGCCAAGTCGAAGATATACCTTACTAGTTTAAACTAACTTGAACTTACTCATTAACCTTTGCTAACCAATTGTACGTATGTGGCATTTCAAAACTAAGTGAAATTACAGCTAAATTTCAAACAAGTTGTCCTTTTTCTATGTCAATAGCTTATGTAGCACACCAATACTAATTTTCATAAAAAAAAAATGCATATGTATCACATCTAACACTCATATCTTTTAAACAGTTTGAGATACGTTAAATTTGAATTCACCAATCGAAAGAGCGCACTTTTTTATGTGATATAGCATTCCTAACTCAAAAACACAAAAAATGCGTTTAGATCAGGCCAATACTGAGGTGACGATATGTTGTTACTTGTTTATTTCATAAATCGTGGTCAGTTCGTATAAGCACACAGAAAGGGTTGCGTTTCCGAAAAAAAGTACTAATAAAAACGGAGTTGCTTTGATATAATGTTCGTATTTCTTTATTAATTCCGAACAGAACAGAATTCAGAATCAACTCAGATTAAGAACAGAATTGATTAATCCGGTATAATAAAAATGCTGTATTTCCATAGCTGCCAACCCATATTCCCAACCCATAAAAATGACCACACCAATTCCAACGATACTTTTTCCATTAAAAAACTACCACAGCAATTAAAAAATACCACAAAAATGCCTCAAAATATCCACAAACATTAAAAATTCCATGTTAAAATGCGTGTAGAGTGTGAACTCAACCTTATTACGTACAATTTACTCAAAATGCAAACCATAACTAAATGCAAAACAAAATATAACTGTAAATTATTGAATAAAATTTTTTTTACATACGCGAATATAATAAAAAAATGTGTTGAAAAAAAATTCCCACACGAATTGAAAAAAAACCACGCTGAATTAAAAAATACCTCGGGAATTACCTTTTCCCACAACAACTAAAAATTCTCCTACAAATGTTTGTGGAATTTTTCCCACAAAGTTGGCAGCTATGTACAATTTTGATGGTTTTGGTCGTATTAGACTAGAATTTTTTAGTTGCAAACTGGTTTTGACAATTGTACAAAAAATGGGCGTGATCTTAAGAAATCATTATAATTCCTGAATTGTAGATGTTTTGATAGGGTTGCTTGGTGTTAAGGCGGTATGCGTGCAAGTGGCGATCACTATTTACATAAATATTGTCTCTTAGTGTCCATCGGTCTGTACATCACACTGATGGCAAGGACTTTTAAAATTCTGGGCCGATTTAGCGCATATTTTGGCAATACATTTTTTTTTGAGTATGAGACAATTTTGGATAGAAAAGTGTTGCCACAGCCCAACTACACTTTAGGTGACAAGCCTCAATATTTTTCCAAATTTTTCTTTTATGTATTTTGACCTCATTAGCCCAAATTAAAAACCCGTGTGGTTTAGGATATAAATTTCGTAAAAAGTTCAGAAATATAACCATTTGAAACTTGTTTTTAACATTCCATACAAGGGTTAATCATTTATTCATAACAAATCATAAAAAACACAAAAAATGCATATATAGGGAATGGTCCATGAGTTGAACAACATGCCTTTATGACATTTCATGTGTTAAAATACTTAAATGTTCATGTGGTTAAAAAGCGAATAGACGCGTTAGACACTGCTGCGACAAACATTGCGTTAAGAATTTGTGAAAAAATAATATTAGGGATTTTTCTTCGGTATGATAAATTTAATAATTTTCAAACTTGAATTATCCAAAGAGATTTCAAACATGTCAAGGAACAAAAACTTTTTCTTAATCGATTTCAATATAGCGTTGAAATCATAAGCAAAAATAGCGAATATATTCCCATAAACGGCATGAAAATAATTTGTAAATTTTCTCTCAACCATGTGGCAACACTACACTATTCATATTTTTGACAGCTCACAAAGCATGAAAAATTACTGCTGATCTGGTTGTCAAAAGTGATTTCGCACAGTTTTATCAGCTGTTTTTCTAAATTAATGCAGGACTGAAAATTTCCAATGAAAATAAAAGTAATTTTCTAAATTTTAGTTCAACTTGCGTACTGAATAAATGTATGAAACTTTGTAAGCTAACGGTGCAAGTGTAGTTTTCATGCTGTTTTCATCCCAATTAATCTTTTTTTACATCCCTATTAATGTTCACTCATACTATTGTTATAAACGCAATTCAGAGTAATGTAGAGTTTGACTGCAATAGAACAACGCTTCGCTACTTTGAACTACAAATTTGAAAATTTTATGTAACGCTTGGTTGCGTTTGCATAACGTTGCTTAAATATAGACACGACTTATGTAGAAGTTCCCCAAATAAAGTATTTATTACTAATACACAACATAAATAAGTGCGTACTTTTGCCATAAAAGCCTACTCCAAATTATACAAAACTACGTTTTCATGCAACACTGCTCTCAGGTATCAGACCGTGGTAGATTAAACTAAAAACGGTGGCCGCATTCAAGGGACACAGTTATTCTAGTAGCAAAACTTAAGTTAGCGTTGTTATTTTATGATAATGTTCCTAAATCAAACGCCAAAAGTTGAAAATACAGGACCGTGTGTTAAATAGTTTGGGATATTTACAACAAATGCTTATGTTCTTGCAGTTTGAGCGCATAATTTATGTGCATATCATTAAATTTTAGGTGAAAAATTATTTTTATAAATTAAACATAATAAATGTATTGATCTCTAAGCAGATATGACTTAATAGCATAAATTGTTTGCTTCATTAAATTCCAACAGTGACATAAAAATCCTACACATCAGTTACAAGCTGTCAACAATAGAGTCCGCTGAATGCAGTCACGACTTCATGCCATGGTGGAAGTTTTACGCTTTAGTAGTCAGATTTTACGCGAAAAAGTTTTTTCTTTGCGAATTGTGGTGAAAATTTTACTACTACAGTTAAAGCATTTGCATTAGTATTGACGATTTTTGACATAAGGCGCACATAATGCTTTCCCTTTCGCAGGGAAGTTTCCCTTCTCTTTATCTCTGGCAAAAACAAAAGGCAGCATACAAATAGAGGCATCAGGTTACGCTTACAGAATGTGCGACTGTTTTCTCGGGTCAGCGCAGTTGACGTTAATGACTAACTGACAAAGCGTCAGAATTTCATTGCCTATCTTTTTTATTCGTACAAGCCCCAGGCATTTTTGAATGTTATTATAACAGGACAAAAATACCTACGTAGCCTTAAACCAAGAATTGGAAATAGTGTCAAAAATATTGGCAAACTAGTTTTAAGAAAATAATGGTTTTTTTGTGTATATGAAGGAAAGTTATAGAAAATAAAAATAAGATATTAACTGAATAACACTAAGCTCTTTTAGCTCAATAATCTTTTAATATTCTCAAATAATCGTGGCTCTTTAGCCATATAATCTTGAGCGTTGGTTCGGACAGGTTATCGAAAATATCTTGTATATTTGTTTAATTTTTATCAAAAGAAATATTACACATATTACATGGCGATCCTGCGGTTCGCCAGTTGAATGCAATTCCAGCTTCAAAGGAATTTGACTTGAATGCTATAACAAAGCCGCATCTTTATTTTGAGACAATAAAAGTGCCAGTTGAACAACAAAAGTAACAACAACAGCAGCATGCACCAACGCAGCAACAGCAGCAGTAAATTTTGTAACGGTCTATAAAGGCACAACAAATTCAGCAGCAGCAGCAACAGAAAATTCAACGACACCAACAACAACAAATGCAGTAACTGCAGCAACAAACAATACAACAGCAGCATCTTTTGCAGGAACAAAAAATACAACAACAGCCGCTGTTGCATAAACAACATCAAAAACAAGAACAACAACACATCAACTGTTCAAAATTCAAACAGTTCAAAAAGTAGGGTCCAAACATATCCTTCAAAGCCGTCGCTATCTTTGGCTGGCGTAGAAATAATTATGGGCACTTGAACAGTCTCTGAGTAATTTTTAGTACAACAAAAAGCAAACAAAACTTCTTAAATGAAAAAAAACATTTTTTATTGATGAATAAACACTGAACAGAAATAATATGCAGAAATATTTGCTTTTTAATAAAATTTTATTCTGTCAACCAAAACAATAACTTTGTGTTGCATGTCAAATGCCGATGTTCTCACTCTTGTCGCACGTCAAATTATAAAAAATTCTAAATCGACGACAGCAACATTGTTGCAATGACGCATTGTCGTTGCAACATTTTCACCACATTCACCTCTATAAGAAAATCATGTAAAAAAAGTTTGACGTTTTACGCAATGTTGCAGCCGCAGTCAATGTGTCTAGGCTATGAGACTTTATTTATTTATTTATTATTATTACGGCTTCTCATAAGCCTAATTCAAAAACAACAATTTTTAACAGTTAGTGTTTCCAAAATTTATTTTATAGCTAGCGTTTTACAATAACCAAATGACCTACTATTAAATACGTTTATATTTTCACAAAATTTCAAATTATCTGGCAATTCGTTAAAACATTTCAAGCCATTATAGTAAAGATTTCTTTTATCCGTTTCCGTTCGAAACCTTGGCAGTCTAAAATAGTTGCCACCTCTTGTTTCAATGACATGTACTGCATTAACATATCGTATATTATTTTGTTAATAATCTGGTAATCTTCCATGTTTAAATAAAATATAAATTTCATAGTAAAATAAAAAATAGTTTGTTTTATGCTGAGCCAATCTAACATATTTAACTTAACTTTGATAGAAGTATCTATGGGTTTATTTAGTACTAGCAGACCCGACAGACGTTGTCCTGTCCAAACTTCAATAAATATGATTGTGTTCGTTTTCGGAGAAGGAGGTTTTAGGATAATCGGGCTAGACCAACTTTAGCGTTTTTCTTTACTTTTTTTATTTACAAATAGTGTGTTATAATAGCATTAGTGTCATAACAGCATTAATCGTTTTTTTTGGCGTGAAGCTAGGTGAAAATCATCGAAAGACATAGCATGCAATAGTGTGCAACTTCAATCCACTAAATACACCTGGTGGAGGTCCTCCAATTATCGCACCTAAAATTATTTTATAATATTACTTGTATAAGATTTGTACATAACAACATTAAATATCAAACATTGGAGCATTTACAAAATACAATTATTAAGCGCAGAAACCAAGTATGAAAGGTTAATGAACTAAGACGCCAACTTTTGAAATGTTAATAACAAATCTAAAAGGACCTTTTGGTATGAAAAGAAGAGAAAAATAAAGGAACTTAGTTAAGACATAATTTTTAGTTGCTAAAAACTTCTGAATAAACTACGTTTTTGGTAAAACATTCATCGTTTGGAAGTATGTAATATGAATTGGTTTGAAGATTTTCCAATACGTGAAAGGCCAACGTACAATTACTCATGCGAGAACACATCATTACGCAAGTCAACACCAACAACATTGAATAACTGTCCCTGTGCTTTGTTTATAGTCATGGCAAAACATACTCTTACAGGAAAATTTACCCTTTTAAATCAGTCATGAGCAGGAAAATAAATTTAGTGAGCCAAGGTTTTTGTTTTTTAAAACAAACACAAAATTATCCTCATATTTGCTTAAGCTCATCGTTGCAAAAAAAAAAATTAACCAGCAAAACAAAAACAAATCATGTGCGTTTTGTGCTACACATGTACAAACATTTCAAGCGCAGCGCAATCGAGTAAGGCTTGCTTGGCTTTGCATGCATTTGTTGTTGTTAGCAAGTTAGAATTTTGGTGAACATCGGTTTTGTTGCTATTTTTTGTACGTGTTGTTGTTATTTTTTACACGCGTTGTTGTTTTTACAAATGTGCAAACACAAAGTTGAAAAAACAAAACAAATTTGTAGCTGAGCCAACTGAGCTAATTGAGCTACTGAAAGCTCATGTCTATTTTAAATTGAAATGGTAAATCTGAAGATATCATTGGAATCCTGGGAATAAAAGCTATTGCACCCACTGCAGGCCCAGTAAGAATGTGCCTTCAAAATTGTTGACTGATTCTATAAAAGTTAAAAGATAACTGATATTAAGTGCCCTTTATTTTTCGGGCATAAATAACGGTTACTTTTTACTTCTTTTTTATCGGTCAAAAATAACAGTTATTTTGTGACTAATTTTTTCGGTCAAAAATATTAGGATTCATTACTTTATTTTCATGTTATCGGTGCTCATATTTTACACATGCTATCAATAGTTTTATAGATGGTAAAATGGCCTTTGAAAAAATACAAATTGCCTGATAGTTTTGACCGAAAAAATAAAAGGCAGAAAATAACTGTTATTTTTTACTGATAAAATAAAAGTCCAAATTAACTGTTATGTTAGCCCGAAAAAAAACACAAAATAACTTGTACTTTTGTCTTAAAAAATAAAAGTTAAAATATAACAGTTAATGTGTGAATTTTTCGAAAAAAAGCTATAACCGGTACGGTCCCTGATTAAATTACTACTTATAAATTAAGCTTCAACTAAAAAAACCTAAGACTAAAAACCTATCGAAAACCAAATTCGATAGGGCTAAACCGTCTTAGGTTAAAGTAGCTAAATATACTACTTTGGTTAAAAAATTAATAAAAACCAAACGCATAATAAAAAATACTTATCGAATAAAAATTAATAATAAATGAAAAAAAATTTGTTTTGTCGTTGTCGTTTTCGCAAATACATATAAGGGCAGATTTTGGTTTTCTTTAAAAAAAAAACAACATATACAATTATGTGCTTCAGGTCTAATCACACAATGGCAGCATTTTGTTGAACTAATAAAAAGATAAGTCATATTAAGTCTCAATTGTGCGTATACGGTCGGAAAGGGATAATGAATAAAACTTGAATAATAAATAAAAAAATCAAAATAATAGAAAACGAAATAATGAACAAAAACTAGATTCATGAAAAACAATTAATGCTAAAGGAATAACGAAACTGAACTGCATGCATTTTAATAAAAAATCTAATTCAACATTCGGAATACGAAAAAATTATGATAAATACATTTTTTAAAATTGGATATGAATTCAAAATTTTATTCATGGATCAATTTTGTATTCATTGAATGCATTCTTATGTCGTTATTCACTTCTACTTACACAGAGAAAAATGTGAAAACCTTTCGTATTACGTTACTTTCCAGAAAAACAGAAACGTGCTACTTTTGAAAACGTGAAACCCAGATTTTGCTTCTCTAAAATTTATTTTCATTTTAAAAACGGACATTTTAAAATGAGCTTCTAAGCGTTCGTTTGATTTTCTATAAAAACTATTTTAATATGAGTTTTTAAAACGTTCATTTCGTATTTTAAAATTAACATTTAAGAATTGAAGAATAATTAGAAGTTATTTTGTAAAATGTTCATTTTAAACTATCAAACGAACGTTTTAAAAGCTCAATTTAAAATGTTTATTATAGAAAATCATACGTACTTTTTAGAAGTTAATTTTAAAAAGTTTATAAAGTTTATTTTCATTTTAAGGTAGTGAAACGTTAAAAAAGCTTAAATTATGAAAGTTAAAAAAAATTATAACGTCTGATGCTGGCATGGCATTAAACTTTTAAATTAAAAATTTTAAAAAATTAAAAAATAAAATTTACAAAAATCGAATTTAAATTGACAGAGCTATGTTGTCTCAAAATATACCCTTTTTAGGCATACGCATGGCTGTGGATCCGCGAAAAAACTCTTTAAATCTCAAACTCCGAATTTTCTTTTAAAACAATAAAACGATCCAAGAAAAAAATTTGACCCAAATCGGAAATGGTGAGTGCAACTTATATTATACTTCAATATGAAATGGGCGATTCATATTTTTATGAAAATATTTGAAGGCTTGTGGTTTAGTTGCATTAACTGTTTACTTTTTCATAAGACCGTCCTTTCTTTGTATAGGAGATTTTCAAGTACACTAAATTTTCGCTCCAAAAACGAAATTACATTCGGTAAGGTCTGAATAAGGTCTGAATAGTCTAAATAAAGAGCTTTTAACCTTTTTTGAGCTCAGGAATCTATTTTCGTTTCCCAAAAACGACATTTTAATTCCGTAACACGAACTAAAACTTAATGAAGATCTGTAACTTTTAACATCTTGTTTTAAAGTAAGCAGCATCGGGATGAAAATTGTTCCATTTAAATTAATTTAAGGATTTTGTAAATTAATTTTACCAGACCTTTCAGTATCGTATCAATACACTTGCACCTGTTAACTAATGCGAAAACACCTTTCCACACATTGATAACGCTATGCTTCAATATTTAAAATTTTTTTCTCGCTCTTTTCAAGTCTATCTTTGATGCTACTTATCCGATTTTTATAATCAAGGCTATAATTAAAATATAATTTTAAAATAAAAAATAACGTCAGGAAACGCATATCAATGAAGGAACTAAAATTGGACATTGTTCTGGTTTTTACATTTTTTATTCAAATTTTGGATCTACCTTTTTAAGTATAGTCGAACCTGTTTTTGTGCGGTAGTAAAGTACCTAGAAAAAAAACGGGCGAAACTCTTGTGCACCATTAAAGAAATCACATTAAAGAATGTGCGTAAATTAAAAAAATTGCTTAAAACAAATAGCACTAAAAAGAAATCGCACAGAAACAGACCGCATAAAAACAGGTTTGACTGTATTAATGACCAAAACATTTACATTTACATATTGAGCATAAATATGGCATAGCTAAAAATTAAGCATATAAGAATTAATTGCTTGAAGTCTCAGCGCCAACTGAATGAGACAACTTCTTGCGTCTGCTATTGTACGTAAAAGATCCCTTATTTAAAGCACTTTAAGTAAAAGAAACAATAAAAACAAACACAATCGGAGAGGAAAAGAGCGAGAAAGCTTTACGCTGCAGCGCGCTGGTTTTGTATCTAACGATTCAATGCAGCAATATTTTTTGGATGTGATTTTTTTGGCTACTTTTTAAACTCAAGTTTTACTAACTTTTAAGAAAAATTTTTAAAGAAAAAAAGTAAGCCACGGACTAAGTTAAACATGTTGCTTTATGTAAGTAAAAGAATTACAAAAATCGGTTGAGTAGTTCTTGAGTTATACGGCTATGTAGATACGTGAGAAGCCTTTTATATAATAGCACTGAGCATACAATAGATAGAGAACTCAAACCATATAAAAATTTTAAATTAAATTTAATTTACTTAAATCAAATTAAAATAAATTAAATCAAATTAAATAAAATGAAATAAGTTTAAATAAAATGAAATGAAATTAAAGAAAATGAAATAAATTTAATTAAAATTAAAAATTAAATTAAAATAAATTAAACTAAATTTTATTAAATTAAATTGAATTAAATTAAATGAATAAAATTGATTAAATTAATTTTATTTAAAAATCAAATTTAAATTAAATTAAATTAAATTAAATTAAATAAAATTAAATTACATTACATTAAATTAAATTCAATTAAATTCAATAAAATTAAATTAAATTCCATTAAATTCAATTAAATTCCAGTAAATTAAATTAAATTAAATTCAATAAAATTCAATTAAATTCCATTAAATTCAATTAAATTCAATTAAATTCAATTAAATTCAATTAAATTCAATTAAATTCAATTAAATTCAATTAAATTCCATTAAATTCAATTAAATTCCATTAAATTCAATTAAATTCCATTAAATTTAATTAAATTCAATTGAATTAAATAAAATTAAATTTAATTATATTAAATTAAATTAAATTAATTTGAATTAAATTAAATTCATATAAATTAAATTATATTAAATTAAATTCAATTACATTAAATCAAATTAAATTAAAATAAATGTAATTCAATTACATTAAATCAAATTAAATTAAAATAAATTAAAGAAAATTATATTAAATAAAATTAAATTAAATTTAATTAAATTAAATTAATTTAAATTGAATTAAATTAAATTAAATTAAAATTAAATAAATTTAATTAAATTAAATTAGTTAAATTAAATTCAATTAAATTTAATTTTATTTCATTAATTGAATTTAATTTAATTTAATTTAATTTTATTTAATTTAATATAATTGAATTTTACTTTAAATTTTAATTTTAAATAAAATAAATTTAATTAATTTAATTAATTAATTTAATTTAATTTAATTTAATTAAATTTAATTTAATTTAATTTAATTTAATTTACTGGAATTTAATTGAATTTAATTTAATTTAATTAAATTTGATTTAAATGTAAATTATAATTTTAAATAAAATTCATTTAATTAATTTAATTTAATTTCATAAAATTAAATTTTTAATTTTAATTAAATTTATTTAATTTTATTTAATTTTATTTAATTTTATTTAATTTCATTTAATTTTATTTAAACTTATTTCATTTTATTTAATTTATTTTAATTTGATTTCAGTAAATTTAATTTATTTTATTTATTTAATTAAATGCATTTTAATGTAATTTAAATTAATGCAATTTAATGCAATTTAATTTAATTATATGAAAATATAATGTCATTTTATGTAATTAAATGTAATTAAATGTTTTTAATCTAATTTTATTTAATTTAATTAAATGCAATTTTATTCAATTTAAATTAATGCAATTTAATTTAATTAAATTTAATTTAAATTCATTTCATTAAATTTTATTCAATTTTATTTAATTTCATTAATTTAATTTAATTTCATTAATTTAATTTAATTTAATTTAATTTAATTTAATTTAATTTAATTTAACTTAATTTAATTTAATTTAATATAATTTTAATTCAATTTAATTGAATTTAATGGAATTTAATTGAATTTAATTGAATTTAATGGAATTTAATTGAATTTTATTGAATTTAATTGAATTTAATTTAATGTAATTTAATTTTATTTAATTTAATTAAATGCAATTTTATTCAATTTAAATTTATGCAATTTAACTGTATTAAATTTAATTTCATTAGATTTCATTAAATTTTATTCAATTTAATTTAATTTCATTGAATTGAATTTAATTTAATTAATTTAATTCAATTTAATTTAAATATATATTTTTAAATTACAATTAAAACTAGTAAGGTATATCTTCGACTTGGCCGAAGTAAAAATATCCCCACGGCCGATTCTTAAGGGTGGAAGAATCTTAAATTGGAGAGCTTTTTATATGAGCTTTTGAGAGATATTATTATTTTTATGTGTCTAAAATACATACATATCAAATTGTTTTCCTGCAGCTCAAATATAAGCCTTTTTATAAAGTTTTAAATTTTGGGGTTGTATGGGAGGTGGGCGTGTTAGATTGTGTATGACGCCCATTTTTCTAGCATACCTCAGTTTCGACATAGAATACACAAATACCGAGATTCTGTCTTGTAACTTTAATATTAGCCTCTTTATAGATTTTTCAATTTTGGGGTTGTATGGGAGGTGGGCGTGTTAATAGGTGGATGACGCCCATTTTTATAACACACCTCAGTTTTGACATTGAATACACAAATACCGAGTTTCCATCTTGTAACTTTAATATTAGCCTCTTTATAGATTTTGCAATTATGGGGTTGTATGGGAGGTGGGCGTGTTAATGAGTGGATGACGCCCATTTTTCTAACACATCTTAGTTTTGACATTGAGTACACAACTAGCGAGTTTCCGTCTTGTAACTTTAATATTAGCCTCTTTATAGATTTTTCAATTTTGGGGTTATATGGGAGGTGGGCGTGTTAGTGAGTGGATGACGCCCATTTTTCTAAGACATCTTAGTTTTGACATAGAACACATATTTATCAAATTTCAGTATTGTAGCTTTAATATTAGCTTCTTTGTTGAGTTTTAAATTTTGGGGTTGTATGGGAGGTAGGCGTGGTTTTCATCCGATTTAGCCCATTCTCGAACTTGACCTTAGTTTTTTTAAAAAAAGCTTAAATATCGAATTTCATTACGATATCTTCAAAATTACGGCTGTAATCGTGTCGACAGACGGACAGACGGACAGACAGACGGACATGGCTAAATCAACTCAGGTGGTGATGCTGAGCAAGAAGATATATACTTTTCCATACCTACCACGCCTCCTTTTGGGTGTTACACACGTCGTGACAAAATTAATATACCCCTTACGCAGTACGCGTGGGGGTATAAAGATCATAATCACAAAAACGAAAAAATGCTGAAATCGCAAAATTCAGAAACTTGAGCTTCATTCATTATCCATTGATTTTCGTTTAACAGCAACAACAATAACCGGTTTCATGTACAACAACTCTACAATAACAAAATATATGGTAGCTATCGTGGTAGCTGCAGCAAGGCAAAGGGACAGGCAAAACAAAAATAAACGATGCTAGCAACAATTAAGCGCATGCGTCGTAGCACTGGTAGCCACAACAACACACAAACTGACGATCATTTGAAAGTTCACGACAATGTGGTAGCTGCGGCAATGGAAACACGAAGTTACGTTCGTTTGAAAGCATGCACGATGGGAGCGTAAATGAGAGTGTGGGAGCCATTGCATACAATTTCGATAGAAGCATATTTTTATGCGATTTGAGTCCTCTATCTATTATATGCTCAGTGATAATAGTATAGATTTAGATATAGATAAATCTCACTGCTCTATTTTGTAGGATTTGCAAAATTAGCGATTTGACTATCAACAATAATAAATAACACAGAGGGACAATAAATAAAATTAGGTTCAATAATTGACTTTTATACTAATATTTTTAGATCTGTTCTTATGAATTTACACGTTCTTTGCATAAAACCATTTTTTTGCGATTTTATTACCAATATAAAAAATATGTTCATTAAATTTTAATGTATTATCTATTTGTACTCCAAGGTATTTAATTACATTAACTAGCTCTATTTTCTCGTTATTTATCTTTAAGTTCATTTCTTCTTTTACACAAAGGAAGCTTCTGGTTATAACCATATATTTAGTTCTTTGTATATAAAGATTTAGTTTGTTAGCACTGAGCCATTTATATAAATTATCTTAGTCTTCTTGTATTTTACCTAAATTATATGCAATAACAATAGAGTTCAGCTACTACAGCTTTTTCGCACTTTCTCAGCATTAACCCATTTAAAACCACGACCCATAGCATAAAAGAAATTTAATGTTTAGGATTCCAGTGGCTAAAAAAAGTTAATGTGGAAAAACTTTACCATCCAAAGTTTGGATTAGGCTCAGGGACAACACAGGACATAACTACTAACCATGCATACAAAGATCTATAATTACATAATCTCTTTTAGTCTACTTTTGAGTTGACCTTTTGACAAGTTAACATCAAAAACGCTACAGTTGTTAACAAAGGTACTCATGCGGTTTAAAGGAGCAGTTAACATATATTTCGTTCTACTGAATGGTAAATAAATTAAGTTGTTTGCGTTTCTACTGCTTCTACGGTTAGTGTTAAAATTAATATGAGAAATGAGTTCTGGAGAATCAAATACACCGGTTATAAGTTGGTGTAAATAAACGATATCTGCAGACCTCCTTCGCTCACTTAGTGACTGCAATCTTAATAGTTTTAAACGATTCTCATAAGGAGGAAGGTTTAAAATGTCAGTTCCACTTAAGCCCCCAAGAGCAAACCGAACAAAACGTTTTAGGATCCTCTCTATTCGTTCAACATGCATATTATAACTTGGGGACCAGATTTGACTTGCATACTCCAAGTGAAGACGCACTATTGTATAATACAACGTTATAGTTGTGATCATGCTTTAATTCTTTGGCCCAGCGTTTTATAAATCCAAGCATTGAAGACGCTTTTTTACAAATATTATCAATATGAATGTTGAACGATAACTTAGGATCCATGCATATACCAAGGTCTTTAACTGCATCTACACGACTTAAAGCAGTATCTTTTATATTGTAATCAAATAATAAATTATTCCTTTTTCGCGAAAAGGTCATAGTTTGGCATTTACTAGGATTGAGAAACATATTATTTTTAGTACACCAAACTTCAAAGGATTTCAGATCAGCCTGGAGTAAGTTGGAATCATCT
Source organism: Tetanocera ferruginea (assembly GCA_958299015.1). Lineage (NCBI taxonomy): Eukaryota > Metazoa > Arthropoda > Insecta > Diptera > Sciomyzidae > Tetanocera > Tetanocera ferruginea. The sequence continues at coordinate 47,809,845 of OY282644.1, forward strand.
TTAGTATATATTTTTCTGTATATTTTCATATCGTCTGCATAAATCAGCAGACGAGAGCGTTTAATGACATGTTTGACGTCATTAATTGCTAAAATAAACAGAAGTGGACCAAGGTGGCTACCCTGAGGTACACCTGATTCAGCAATAAATTCTGCAGACAACACCCCTCGGAATCGTATTTGATAAGATCGCTCAGTCAAATACGATTTTATCCAGCATACAAAATATTGTGGAAATCCCATTAATTTAAGTTTGAATAAAATTAAGTCATGAGGTAATTTATCAAATGCTTTACTAAAGTCAGTATAAATACAGTCAACCTGGTTACCAGATTCCATTGAATGTAACCAGAATGTTGTAAAATCAAGAAGATTAGACACTGTGGATCTTCCATTAACAAAACCATGCTGACGAGTTGTTATGACTTCTCCACAATGAATTTTAACACCATCGTACACAATTCGCTCAAAAAGTTTGGGAATCGACAAAAGCTTAGCGATGGGCCTATAATTATTAACATCATTCCTGCAACCTTTTTTATATATAGCACTTATTAATGATTTTTTCCAAAAAACTGGAAAATAACTTTCTGTAATTGATTTATTAAATAATAAAGCAATTGGTTGACACAAAACGGAACCGCATTGAGTTAACACTGCGGCAGGAATTCCATCGGGTCCAGCGCCAAAGTCCTCATCAATTGTCCCAATATACTTTAAAATATCCTCGGAGGTAAGGGATATAGACTCCAAAGAGACCCTGGGTGAAGAGTTCATGTAGTCAAAGTAACCTTCATCAGGATTAAACGAATCTGAACAAAAAGATTCCTTGAAAAGATTGGCAAAAAGGTCACAAATTATAGAAAGATCATCCGTAAATCCGTCAAGAGTTTTGAAGGATGAAGGAAATCCATCAGATTTTTTCTTGAAATTCCAGAAACAAACTTTTGTAGATTTCTATAAAGCTACATTTATGTTACAATCACTTGTAGTTATTAACGCATCATCTGCAAATAATTTAATGCAACAATGCTTTACTGCGGTTGTTATATCATTAATATAAAAAATGAACAAAATGGGGCCAGGGCAGATCCTTGCGGTACACCAATGTTGACATCTAGCTGACTTGAAATCTCATCTTCAATAACCGTGCGTTGTGATCGATTTGTCAGAAAACTGCGAAACCACTTGAGCTCATTGTTTTTTACACCAATATTTTGCAGTTTTTTGAGAAGAATCTCTCTATCAATTGTTTCAAATGCTCGTTTGTAGTCTAGGAACACCGAGACAATAACTTTGTTCTTGTTAAGTTCATCTTTCCAATCAGTTAACACCATGTTCAGTGCTGTTTCACATGAATATTTTTTCCTAAGCCCGGATGGTTGTTGTATAATTAAATTTTTATCTTCTAAATATTGCACAAATTGTTTTTTATCACAGTTTCTAGTAGTTTTTCATCACAGGGAAGCGTGTTAATAGGTCTTATTTCTTCAGGTACTATTGTATTCTTAACTTTCTCTATTGGAACTATGTTTGATACTTTCCATGGAGTTGGAAATTCACCACTTTTTATACTTCAGATAATAATTTGTTTCCACCAATCTTGTTTCTGAATGTTTTTACTATTTCAATAACTTCATTTGTTGTTATGTAATGAAATTTGAGTTCATTTGTATTATTTACGTCATTTATAGTAGTATGTTCAACACGTTCAATACTTTCACTTATCTCTTTTATACTGTCTATAAAAAAATCTGTTTAGGTCATTTGCTATATCTACTTTATTTTCAACTATGACACCATTTATTTTAACTTTTCTTATTGAGTTGTGATCTTCTGATGAATTAATTGCTTGCTTTAAACATTTCCACATTTTTTTTCTATAATTTTTATTTGTAAATACTTTGTTTTTCATACATTGCACTTTTTTGATTTTTATCAGTTTTTTATATTGTTTCTTAACACTCTCATATTGACTCCATGAACCAGTTATTGCACTCATATTATAAAGATAGTTTTTGTATTTATTTAACGAAGTTAGTTCGTGATCATACCATTTGTTCATTAGTTGAACTTGTATACACTTTTCATGGGTCAAGTTGTAAATTATCTCTAACAGGACGTTATTAAGGTAATAGACTTGACTGTTAATATGCATTTGATCCAATTCACTAAAGTTATAGTAGCGTAGCATGTTTATTAGATTTTCACTATTATAATTTTCCCAAGATATTACTTTATTTGTTGTTCTCATTTTATAGTTTTTTGAGTTATTAAATTGAAATTTTATTGTTTCGTGATCCGATATTTTATGATCGATCAGCCTTTCACATTTCACATCATCGCTATTTGAATACAAGAGGTCTATTTTTGTTTCTGTATTCAACGTTATAATCGTATTGAAATTTATTTTTTGCTTCATTGAAACTGTCATGAATATATCATCCAGTCTTTTTGAATACACTGATGAATTGTTTATATTTATATTGAAATCGCCTATCAAAATGTTGTAGTCTGATTGCTCATAAACATCCGTTTCAATGTCATTTAAGTACTCTAAAAACTCAGAATCACTTGTGCTTGGTGAATGATTAACACCCCAATTTGCCATTTTGTATCACAGTTTTTAACTTTATTATTAAACACCATATATTATTGTTTACAGATTTATTTAAAATTTATTTAAACTCGACTGAGTTATGGATGTACATTAAGGCGTATCAAAAAATTTAGATCGTATTCTAAGAGGTCTCAAAAGTTGCATAGGCTTGCCAAGATCACCCAAAAAAAATTTTATAAAAAATAAAGGACATCTTCCTGCCCCGCAAGGACTTAGTTGTTTTTTGGGAAAAACAATAAGAAATAACGATCTTAAAATGCTTTGATTTTTTTAAGAAAAACCACATATGTCTTAAAGCAAAAGTAATAATGCAGATTAACTAACAATTTCTTGCCACACACGGTGCTACTCATGATTTTTACCGACAGTGTCCTGTATGAAGGATATTCGAAGCCAAAGTTGTACTTGGGATAGCACGAGGCTTTTGATTGTAAGCATTGGTTATAAATTTTGGTGGTACGGTTTATAGTGTTGATGTATTCCAAAACATCATGAATCAATAATTTGCATAGATTTTGAATTTGTATTCTCTTGCTTTAGAGAAATGTATACTAGAACGCAAATTTTTAACTTTTTCAAAAAATGAATATGAGATTTTATGTCAAGTGATTCAGAATTGGTTTGGTGACCGTGGCATGCAGGTTAAGTGTGTGGCTTAGCATACTCGGAGCCCGGGTTCGATCCCCAGCCGCGGCGAAAAGTTTTTTTCAATAAAAAATTTTTCTGATCGGTCACCACCTCTCTGCAGAAAATGGCAAACCTTAGAGAGTAAAAATGCCATGTAAAGCTTCTTGAGAACATGAACTTTAGCCGTTCGGAGTAGGCATAAAACATATAGGTCCAGTTCTCGGTCAATTGTGTGCAAACATTGAATAACACCCACAACACAATTGATCATAAGAGGCTCGGTCAAAGTCCTTTCAAGGGCTGAAATGGCCAATTTGTTTTTTTTTTGTTTTTTGATTCAGAAGTGGTGTCGAAGAGAATCTTCTCAATTTGAGTTTTTTGAACATTTCTGAACATGATACTGCCTAGAAATATATATTTAGTATATCAGCTTAAGACCACGATTTTTTTTTTCTATTTCGATATTTTAAAAAAGTTATTTCCTAGCATCAAATTTCTCAATTTGAGTTATGTCTTATGTACGAAGTAAAATTTTTGTAAGTATTAAAATATAAAAAAAAATCGTGGTCTAAGCCTGGCATATTAAATACATATCTTAAGGTAGGGTCATGTACAAAAATATTTGAAAAATCCAAATTGAGAAAATTATCTTCGACACCACTTCTCATGCCGTGATATAAAATCTAATATTAATTTTTTTGAAAAAGTTAAAAAATTGCGTTCTAGTATACATTTCTCTAAAACAAGAGAATTGATATGCAAAAAATATATAAATTATTAATTCATCATATTTAAAAAAAAACGGCAACACTATAATCAATGCCATCAAAATTTAGACTCAATGGTTACAATCAAATGTTATGTGCCATCTCGAGTATAACTTTCTCTACGAATATCCTTCAAACAGGATACTGTGGGTAAAAATCGTGAGTATCATCGTGTTCGGTAAGATATTGCTAGTTTAACTGTATTTAAATTTTTTTCCTTTAGACATATGCAGTTTTTTTTTTTTAAATCGAAGCATTTTAAGATCGTTATTTTTTACTGTTTTTCTCAAAAAACAACTTTGTCCTTGCGGGGCAGGAAGATGTCCCTTTTATTTTCATAAATTTTTTTTGGCAGATCTTGACAACCACATGAAACTTTTGAGACCTCTAAGAATGTGAAATTCGAAAAAAAAAATGTAATTCGATACGCCCTAATGTACATTAGTACTCCACCAGTGTGTCTACTATGTGAGTTGCATCTTATAGCTTTATATGTTAGAATATTAATTTCATTTTCACCGATATTATCTGTAATACTCGTCTCGGAGCACAAAACTATAGCCCGTTTTTTTATTTCAATTAATCGTTCTATTTCATTTTTATTATGTAAGATACTGTAAGAATTTAAGTATATACAATTAATATAATTTTTGTTCGATTTTTACTATTTTTATACCCCCACGCGTACTGCGTAAGGGGTATATTAATTTTGTCACGACGTGTGTAACACCCAAAAGGAGGCGTGGTAGGTATGGAAAAGTATATATATTCTTGCTCAGCATTACCACCTGAGTTGATTTAGCCATGTCCGTCTGTCTGTCCGTCTGTCCGTCTGTCCGTCTGTCTGTCGACACGATTACAGCCGCAATTTTGAAGCTATCGTAATGAAATTCGATTTTTAAGCTTTTTTTAAAAAAACTAAGGTCAAGTTCGAGAATGGGCTAAATCGGATGAAAACCACGCCTACCTCCCATACAACCCAAAAATTGAAAACTCTACAAAGAAGCTAATATTAAAGCTACAATACTGAAATTTAGTATATGTGTATTCTATGTCAAAACTGAGATGTTTTAGAAAAATGGGCGTCATCGACTTACTAACATGCCCACCTCCCATACAACCCCAAAATTGAAAATTCTATAAAGAGGCTAATATTAAAGTTACAAGATGGAAACTCGGTATTTTTGTAATTAATATCAAAACTAAGGTGTGTTATGAAATTGGGCGTCATCCACCCACTAACACGCCCACCTCCCATACAACCCCAAAATTGAAAAATCTATAAAGAGGCTAATATTAAAGTTACAAGACAGAATCTCGGTATTTGTGTATTCTATGTCGAAACTGAGGTATGTTAGAAAAATTGGCGTCATACACAATCTAACACGCCCACCTCCCATACAACCCCAAAATTTAAAACTTTTTAAAAAGGCTTATATTTAAGCTGCAGGAAAACAATTTGATATGTATGTATTTTAGACACATAAAAATAATAAAATCTCTCAAAATCTCATACAAAAAGCTCTCCAATTTAAGATTCTTCCACCCTTAAGAATAGGCCGTGGGGGTATTTTAACTTCGGCCAAGTCGAAGATATACCTTACTAGTTTTCTAAAATTTCATATACGCATTCTTAAGACCTTAAGGAACCAGATTCTAAAAAAAAACAAAAACAATATTTTTCATTTTTTACACACTGTAATAGTATCTTAAATGAAAATAACTTTTATCAAATCTAATAAATAAGTGCAATGGCAGTTACAACTTTGACCTCAGAAATTTTTATTAAAAAACCAAAGTTCAGTTTTTTTTAAATTGAGTTGGAAAATTTTAACTTTTGTCATTTTGCAAAAACTGGCCAAACTGTAAAAACCACAGTTTCTACAAATGGAAATAACTTTTTATTAAATCTTATAATTAAGTGTAATGGCAGTTTCAACTTAGGCCTCAGAAATTTTTATAAAAAAAACGTAGTTCATTTTTTTTTAAATTGAGTTGGAAAATTTTAACTTCTGTCATTTTGCAAAAATTGGCCAAACTGTTCGAACCACAGTTTCTACAAAAGGAAATAACTTTTTATCAAATCTAATAAATAAGTGTAATGACAATTTCAACTTAGACCTCAGAAATTTTTATAAAAAAAAAAACGTAGTTAATTTTTTTTAAAATTGAGTTGGAAAATTTTAACTTTTGTCATTTTGCAAAAATTGGCCAAACTGTTAGAACCACAGTTTCTACAAATGGAAATAACTTTTTATCAAATCTAATAAATAAGTGTAATGGCAGTTTTAACTTTGACCTAAGAAACTTTTATTAAAATGAAAATTTTTGTTTTTTAAATTAAATTTTTACTAAACGGCCATTATACTTGTGTATTAGATTTGATAAAAAGTTAATTCCGTTTGTAGAAACTGTGGTTCTAACAGTTTGGCCAATTTTTGCGATATGAAAAAAGTAAAAATTTTCTAACTCTATTTAAAAATAAATTTAACTATGTTTTTTTAATAAAAATTTCTGAGGTCAAAGTTGAATTTTTATTTAAATTTAACCCCTTTGTTATGGTAACTCTGTTCTTCGGTGCCTAATTATGTTAGGATTCTTGATCTTATATATAACTATTGTTGAATTGCTGCTGCACACCTCGTGGCGATTTAATTTAGCTAAAAAATTTTTCTTATCTACTTTGACTTTAGAAAATTTGGCACCGAAGTTCAGAGTTACCATAACAAAGGGTTTAATTTAAATAAAGTTGAATTTACATTAGAATATTAAAAATATTAAAGATATAAAGAAAGATAATTAATAAAGTTGAATTTACATTCGAATATTAAAAATATTAAGATAAGTGATAAGATATATAAAAATAAAGTTCTGAATATTTTAAGAAATGTATATTTCTAACACCCCCACCCGTGAAACATTGTGTTGCACTTTCTCATTTATGTTATCTTGAGTATTGCTAACTTTGCTGTTTGGAGTAGATAAAAAACCCTTAGAAGTTTGGATTGTTGCTGCTCTGGTTTGACCATCTTTGCCTGGATGAACTTCTAGCACTTTCGCCTTCGGCCACGTATTTGATAGTTGATTAGAATCACAGAGAATCACAAGGTCGCCAACTTGAACTGCATCTGATTTAATAAAGTTTTTTGTTCTGCAAACCAAGTCCGGTAGGTATTCATTATTCCATCTTTTCCATAAATTATTTCGAAATTGTTGAGCGGTGAAGTAGCTTGACCTAAGGCAATCAGTATAAGCAGGAATATTTCCAACTGATTTCACTCCGTTGCTTGATCCCATTAAAAAATGGTTCGGTGTTAACGATTCCGACTCACTTCTATCAAGCAGCAAATAGGTATGTGGTCTTGAGTTAACCATATACGCAGCTTCAGCAAGGCAAGCTTTCAACAATGAATCCGTAAAATTTCTTGTGGTAGTAATTGCATACATGGCACGTTTCAGTGATCTAACTAGGCGCTCCCATGCACCGCCCATGTGCCGTGCTGCTGGTGGGTTAAAATACCATCGAATTCCTTCTTCTTGAAACTTATTCGCTATCGTAGTTGCGTTTACATATTGCAACTGTTCTCGAAGTAGTTTCTCGATTGCGACAAAATTCGTTCCACGGTCACTAAAAATTTCTGCCGGCTGGCCACGCTTTAGCATGAACGTTCGCAAGCACAACACACAAGCATCGGTATCCAGACTATAGGCCACTTCGACGTGAATGGCTCTTGTAACCAAGCACGTAAAAAGGACTGTCCAACGTTTCTCTGTGGACCTTTTGACCGTAACGTTGAAGGGACCTAAGAAATCAACTCCCGTGTAGGTGAACGGCGTTTCGTAAGGAGTAATCCTAGCTGCAGGAAGAGGGCCCATTTCGGGTTGAGGAATCGATGGAAACTTTATTTTGCATACTAAACATTTTGCACGTATACTACATCGTGATGCAAATGGCCATATTTATGATGAAAATGCTGTACTATCAACTCGGTGACGTGATGAAGCTTTGGTAATATAATTGGTCGCTTTGTGTCTACAGATACACATTTCGTAAAATCTATTCTACCCTTTATCTTCAAGATATTATTCTCGTCTATATAAGGAGAAAGTTTTCGAAGATAACTCCTTTTAATAACAGCAATTTTCTTTTGTTCATCAGCATCACGAAGAGTACCGATTTCTTTAAAGTATATATCGTTCTGAGAAAGTCTGTTTATGTCAAGACGTTTACTCATCTGCATAAACAGTCTAATTATTCTTGAATTGTAAGAGGGCGCTTTCGCTTCTCACCACACTTTTTCTTAAACAGTTCGAAATCTTAAACCCAAAACAAGTGACAGGTTCCTGCCTGTAACTGAGCGATTTCTCGTTCACTTTTTTGGCACCCACCTCCTTGGTAAGAACAATTCCATTGTTAATAAAAATTAATATTTTAGAAAATCTTAATCCGCCTTTCTTTCATTTCACGCCAACCAAATCAAACGTTTTATTGATTTGGAGCTACGTTTTTGCAGATTCAACTGTTTCACCATTTCCACTGGCAATCAAATAAATTTCCAACATTTTCATGGTCCATTTCGAGCCAGATATTTAGAAAGCAGAAGAATCACACTACATAGGCGATTAAGTTGTTCCAATCCACTTCAATCATAACTTCATCAATTTCAACACTTCTGCCAAGGAGGATTTATTCACCTCATCATCATCTATCGCTGTCAAATCAGGTGTGTTTCCATTATTTTAATTTTCTTATAGGAGTACAAGTGCATTGCGTGTACAAGAAGCCGAGCTTCTTCTTGTTCATTCGACTATCGCGATCAAAATCCTTGAATTGATCCTTTACACGCGTACCTTTACACAAAAAATACCATTTGGGGCAGATTTTGGGTTCACAAAAAAAAAAATTTTATTGTTCTGAAATACTCTCAACATTAGCTTTCATATTAGGGGCCGGATATGCAAACTTTTTTTCCCCATATGGGTTGACCCACCTTAATACTCATACCTCATGTAATAAAATACTTGAATTTAAAAATGCTATATCTTTTTAATGAATCATAAAAACCACTTTCATTCTTATATCATCAGAATCCTCTTAATACGTAGTTTATTTAGAATTAATTTCAAATTTTTTCACCCGTGCCCATTGGAGATACTTGACCCCAAAGTTGGGGCAAATTTGAGATTTCTTATTTTTCAAAGCGATGTAACTCAAAAAGTTTATGATCTAGTCACTTAAAAAACTTTATATTTTAAGTTCTTACTAAGGTATCTAATACCAAAAAAATAGGTCTGCCAGTAGCTTCTTTCTATTAAAATTTTTTTTCAAAGTTACCAAAATTACGATTTTTTTTGGTAACTTTAACGTTTTTTTTAAAATGAAGTAGCATCCCAATTTGTGATATGCAAGATAATAGCTTAAGGTATAATAAATATTTAGTTTTTTCATTTATTACTGTATGTTTAATAGGAGCTGAGATATGATCATTACCGCTAACTCTATAAGATACGAATATCGCTAGTGGTTGCATGACAAACATGGCCTCCATTTTGTAAATACAACAAACAAATGTTTTTTTAAAGCAGTTCTCAGGTGCTGAAACATAACGAAATTTATGGTTAAAAAAGAAAATATTTTTAAAATAGTCGAGCGACCGAATTTGCTATTTTGTGATCAATCTCGGCGGACTGACCATAGTCATGTTTTCACGAGCGGTGAACCCACAGGCCAATGTAGTTTCTCGGTAAGCACTTATAAACAAAGACCAATCGCTCGGATCTCCACTAAATTTTGGCAACTCTTTTCCCATAACATTACGTGCAGCCATTTGCGTAGGTGAAGGACCCACGTGAAATTGTTGAAACGATTCGTGATAAGAAGCCCTGGAAAAGTTTGCTGGAATTGTTACTGGCGGAGGAATCGATGCCACCGGCTGTGAGACCTGATTTAAAAAATTATTTATATTTGCTGTTTGATTTGCAGTCTTACTGCAAACAGATTTGGCGCCTTGGCTAGCCTTTCATTTATCTGTGACAATTCCAGCAACAGCTGCTTTTGTTGTTGAACTACCTCTCGTTCCATATTGAGCAACTTTTGCTCTTCCCTTGACTTTTCTAAAACTTCTTCAAGAAGTTTCTCACGTCTACTCATAGCGCTTTGATTGACTGCAAGCATATGACTTTGCCGTTGACTGATGTGCAACTCGGTGCTTCGCAGCAGCACATAAATGCAAACATTTAGGGCAAAGCCACGAATTCGTCGCCTAGCGTACCGACTACAATTATTGGCACCCATAAGGAAAGTTTGTCTTGCAACCTTCAACATTCATTCTATTTTCAAGCGAATCTTCTCTTTGAAATTTTATTTTATTATTTGGAAAATTTAAAATTGGAATCAATTTTCAACATATTTATGTAAGCTCCCTGTATTTTGTGAGAATTAAAATAAAAAAGTCTTTCGAAAACCACGACTATTGGCACGTGTTTACAATTATTGGCACAATAATTACTACAATCGTTGGCACTTGAGTCCAATTATTGGCTCTTCAAAAACTATAATTATTGGCATATTACCACAATTATTCACACCCAAAAAAATATAATACTTGGCACCTTGTATTTAAAAAAATTCAAAAATCATGTCTTTATTTATATAATTTTTTTATATCATAAAAACAAATTATTTATTTTTTTTATCTTGTTTACATACCTAGCTAGCAGGTAAAAAATAATACAAATTTTATTCTTACTTACTTACTTAGGTGGCCATGACAACCCGTTGTCGAGTTACGGCCGACTTCATCAGCTCTCGCCAGGCGTCTTTGCATTGCGCGCGCCGTCTCCAATCTCTTTCACCAAGCGTGGTTAGGGCTTCCTCGGCTTGGTGAATCCATGGGAGGCATGATCTTCCTCTACGTCGTCGACTCTCGGCTTTCACCTTTTTCGCTGGAGCTTCCATACGATAGACATGACCCAGCCAACGTAGTTGCTGAATTGTTATGCGCTGGACTAAGTCAATGTCGTCGTCGATTTGGTTTCCTGGGTTTTCTCCAAGATTTGGCGAAGTGTAAAATCTGGTCTATAGCGGACTTGTCACGACGAAAGCCACACTGATAAGGTCCAATCAGTGTTTTGGCATGTGGCTTCAATCTTTCACATATAACGCTCGATGCGATGGAAATAAGACTGATGAATCGGTAGTTGGCACAGATTTTCGGGCCTGCTTTCTTTAGTATAGGACAAAGCACACTGAGATTCCAATCGTCGGGCATGCTTTCCGCTAGCCATATTTTGCTGATGAATTGATGCACGTACCTTATACATTTACCGCCGCCGGTTTTAAAGAATTCAGCAGCCAGGCCGGCAGCACCTGTAGCTTTGTTGGGTTTGAGTCGCTGTATAGCAACTTTAACCTCGACATGGCTAGGTGGTGGAATTTCTTCTCCATCATCGTCGATTAGTGGTGTCGGACTGCATTCTCCAAGGGCAGAATTGTTGGGATCGTTGCCCGCAAGCAGATTAGAAAAATGTTGTCTCCATAATCTCAATGTACACTGCGTATCTGAAACCTGATCACACGATTTTTTGTAAGACATTTGATGTGGAATTCCTTTCTTGTTGTGGCATGAAAAGTTATTAAACAAAACACAAAAAAAAGGGGACTGGTAGTACACTTTACCCCATCGCACCCTCAATTTTGTGAATTTTTTCTATAGGAATTTTTTTCAAAATTATTTTTTTAAGAAACGTGCACAGCTAGAGAAAAACTAACGCCAGATATAAAATCCTCACACCCGATTCAACCAAACAACGGTCTAACATTTATACGTTGTCATTCAAAAATTTACCGTAACAAATTCCTAAAGAAAAAATTTCAGTAAATTCAAAGTATATTCTTATCGTTGGTGCATATGTAATTGTGACCATCACGGCTGAACCACTGCAGCTATCCACCTTATATTCGCACCATATCTTATATGGTATCATATATATAAGTATATGTATATTAAGCCGGATCGAAATTTAGATATCGCCGGACACCAACTCAAAAGTTAGAGGGACTCTTTAAAACTATTTCTACATCATTTTTTTTTGGATCGGAGAAATCCCCACGGAGCGGTTTTGGTTCTCCTAAACCCTTTTTTTGACTAAAAAATCAAGTTTTTTGCCTATAACTTTTTTTTTCTTCAGAATGCATACCCAAGATAAGCAAAAAAGTTAAAATTGTGATAGTACACAAATATTGGTTAAAAAAATTTCGAAATTTGTTGTAGTTTTTAAGAGTCCCTCTAACTTTTGAGTCGGTGTCCGAATGACTTTTTTTTCTCCATACAAAATCGATCCGGCTTAATGTATATCATATAAATCGGTAATGAAACTGCATAAAGATTGTGCCTACAACGCCACCTAGGAGGGATTTTCGAAAGCAAAAATTCCGGAGCACCACACAAAGATATGGTGTGAATATAAGCATAGCACCAGTAAACAATAGTTTTAATCATCCAAAGAAAAATTACAGGGAGTGGTACATTTTTAAAGATCTATCAAAAATATAATGCCCCCCTTAGGAACGCCACTGCATTACAATAAAACAAAAATTTTATTATAAACAGAAAAAAATTTTAAAAAACAAAAAAAAAGGTAAGTTTACAAATTGTCTTAAATCTAACATAAATTAATATGAAATAAATGTGCCAACATACTCCTTTGATATCGACTAAACATTACTAAAAATTACAACAACAAAATTACAACACAATTTTCTTATGAAAAATTGATGCCATCGTGTGTGGTTTTGTTAGAGCTTTCGTTTGGTACCAAATTTGTAAATGTTTCCATGGAAAATAGCGAAATTAAAGCAAAAAACGAAATTTTCGCTGATTTTTGAACGCGAGTTTGAAACCCTAAACCATCAATTGAGCACGTATAAAAAAATACGTCGACCTTAGATTTTTGTCTTCTATCACATATCCGAAAATCATTCAAATCGGAGACTGTCACCTGGGGACCTTTCCGTGTAAGTTTAACTATTCAATATTTAAATAATCTCAAAATAAAGCGGGCCTATACACGCAAAGAAATTTTTCGTTTATCGAAACTGAAAAATTCAACAACTATACTTCGTTTGCGAACTGTATTTGCTGCAAACGAGTATTCAGTTGTCATTAACTTAAGAATATTCTTGCTTGAAACGAAAAAACATCGAACTTAATGAAATTTTGTCATTGTTTTGGTAGTTCAAGTTTAGCCGAGCGTGCTGGCGTTCGAGTCTAGGAACTTGAGTGACCTGGGTTCAATTCCTAACAGGAACACCAAATATTTTTTTTTAATTAATGTTTTTTATTATTTATTTTTATTATTCTTATTTTAACGGTTATTTTTGACGAAGCAGTTAATGAAACAGAATTAGAATTTCAATAATTAAATTAAAATTTTTGATACTTACACAGCCAAGCATGCTTCCATTGACCTATTGTGAGATATTGTGTAGAATGATTTTTATACCCCCACGCGTACTGCGTAAGGGGTATATTAATTTTGTCACGACGTGTGTAACACCCAAAAGGAGGCGTGGTAGGTATGAAAAAGTATATATATTCTTGCTCAGCATTACCACCTGAGTTGATTTAGCCATGTCCGTCTGTCTGTCCGTCTGTCCGTCTGTCTGTCGACACGATTACAGCCGCAATTTTGAAGCTATCGTAATGAAATTCGATTTTTAAGCTTTTTTAAAAAAAACTAAGGTCAAGTTCGAGAATGGGCTAAATCGGATGAAAACCACGCCTACCTCCCATACAACCCAAAAATTGAAAACTCTACAAAGAAGCTAATATTAAAGCTACAATACTGAAATTTAGTATATGTGTATTCTATGTCAAAACTGAGATGTTTTAGAAAAATGGGCGTCATCGACTTACTAACACGCCCACCTCCCATACAACCCCAAAATTGAAAATTCTATAAAGAGGCTAATATTAAAGTTACAAGACGGAAACCCGGTATTTGTGTATTTAATATCAAAACTAAGGTGTGTTAGAAAAATGGGCGTCATTCACCCACTAACACGCCCACCTCCCATACAACCCCAAAATTGAAAAATCTATAAAGAGGCTAATATTAAAGTTATAAGACGGAAACCCGGTATTTGTGTATTTAATGTCAAAACTAAGGTGTGTTAGAAAAATGGGCGTCATCCACCCACTAACACGCCCACCTCCCATACAACCCCAAAATTGAACAATCTATAAAGAGGCAAATATTAAAGCTACAAGATGGAAACTCGGTATTTGTGTATTTAATGTCAAAACTGAGGTGTGTTATAAAATTGGGCGTCATTCACCCACTAACACGCCCACTTCCCATACAACCCCAAAATTTAACAATCTATAAAGAGGCTAATATTGAAGTTACAAGATGGAAACTCGGTATTTTTGTAATTAATATCAAAACTAAGGTGTGTTATAAAATTGGGCGTCATCCACCCACTAACACGCCCACCTCGCACACAACCCCAAAATTGAAAAATCTATAAAGAGGCTAATATTAAAGTTACAAGACAGAATCTCGGTATTTGTGTATTCTATGTCGAAACTGAGGTATGTTAGAAAAATTGGCGTCATACACAATCTAACACGCCCACCTCCCATACAACCCCAAAATTTAAAACTTTTTAAAAAGACTTATATTTAAGCTGCAGGAAAACAATTTGATATGTATGTATTTTAGACACATAAAAATAATAAAATCTCTCAAAATCTCATACAAAAAGCTCTCCAATTTAAGATTCTTCCACCCTTAAGAATCGGCCGTGGGGGTATTTTAACTTCGGCCAAGTCGAAGATATACCTTACTAGTTTTTCTACAAATTAAGTTTTCATGTGATTCACAGTTGTGTGTCTGTTTGTTAACAGTCTTAAAATACTTCCTTTTCGTTGATGGCAAATATAAAACACTTTTCATCACCGAAATCAAGCAACTTTTTTTTTCAGTTGAGAACTATTCGCTTATAACAAAGTAATTTTTTTTCCTTGCAAACAAAGTTTTCAGTTGCTGCAATTTAAAAATCACTGCCGTTTATGACAAACAAAATTAATTTCTTGCAACTAAATAACGTGTTTCGCGCAACTAACCATTATTATGCCAACTTTTCAAACGATTACAATCAATGATTTCAAGCACGACAAACGAAGTTCGTTTGCAGCAAACTGGCGATAAACGTTTTTTTATCTCAGTGTACAAAAAATACATTAATGAATAAGAAATAGTACTCACCAAAATTTCAGTTCGCTATCGATATCAACACTTTAAAACGTTTTTTCTCCGATGACGGAAAGACCTTTGTAGTTTCGAAGTTTACAAGCAAATATGTTAATTGATCTTATTGTAAAATATAGAACAAAGAGAGGAAATAAACTTCAAAATTAGAAAAGTACAGTTCATACTTAACGGGAGGTTAACGATGTTTCATAAATGCTATTCAAGTAAAGGGTGCCAATAGTTGGGGTCAAAATCTTGGGTGCCAATAATTGTAGTCGGTACGCTACTTCGGCACACTCGTAATGAACCCACCTCTTACATTTGGGACACTTTGCCATATCATCATCTCGCACTCCTTCATTATACACTGGGCAAATAGGATATTCGCCGTCGGTTGTTGTATCATTATTTCAATTTTTATTGTCTGTTGGCTGCTGGCGTTGTTCTTTCATAAGAGCTGCTTTTCTAGTTTCCATTGTTCGCTGACGACCTTGTGATTCCTAACAAAATTTCAAGAATGTTTCAAATTAAATCAAATTAAACAAAATCGGCCAATTTCCAGTAAAACCTTTGTTCTTTATTTTCGCAGTTCAGGCGGTTAGACTTGAAATTTGGTGCCTAATTATGTTAGGATTCTTGATCTTATATATAACTATTGTTGAATTGCTGCTGCACCTCGTGGCGATTAAATTTAGCCAAAAAATTTTTCTTATCTTATCTTTCAGCAAGTGCCACCACGTCACCATGCATGCATACGCAGATGACCTCCAGTTGTACATGTCCAGACCCATAGGTCTGGTTGAAGATTTATGTGCTAGAGTCAATGAGGACTTAGCTTTGGTCTCCAAATGGGCTGATGAAAACTTGCTCACGTTGAACCCCTTGAAATCATTTGTTTTGCCTATATCTAAATAGCAATATTATCACGAAGATTTGCCTACAATTCTACTAAATAATGTTAAACTAAAACTTGTTAGTAAAGTCATTAACCTTGGTTTTCAAATAAACTCATCCCTTTCATGTGAGGATCACATCAACTCATGTGTAAAAAGTGTTCTTTATTCTTTGTAATCTCCGAAGAACATCAGGTTTTGTGCCCGTTGAAACGAGAAGAAAATTAGTACTGCAGCTGATTATGCCGATCATAACTTACTCTGAAGTCGTGTACTGCAAGCCTGACTCTCGGTCCTTACACAAGCTCCTGGTCGCTTTTAATAATGCAGCTCGTTATGTATACGGTCTTAATAAGTTCGATCATATCTCTGTCTTTTGTAAAAAAATACTTGGTTGCGACTTACCAAGTAACTTAGAGACTAGATGTTGCATTTTCCTACACCGGATCATCTACACACGTTGTCCCATATATCTCTTTGAAAAGTTGAAGTTTTGCAGATCAAGTCGAAACATGAACCTCATGATCCCTAAATATAACTTCCTTAACTCCAGTAGATTGTTTTTCGTCACTTCTATCAGGTCATGGAATTCATTACCTAATAGTATTAAAAGCGTGTCTAATAAAAGCAGCTTTAAGCATTTAATCTACAAACACTTCTCTTAGCTATCTTCTTCTTACTCTCTCTAACCTCTCTTTCTCTCTAATTTGTACTACATTTTTCAATGAAATATTTTACTCTGTTTAAACTTAAGTCATTTTAAGTACTATTTTTGATATAAGCCATTAATTTTTAATTGCATTTGTACGTTGTTATATCCAATGTTAATGCGGCATGCAAAAGAACTTATCTTATATGCCAACAATGTTTGTTAAATAAATTCAAATTCAAATTCAAAATCTACTTTGACTTTGACATTAGAAAATTTGGCACCGAAGTACAGATTTACCATAACAAAGGGTTTAATTTAAATAAAGTTGAATTTACATTAGAATATTAAAGATATTAAAGATATTAAGAAAAGATAATTGATAAAGTTGAATTTACATTCGAATATTAAAGATATTTAAGATATAAAGAAGATATAATTAATAAAGTTGAATGTACATTCGAATATAAAAGATATTAAGATAAGTAAATATTAAGATAAGTAATAAAAGATATATAAAAATAAAGTTCAGAATATTTTAAGAAATGTATATTTCTAATTCCGCCATTACACTTATTTATTAGATTTGATAAAAAGTTATTTCCATTTGTAGAAACTGTGGTTCTAACAGTTTGGCCAATTTTTGCAAAATGAAAAAACTTAATATATTCCAACTCAATTAAAAAAAAACTGAACCAGTTTATTTTTACTGAAGATACCTGAGGTCAAAAATAATACTGCCATAACACTATTCTATTAGGTTTGAACAATTTTTTTATTATTTTTTTATATTTTGTTATATTTTTTTCGTTGTTTGCAATGAAATTCAAAATGTTGTTGACCGTGCCAATATTTCATTCGTCAAACCAAAACTATGTAATCTGAATCCTTTAAATGATTCAAAACCATATGCGAGAAAGAAACGCAACATATGTTATAGGTATCTTAACTAACTAAAGAAGTATTACCATAGATTAAGGCTATTGTAAGTTTTCGTATAACACTTGTAAAAATGCTACATAGGAGCCGAGAAAGCCAACAATAAACCAGACTTTAACTAACAACTCAAGTTGACAGATCTCTGCTTAGTTTAGTTTTTTTTTAAAGTCTCTGTTTGCCTTGGACATAGTTCAAGTCGGCAAACACCCTAGCCTATAGCGAAGGCAATCTCTGCCGCCATAGATTCAGTCAACATCAATCCATATAAATAACATTACACTTCAATTGTTAACAGCTTTGGATCAGTTTTTTTTTAAGGATACTGGAATGTATTTTGGTGTGTCCGTAGGTACATCTCAGGCTCATATTCTTCCATTTTGTTGCTGGAAATTCATAATTTTCCCACTTTGTGAAAATTTCATTTGTTTCATCTATTCTTGTCATCAGATTATTTGTGGATTTCGGGATTCAGTTTAAAAATTTTAATAAATACTTTTTTTAGAATAAAGTTGTAAAATATTTACTACAAATAAAAGTCTCAGGCTGGTGTCCGCAGGATCGCCATGTAATATGTTTAATAATTCTTTTGATAAAAACAAAAAAAAATATACAAGATATTTTCGATAACCTGTCGGAACCAACGCTCAAGATTATATGGCTAAAGAGCCGCGCTTATTTGAAAATATTAAAAGATTTTTAAGCTAAAAGAGCTTAGTGTTATTCAGTTAATATCTTATTTTTATTTTCTATAACTTTCCTTCATATACACAAAAAAACAGTATTTTCTTAAAACTAGTTTGCCAATATTTTTGACACTATTTCCTATTCTCCTCCCATCATATTAATCTAAACATGTGATTGGTTATTAATAATTCTTAATTGTGTAGTGTGCATATAGGCAATATGTAATTCATAATCTATAAATGCTTCTCAACTGCAGCTAACATATGCTGACTAACCAAGACCGTCGCTTATAGTTATGACACACTAGCAGCGACAACCTTAAATGTGACGAATTGCAGTTTGAGCTGAATACAGCAGAATTGGTATGTGGCTCAATGACTGTCTTTTTGTTTGATGTAATGTTTTGTTTACATTGCATCTATTTGTAAATATCGGTCAACTGCAGTTATTTAAAATATCGGTCAACGATGGTCGATTTACACATGTCACACTTTTCCATATTTTATAATAATATATTTATATGTATTAAGAATTATAGATATGTATCATTAACTAGAGTAAGAACAAGAATGCCAAAAATCTTGGTATAAATACCAGTACTTTTTAATAAAGAATTCAGACTTGACTTAAACCTAAAATTATGCGCTAGTCGCTGTTGATTTATTTCGAGTTCTCAAGTGGGGCATTCTAAACCCAATTGTAATATGTTTGTATGAGGCTCTGAATTGTCGGCAAAGCCTTGCTGCGCTAAATAAATAAGGCAAATTTTCCAACCCTCATACAAACATATTACAATTGGGTTTAGACTACGTAGATATTTTTGAATTCACATAAATGGGTACACACAATTGACCGAGAAATGGACCTACATGTTTTATGCCGACTCCGAACGGCTAAAGTTCATGTTCTCAAGAAGCTTTACATGGCATTATTTACTCTCTGAGGTTTGCCATTGTCTGCAGAGAGGTGGTGACCGATCAGAAAAATGTTTAATTGAAAAAACTTTTCGCCACGGCTGGGGATTGAACCCGGGTTCCGAGCATGCTAAGCCACACACTTAACCTGCATGCCACGGTCACCACTGCCACAAAAATATTTCAAAATTACACAAAGGTTTCCCAAAATTACACAATTCTGATCAAATTACACAAAGTTTTTACAAACGTTAATTTTAACAAAAAATGTCGGTTTTTATTGTGCCAGAACAAATTTTTTTTAGCATTGGTAGAAAATAATCATATCCTTAATTCCCTCTTCATTTCTGATATTTTTCTTTTATTTTCGTATTAAAAGAAGATTAGCAAAACAATAAAAAACAAATTATTTAAATGAACTATTCAAGAATTAAACATAACAAAACAAAAAGAATATATAAAATGATATCGGATTGCATACTGTTTAAATGGTTATAAATTATTTCCATTTTATTTTATACATATCAGCTTCTGGCTCAAAAAATTCTCCTCCACTGCTATTTTTTCTTTTCTTGACAAAAATTAAGGAATTGTATCAGTCTTTAGTCTGTTTCTTTTGTCAGTCTCACAATTCTTTAATATATTAAATAATTGTTAGACCGAAACATTTGAAAATGAAAGTCTTAAAAGCAGGCATGCACGTTAACGTAGATTTTAACGATAACCAAAATATTCTTTTGTTTCGTCGAAGTGAAATCAAAAAGTAAAAGAATAACGTTAATTCAAAATTCGGAAAAAGGTTATTTCGTTTCGGAGAAAACGATATAACAATTTTTCGTTTTTGTGCTCAAACAAACGTTAATTTTAACAAAAAATGTCGGTTTTTATTGTGCCAGAACAAATTTTTTTTAGCATTGGTAGAAAATAATCATATCCTTAATTCCCTCTTCAGTACTACTGCCTACGATGATTTGCTTGATGAATATTTGATTTATATACAATATTAGAAAAAGAATGCATTCTACAAATCTATCTGAAGCGTTTGCAACCATAAGATATTTTTGTGAAACCATCAGTACCAAAATAAATCTGCCAGAGTTTTCAGAGACCAGAAAGTATTCGCATAATGTGCTGCACCATGAATGAAAGAATTTGAATGTTCTACCGCTAGGTGACATAATTGAAGCCAACTGGTCCTATTGGCTAAACAATTCTTCTTGAATAGGAACAGTTGGCTAGAATCACGTCATCTAGCGGTACAACATGTGGATGTCGTATTCTATTAATTATTTCATTTATGGTGCTGCACATTTTGGCGCAAGATTCTCATGGAATCATAATTAAAAGCTGAAAAACTGTGGTGTAAGTGCATTCACAATTTTTTTTCATTTCATGATAAAGGTGCCATTTATTTTTTTTCTTTCAACTGCAAAATTACACAAAAATTACACCAAATGCTCACAGTACATCGACAGTACAAACGTTTCGAAATTACACACGATTTGTGTAATTACACAGAAAGTGGCAACACTGCTTAGGATGTGTGCCAATCGGAAACTTTTCACACGTGGTAGGAAAGAAAATTCTGAGTTGTAAAAATTGCTGTCTGTTGAAATTGAGTTGTCATTTTTGCTGTTCCAAATGAAGCATGAAAATTTATCCAGATATTTGACAATAAAAGTAAATAGTTGCCTACATATCATACTTTTTCCTAATGCGATATTACTTATGACGCATTTAACTGCTGCGTTTTCTAATACTTTTTTTATTCAAAATTATGTATGTATGAGCTTTAATAAATACTGTTGTTTTATGTAAAGAAGATGTGTGTTCGTGTCGTGATTTTGAAAATGATAAGTGAAAAATTTTACATTTGCAGAAACCTTTTTGACATTTTGCATTTGCAAATTTTACATTTGCAGATTTTGTTTTTAAATTTCTATACATTTCAGTAGAAAACACTAATTTTAACTATATTCTGAGCATCAATCATTGGTTATGCATTTTTAATAAATTTACACAAGATAGATATTTTATTGATGACTTGGAAAATGCAGTAAGCTTATTTTTGCCAAAAGGTCACATAACACTTAGTGAGCTTAACCATCGAAATATTATTATTTTTTTTTTGTTTAAATTTTACACATGTTTACACAACTATTGTTTTAATGATATTTTACGCAAAACAACACTATTAATTAAAACTCATATATAATTTTGAATAAAATAAGTATTAGAAACCGCAGCAGATAAATGCGTCTTAAGAAATATCGCATTAGGCAACTGCGTACTTTTGTGTCAAATAACTGGATTACTTTTCATGGTTCATTTGGCACAGCAGCATTGACAACTCAAGTTCAACAGACAGACATTTTTTTCAACTCAGAAGCTTATTTCCTACCACGAGTGAAAAGTTTCCGATTGACACACAGCCTTATATTCTATTTATTCATTCTCTCCCTTCGTTTCAAAAATTGATCAGCTGTTTTTGACAGATGCTAGTCGCGTAAGGCAGCGAAAAGAACTGTCACGGCTACCTTCTTTCGTTATATCATGATATGTACTCGTATTTAAGTGACAAACACGTAACTACAGGCAACTAGCAAGAACGAAGGAAAAGTTGCATCAAGAAGTAAGATAGCTTCAAAACAAGGAATAGATGAAAGGTAAGAAATAGGTGAAAGTTAATAGTAGGAAATATAAGCAAATATATTATCATCAGCAGTCTTTCATCAATAATAAATAAATATAATAAATAAAGTTCACTCGGATACATCCTCAGCAACATCCGCAAGAATTTTCTCCAGTTCAGCTTCAGACAGTACAGGCACTGTCTCAGAGTTATTTTACGCACGAATTTGCGCACGAAGAGAAAAAGCATTGTGTAGCAACTTCTGCCGCTTAAGACGCATAACAGTTTTTTGCTTTTCATCGTAATGCTTTCAAAGATGTAAACATTGCTATCACAATCAAAACCAGCTCCGCGGAGGTTAACTGCTGTTTTTATTCCTTTTCGATGGTCACCAAAGGCTTTTAATGCACAATTCCTATCGTAATTGTTATTGTTATTTTTTGATCTGATACGAAATATGTCTCTTATTTGTGAAGGTTTAAAATCTATTGAGTGACAAATTTGATTGAAGATCGATTTTGGGTTCTCCGTAAAAGTGTAGAATATTAAATGAGAGAGCATCATTTGAGACATCAGCTCCTTCTTTTGTGTTGTTGTTGGTGTTGGTTTTTATTGCCGTTAACTTTTCAAGTTCGCTACAATGCTTCACAAGTGCCGACAGCTGATCCATCGCCAAAATTTTTGCATCAAATACACTCACTCTATTTTTGGTTGCGTCTATTTCACTCTCTATCTTGTGGGGGAGCTTTTTTTCCAGACAAAAGATTTCACTTGAAAGCCGCTCATAAAGCATATTGGAGTGAGCCAGAAACCGATCTTCTAATTGGTTGATTTGAGCAGACACTGTTTTCAATGTGGCTCCCTCTTCATATCACCTAACAGATTTTGCAGCACTTAGACTAGAGCGAAGCACGTGGTCTAAAGTGAGATTCTAGCGCGAATTAATTCACCAGTAATAAAAAAATTAGAGTTTGTAATCTTTTTGTGTTTTATTTCGTACGCTGAACCCAGATGTAATATTATTTTAAAAAAAGCTAAACAAATTTTTACTAAAATATACATACATATTTTTATAATACTAAAAATACCAAAATCTTCTGATACATGAAGTTTTAACCATAAAATGAAAAGTTTAACCATAAAATTAAAATTATTTTAATGATATGTTAAATTTAAATACTAAGTAAAAAGAAAACACAAGAATTCAAAATATTGTGAAGAAAGAATTATAAAATTTTAAATCTTTCACAAGCAGCCATTCATTGTAGAGCTCCATACGAGGTCCGCTCCTATAATATATGATAAAAAACAAAGTGGCGGGTAGGGACACTTATTTTTTTTTTGTTTCTAAAAACTAAAATCATAAAGGTTCGGAAAAAATATTTTTTAAGACTTGCAAACACCTGTGAATAATTGTACACTTATTCGTGAGAGTTGTAAGTTCAGATTTATTTTTGAAAATGCATCGCCTTTTATACAAAAAGCCTTCAATACTTCTTAACTATAACATACATATTTTTGTCGCATGCCTGCTACATGTTTTGCTATCGCATGCGACCGTTCTTATCTTCTAATTTTTTTATCTACTTCTTATCTTCTAATTTTAGACCCACGCAGCTCGACCGTCATAAAATGTTAATCGTTGTGTTTTCTCACGCTGATCCTTTACGCGTTCTGTGTACTGACAGAACGCATAAATTATGTAACACGAACCCATGTTCATGCTTGAATATTCTGCGGGGCCCGATGACTATAATCTGGCAACGAAAAGTCAATGTTGACAGTCCTTTTGCTATTACATTTTTTCTTTATATAAATACAACAAATAATTCCTAAAACTAAAACAACCATAAATAGTGAAACATGACCACTCATGGTATGGAAATGCAATTTTCTTAATGGTACATGAGAAGAATTAACCTTAGCTAGCTGCTGCTTCAGCTTATCGATCTCCAAGCTGTTATTTATCCATGCTACATCTAATGGTTTAATATGTGTGACACTTTTGACATCTTTAGTCCATACAAGCGACTGAACTGAGATTTTTTGTCGAGATTCTTGCCGTTGATAGGACGGAATTAGTATGTCCTCGTAGACTGCCGAACAACCTGGACTCAATGTCAGTATCCCTTGTGATGGAAGCTCCAGTATGTTGCGTGTTTCAGAACCCCACCTTACTATCAGGCTGGACTTATTAAACAGCTTGAATATCTCCTGAAATTGACATTCGGCATGCTGTGATCTCTTAAGTATGGATATTTCACAGTTGCGATGTGTTGCAGTTACCCATGGCCAATTTTCCTGACAAAGATAATTGCCATTTAACGTTTTCTTGCACTTATTCAGTTTTGACTCCAACATGAGAAAATACAAATTATGTTCAAAGTTGAATGCTATGTATTCTGCTTCTAGTTTTGCCACAATCGTGCTATTCTTTCTTTCCATTGGAATTGATATTAAATGATAGATCTCTGACGTATCGCTATTGATGACTGGAATTTCCGCATTAATTACAAGACGTTGATTGACTATCAACCCCTTTGCATTCATAGTGTTGTAGACTTCTTTTAACTCAGTATCAGATGCCCATCCTGGCAATCTATATTTGACTGGTAAATGAGACTTAATCGTCGATAATTCCTTGTGAAGTTGCGCAGGCGTTAACAATTGAGGATTAACGTGACCATGGTGTAAATTTATTAATAAATTCATTATCTCAGATTGGACGCCTTCACATTCATCCAACATAACAACAAGTTGAGCTGTCATTATTTGAAACAGCATTGATCTTTGCTCTGCTTTCATTACTGCATCTTGAAACGTTTTGAGTTGAGAACTCATTTTTAAAAAAGTCTTGTTGATATCTTCAGTTGTCTTCTTTAAAATGTTAAGCGAAGAATCTACTATAGAAGTTTGCTGCTTTATCAGAGTATCTAAATCTTGTTGGTTATCAAAGATGTTCTTCATATTTTGTTCCATTTCTTTTCTATCGTCCGCATCCATCATCCCGAATAAAAAATGGTAAATTGATCCAACGAATTCGAGAGGAGCCCTGCGTGATCTTTCGCTTTTTATTAACAGATCGTTATTTTGTTTTAATCGATTATATCGTCTATTAAAACCTGCACAATAAACATGCAAGAGCTTTCATAATCATTCAACTTCTGGCAGTTGTTTTGTAGTTTTAACAAAACGTTTTGAATTTTGTCCACTTCATCCATATACGGACCTAAATCATAGTAAATGATTAAATTCCATTTTGCACTTGAAACATCCATATTTCCGATACGTTCGAAATAAACAGCTGTGTCTTCCTGCAACTCTGAAATGCGGGCTCCAATTGTACCGTACGCTTTTGATGGTGCTGCGTTAACCTGATTGACTATTATAAGAAATAACATCAAACATATCTTATGCCAGCTGACTACTTCCTTGTCCTTGTTTGCGCTAGTTGTCGTTAAGGTTGTTTTACATGATTGACGATCATCCTCGTCTTCATTTCTGTCTGTTGTCTCCAGAGGACATATTTTATGAATAGGACGCTTAAATATGTTATTCTGAGTTTTAACCGTTATAACTCGTACTTTTCCATCTGATCCTGGATGAGTGTCAACAATTTTAGCTAGAGGCCACCTTGCCGGGTTCGTGTCCTCATTTTTTATAATGACTACTTGGCCACATCGAAGGTTGCATTTTGATTGCTTCCACTTGTACCTCTTTTGCAATGTTACGAGATACTCATCTTTCCATCTCTTCCAAAAGTTATTTCTCATTTTCTTTACAAGTTTCCAACGGTCTAAACAACTTATCCTGCGATCATCCTCTGCTTCTGGAATTTCTAATAAGGGTCGACCGATCAAGAAATGTTCCGGTGTTAACGTGTCATTTTCATCTGCACTATTGCTAATTGCACAAAGGGGTCTTGAATTTAATACTGCCTCTATTTGACTAAGAAACGTAGTCAATTCTTCAAAGGTCAATTTGTTTTCTCCAATGACTCGCTTTACATGGTACTTCATTGATTTGACACCAGCTTCCCAAATTCCTCCGAAGTGAGGACTTGCCGGGGAAATAAAATGCCATTGGATTTTGTCATTTTCTATAATGGCGGCAAGCTTGGAGTTATTTTTTATTGCTTTCTTGAATTCAATATCCAACTTTTTTGCTGCTCCCACAAAGTTTGTACCATTATCCAAATAAATATGTTGACTTTTTCCTCTTCTTGCGAAAAAACGTCGTAAGGCTGCTAAACACGCTTCCGATGTCAAATCGCTTACAACTTCCAAGTGTACATTTTACGAGAAGAGGTCCTGCATAATCAATTCCTGTATGTGTGAATGGATGTGCACATGACACACGAAATTCTGGCAATTGTCCCATAATTTGTGTATTAGCTGCGTGTTTGTACCGAATGCACTTTACGCATGACCGATTACATTTTTTTATTATGTCCTTTAGACCAATGATCCAATACTTTCTTCTTATTAAGCCTTCCATTAAACGATTACCTCCATGCAACGAATTGTTGTGAACATCTTGAATTATCAATGTGGTCAACCGAGATTTACCGAGTATTAACGCATGCTTTTGGTTGTATGGTAGATCGGAATGCTCTAGTCGACCTGCTACTCTCAATAACCCCTTTTCATCTAAGAACGAGTTCAAATTTGCTATTTTGCTTTGATAATTTATGGATTTGTTGTTTCGTAAGCATTTTATTTCATTCCGGAACTCCATATTTTGTTGATTCATTATCAGCCTTATTTCTGCAGTCCGAAGTTCATTTGTTGTTAAATACGACGGAAATTTTTCTTTTTTTAACATTCTTATAAATCTTATAACGTACGCCAGTACTATTTCTAATTTTTTCATTGTTGCACATCTTTCTTGAAGTAAATGTAAAATATTCTCTATTTCCCTGGATTTTGTTGCTGACACCAACACTGTATCCTCCTGCGTTGATATCTGCTCTGGCCATTCATTTTCTTCTTTAACCAGCCATGATGGACCTTCCCACCACAAATCATGTGTTTTTAGTTTGTGTGGTGATATTCCTCTTGATGCTATATCAGCAGGATTTTCCTTCGTATTTATGTAATTCCAATTTGCTGCAGGAATTAACGCCTTAATATCAGCTACTCGTGATCTGACGAATTTATCTTTACTTTTATCGTTTTTAATCCAATTTAAAGTTATTGTTGAATCACTCCAAGCATCTGTTTTGGATTCTCGATTTATAATATCCTCAATTTTGCGTAATAATTTCGATAATAAGTGTGCTGCGGACAGCTCCAGTTTCGGTAAGGTCTTCTTGTTTTTGATTGGATTGACTTTGCTTTTTGCCGCTATCATTGATATCATTGCTCCTGCCTTGATATACACTACTGCAGCCTTTTGAGATGCATCTGCAAATCCATGGAATTGAAAAGCTGTTTCTTCTTTTAGCCAAATCCACCGGGGTATTTTAACTTCTTTTAAATTTGATAAATGTTGCACAAAATTTAACCATTCTTTTGTTAATTCATTATTTAATGGCTCATCCCATTCGGCCTTCATTATCCATAACTTTTGTATGAACAGTTTTGCAATGACCGTTACGGGTGTTAACCAGCCAATTGGATCAAATATTCTTGCTAAATATGACAAAGCTTGACGCTTGGTGACCGCAGTTTTTTCTAATGGTGTTATGCTGAACATAAACTCATCGTTGCTAGGACTCCATTGGAGACCTAATGTTTTTATTGTTTCATCTTCTTGAAGGAGTAGAACTTCATTTTCCCCAACATTTGGAATGCCTTGTATTATTTCGTCGTTATTTTAAATCTATTTTCTAAGATGAAATCCAAACTTTTCCAAATGGTTTGCAAGCTGTCTTTGAATTGTTTTACATTCTTTAATGCTATCCGCTCCAGTTATCAAATCGTCCATATAAAATTCGTCCTTGATGATCTTAGCAACCTTTGGATTGCTACATTTGGCGGCAATTTCATGTAATGTTCTTGTTGCTAGAAACGGTGCTGCTGATGTTCCATATGTAACGGTTGTTAGTTTATTTTCCTTCAAAGGCAAATTTTTCCTTTCTCTCCAAAGAATGCATTGATAATTTTGATCTTGTTCCGCTATTTTTATTTGGCGATACATTTTTTCTACATCTGAAGACATCACATATTTCCAGATTCGCCAATAAATTATTATATCAAACAAATCCTTCTGAAGTCTTGGCCCAATACATAGCATATTGTTTAGACATTGTCCATTTGTGGTTTTTGCAGAAGCATCAAACACAACTCTTATTTTTGATGTAAGCTTGTTCTCTCGAATAATGGCTTGATGAAGAAGATAATATTGTCCTCTGCCTCCTTCCTTGATTTCTTTCATGTGTCCAAGCTCCTGATACTCCTGCATAAATTTTACATATTCACTTCTTAAAAAATTGTTCGCTTGTAGACGCCTTTCTAAATTAAGAAATCTGGCCATTGCTTGTTTTCGGGAATCTCCGAGCTCCTTATTTTCTTTAAACGGCAATGTGACGATGAATCTGCCATCTGCATCTAATTTTGTAGTAGCCTCATATTGTTTCAAGCATACTTCTTCTACGAGTGAACTTGTTGCGTCATCAACTTCTTCTATCTCCCAAAATCGTTCAAGGTTCGTTGTTGCTGCCGAGATGTATTTTGAATTTTTATCAGGAATTTGGAGAGCACCCGATAATATCCATCCTAATTTGGTTGATTGACCCACTATTTTTTCCATTTTGATCACTCCTTCTTCTAGGATTTCTGGAAATAGGTCGCTGCCAAGATCAGCTAAAGTATAGTTTTTCCATTTGTTGATGTCGTACTGAAACGATCTATCTGGCTGTACGCTTGTTAACTTTGGTAACTCCAACGCCTCTGTTACAAACACATCGTTGCTAATATATCGAGCCATAACCGCGAAAAAGATGTTACCATCAAAACTAAAATTTCAAAGGAGCAGATTTCTTTTAGTTATTTTTGACTTAAGATATTTAGTAACGATAATGTTGTTACACAGTCTTAACAAATAAATAATTAAATTATTATAATTACGATTATTTTAAAATAATAAATTATTGATAACGAAATAAATTATAAGTTTTGATAAGAAAACAAATTTATGTAAATTGCTGGTTACATCTTTTTCGCGGTTATGGCTCGATATCTTGGATGCATTTCTAGCTTAACTTTTGTTTTCGCCATGCCGACCGTTGTATCACCAAGACCTTGTAACTTTATGTTAGTTTTACTTCTTGGCAGTCTAAGCAATTGCGCCACTTCTTCTGAAATTGCTGTTCTCTGTGACCCTTGATCGATTAACGCTCTCATCATGAAAAACTCGCCTAGCAAGGTTTTTACTCGCACTTGTGCTGTTGCTAAAAGTATTGTTGACTTCCACTTTTCTTCTGTCATCATTGCATTTGATTTTTCTTGCTTCATCTCGTTTTGACTTCTAGTTCCTAGAGGTTTTGTTTCGAAGTGTATTAGAACATGATGACTTTTTCCACACTTCCTACATCTCTCATTGCTATTTGTGCATTTCTTTGTTATGGAATGATTCAGGCATATGAAGCACGTGTTAGTTTTCCGAGCCCAACTGCTACGGTCATCTACTGTTAGCGTTTGAAATTTGCGACAGTTAATGATATTATGACCGCTTAAGTTACAATAAAAACATTGTTGCTGAACACTATTATACGATCCACTGGATCGCTGATTGCCCTGATAACCAGTGAATTTAGATGTTCCGGTTTGGCGTTTCCCTTTAATGGCTTCCAAAGATTGGAAATGTTGCTCCAAAAATTGCAACATATCTTCAAGTTTCTGTATGTCCCTTGTTCTTTTGATTGCCTGTTCGTACAAACGAAGTCCCTCTTTGTGCAGCTTCCTTATTATTATACGAGCAATGAATGATTCGTCTAGCTCCATATTCATTCCCTTCAAAGCGTTAATGCACTCATTTGTAGTATCGAGCAACTGTCTTACACTGTTTGCAGTTTCACTATTTATCATTTGTTGATCTATTAATTTGTCAACAAGTGATGTGTACATTAACCTACGATTTGCGTATCGCTGCTGCAACACATCCCATGCGACCTCGTAATTCTCTTCCGTGACGGTTAAATGATGAATTAGCCTTCCAGCTTCACCTTTTATAACAGATTTTAACCGATACATTTTTTCAACGTTCGAAATCCCTTTAATATTATGTATTAATTTGGTGAATAAGTCAAAGAACGACGGCCACTCGTTTATATTGCCGAAAAACAATGGAATCTTGATTTCTTCCAGTTTTATTAACTGCGGATTCGGTTTTAGGGAAAGTGAATCCCTCTTTCTTGCCAACTTTTGCAAAGTATGAAAACACTGTTCCTCTAATTCTTCATAAACATCCTCCAAATCATCATTAACCACTCCCATGTCAATGGTCAGCTTCTTATAAATTGTTTTGCAATCTTGGATTTTTTCTTTTATCCTTTTTTTAATTTCATCAGCCTCATAGGTTGAAATTTCTTTCATTTGCTCTTCAACGTCTATCAATAATATTCGCAATTTCCTTGTTTGTTAAAAGCATTTTGACGTCAGCTCTATATGACGACCTCCACCATCCTGTTTTTTTTCAATATTTGCACTTTTTTTGCAGACGCCATTTCTCCAACTTCTCATTCAACTGCTTCTTCTATTGGTTCTACTAACTCCGTTTGTTGTGCAGCTTGATTGATACGGAGCTTCTTTATGTCTTCTATAATATTTTTTATTTGGTCTCTTACAAAAAAGCTTTCATTTATAATTCCAAATGCTTCAATTTGTTTGTGGTTGTTCTGGAATTCATGCCAGAATTGAGCTAGCCGATTATCGTTTGTTTCGACACAAGTCTTCCTTTCCCTTCCATCTTCAATTCTTTGACTCAAACTATAAATCTGCTCGCCAATATCTTTTTGGCGTTCTAATAATTTCTGCTTCATGATGATATTTTTTTTTTTTAAACACTGTACCGGTGTAAGCCCCGGGTACGCTTATTTCACTGTAGGTCGTGAAATACACCAACACTTGATTTGATTTCGCAAATCCCAATTACGACTGTATCGTTGTCGCTAGTTTTTTTTTTTTAATTTAAATTCTTTTGCTTATTTTAAATAACTATTTAAAATAAACACACTATTCCGATGTAAGCCTCGGATACGCTTATTTCACTGTAGATCGTGAAAAACACACCTTCTTTCGCTTAGTTAATTTATTTTTTAAATTTCTTAAGTCTCTTACCACTGGTGGGGGAAAACTATAAGAAATATTTAAAATAACTCGAAGGACCAAAATGAATAATTGTACACTTATTCGTGAGAGTTGTAAGTTCTGATTTATTTTTGAAAATGCATCGCCTTTTATACAAAAAGCCTTCAATACTTCTTAACTATAACATACATATTTTGGTCGCATGCCTGCTACATGTTTTGCTATCGCATGCGACCGTTCTTATCTTCTAATTTTATTATCTACTTCTTATCTTCTAATTTTAGACCAACGCAGCTCGACCGTCATAAAATGTTAATCGTTGTGTTTTCTCACGCTGATCCTTTACGCGTTCTGTGTACTGACAGAACGCATAAATTATGTAACACGAACCCATGTTCATGCTTGAACAACCTGCAAGTTCTTTTAACCGCTAGAATATATCCATTTTTACGAAAAAAAATACCCTTCTAATACCCTTCTGCATTTTTAGGATAAAGATATTTTTAATAAAAAATTTTAAATACTTACTTGAATACTCTCCATAACGAATTTGTCAAAAACAATGCACTTTTTAAGTAAAAAATCACTATAAACCACAATCAGAAAACTGCTATTTTTGTAAACGTTGCAACATGTGTTGCGAGTTCACGGAACCAAGCGGAGTTGCCACATTGTAAAACAAAATTGTGAGAAAATTTTGATTGCTATCTAAGTTCTGATATATTATCTATTGAAAAAACTAATTTTTACGCAAAAAACTGTACAACTCAGTAAAACATACACAGTTATAATCTCTTATGAATTAAAGTATTTAATGAACTCAATTTGTATTTTAAAAAGAATTTGTAAAAAAATAAAGTTAAGTTAAAAATGCTTCTGTTTTAAGAGATCTGTGAAAAATTTGAGAACTTTCTTACTTACTTAGGTGGGCATGACAACCCGTGGTCGGGTAACGGCCGACTTCATCAGATCTCGTCAGGTGCCTCTGCTTCGCACGCGGCGACTCCATTTTCTTTCATCAAGCGCGGTTAGGGCTTCGTCGGCCTCGTCAATCCATCATAGGCACGGTCTTCCTCTTCGTCATCGAAAAATTTGAGTAAAATAAGCAAAAGTAAGTAAAATGTTTTAATAACATTATACGATAAAAATCGAACGATACACAGAGGGAAAAACCTATGGACTCAATACATAAATTTATGTACTCATCGCATAGTTTTCTGCACACAAAAATTTTACATTTTTCATGTATTGAGTACATGTTGAAATCTTTATTGACTACATAATGCTTTCAAGCGGTTATGTAGTCAATAAAGAATTTTATGTACTCAACGCAAACTGTTACAAATAATTTTATGTAATGAGTAAAGATCTTATGTACGTATTACATAAATTATTGACTCAGTACATACATAATTTACGCATTACATATTTGGAGTACATAATTTTATGCAATGAGTACATACATTATTTACTCATTACATATTTTAAATGCATAATTTTATGTAATGAGTACATACATAATTTACTCATTACATATTTTTAGTGCATACATATATATAATGAGTACATACATCATTTACTCATTACATATGTTAAAAACATAATTTTATGCAATGAGTACATGCATAATGTATTCATTATATATTTTTTGTTCATAATTCCATGTATTGAATATATACACAATTCATGCCTGTGCCTAAAGCACCCTCTCAACAAATGCAATAAATAATTTTATAAAGAAATGACTAGATTTCACAAAATAGTTGGCAATTACTTATAGAAACCCAGCCATTTAATTCTTATCCAATCATCGCTTTTGTTCTAGAGTACAGTGGATGAACTCATTCCCGCTCTGATTTTCTAGAGGCTTTAGAGGTGTTGCTTATTTGAAAATCAAGAAACGAATGACATAAAACAGCAAAATCGTGTTCCGATGTGCAAGAGATACGTGTACTGAGTCCATATGTTATGTACTGAATAAATGTGTCACTTCAATCGTATAAGGGGACGTGTACTGAGTCTATATTTTATGTATTGAGTAAAGTTTTTGTAAAAAATTACATAACACGTTGATTGAGTACACGTTGCTTGTATCTATTGAAGTTTGCTATGTACTCAACACATAACATGATGTATTGAATACATTTTTTATTCATTTTAAAAAGTGAATAAATTGATATGTAGTCAGTACACGCTGCCTTTACTCAGTAAATACTGCTCTTGTTGCGTTCTCATACAAGTTGAAGTGCATATATTTTACATAGCTGTCTCTGTACTGACTAC
The DNA here is from genome assembly GCA_958299015.1 of Tetanocera ferruginea. Lineage (NCBI taxonomy): Eukaryota > Metazoa > Arthropoda > Insecta > Diptera > Sciomyzidae > Tetanocera > Tetanocera ferruginea. The sequence goes on from OY282644.1 coordinate 47,843,359, forward strand.
ATAACTTTTTCCCTTAGTGTAGTAATCTCGGCTCGATTTTAACTTACAAAGAAAGGTACCCAGGTGACAGTCTCCGATTAGAATGATTTTCGGATATGTGATAGAAGACAAAAATCTAAGGTCGACGTATTTTTTATACGTGCTCAATTGATGGTTTAGGGTTTCAAACTCGCGTTCAAAAATCAGCGAAAATTTCGTTTTTTTGCTTTAATTTCGCTATTTTCCATGAAAAATTTACAAATTTGGTACCAAACGAAAGCTCTTACAAAACCTCACACGATGACATCAAAGACAATTTTGTTGCAATTTTGTTGTTGTAATTGTTAGTAATGTTTAGTCATAATCAATGAAGTATGTTGACACAATTATTTCATATCAATTTATGTTGGATTTAAGGCAATTTATAAAACTTACCTTTTTTTTTTTTTTTCAATTTGTTACTGTTTATAATGACATTTTTGTTTTATTGATCGTCACACCAGTAAACAATAGTTTTAATCATCCACAGTACCAAATATGGACATTTTTACGATATGCAAAAGAAATGGAATTCTCATATTTCTTTAAAAAAATTTTTTTGATTTTTAGCAGGAAAAATCATAAAAATCTTCTTCTAATTTCAAAACCTCAACTTTGTGAATGAATAACTCATCAGATATGAAAATAATTTTTTTTTATTTAAATTTTATAATAAAAAGCATTAATTTTAAAATAAGTTCACGTCCTTCAAAGATCTTTTAAATTCGTTTTGATATGGTTTTTTTAAAAAAACATTATACTAACCAAACGCAGAAATGTTCGTCTAGCAGAAAATTATATAGAACATAGGCAAGTAAATTAATTGCTGTACGAATAGTTAACTTCAGAATAGAAAAACGTTGAGTTGTTTTATGAATTAACTGTGCTTATGTTCTTTTAACAAATACAAAAATAAAATAAAATAAGACTCTCTCAAAAAAAAAAAAACACGAAATAAAAATTATTTCGATAAATTTCGATGCAAAAATGTTCGTCTGCTCAATTTACAGTGCATAAATGTTCGTCTATCAGCCTTTACCATATAACATCGCCTTTATTTTTAATTACCGTCTGAATTCGGTGGGGCATAGTCTCAACTATTCTTTTGCATTCTGCAGGTGAGATATTTTTCCAAATATCCTGCAATTTTAACTTCAAATTGGCACTTGTTGTAGCCGGATTTTTCCTTAAGGATTTTTTCAAAATTCCCCAAATCGTCTCGATTATGGATAGGTCTGGGCTGCTAGAAGGTCATTCCTCTAACTGAGGAATGTTCTGAGCTGCAATCCACGCCTTTGTCGTCTTCGCCGTATGACACGGTTCTCCATCTTGTTGGAATATGTATATGTAATATGCAATCAGGCGATTGCAGGTATGGTATTACAGGAAGAAGTATATTTTCTAATATTTGTTGGTACTTCGAAGCGTTAATTATGCCTTCCGCAAAATGCAGTTGGCCGACACCTCTGCCCGACATACAACCCCATACCATGATTGATGCAGGAAACTTTACGGAACGCTTCAAGCATTGCGCTTTGAGTGCCTCAGATTTTCGGCGTACAACACGACTTTTTTGAGACCCAACACATAATTGGAAACGTGATTCGTCACTCCATATCACAGAATCCCACTGTCTAGATGTCCAGTTGAGGTGCTGCTTTCCCCAATTTAGTCCCTTTTTTTTGTTGTTTCTGGGTCAGCAAAGGCTTTCCCTTGGCCTGGTAAAAATGTGAATTTAATATACTGTAATAAGTTTGTCAACTAAATAAATTTAAAGTAGTGAACAAAATTTACCTTGTAAAATTTAAATCCAATTATTTTTTCAACATACGCTTACACGTATCAACAAAAATGTCTTTTTTAATTTAAATCCTCCATTTTACAGTAATATCTGCTGCAGAAACACTGTCTTCAATCGCTATTCTTTTCAAGCAGAGCAAATCTGAAGCATTCGCAGTGTTTAGCCGTCCTGGATTTTTTTTTTATTGCAATTACCTGTTTTTTATAAAGATTTATTATTGACTGAACTGTACTGCGTGCCAAACTTAATTTTTCTGCTATTTTGTAAGCCGAAAACGCATTTAAATGGTCTTTTATTATTCATTTTCTAATATCAAGCGACAATGGTTTACCTCGTGCCATTTCGAAACTTTAAACGCGACTGAAGAACTCTAATTGCAATTCAAATAACGGAAAATGATAACCGATCAAAAAAAAAAAATAAAATCCAACGAACATCAACACAAGAGATTAACAGTTTTCACTAGACGAACATTTCTGCATTGTAAATTGAGCAAACGAAGATTTTTGCATCGAAAGTAAATTTGTATTTTGTGTTTTTTTTTTGAGAGAAACTTATTATACCCTAAACCTGAAAGGTCAGGGCATATTAACTTTGTGCAAACGTTTGTAACGCATAGAACGAAGCGAGTCCGGTATAGAAAAGTATATATATTCTTGATCAGCGTCACCACGTGAGTCGAGCTATCCATGTCCGTCCGTCCGTCCGTCCGTCCGTCCGTCCGTCCGTCCGTCTGTCCGTCTGTGTGTTGTCCGTATACACAGGATAAGAAGAAGGAGTTGAGATAATTGGATGAAACTTGGTACACATGGTCACATGGACCCAAGGATCTGCACTATTGAATATTTTTTGAATCCGCCCACGGACACGCCTACCTCCCGTACAACGCGAAAATTGAAAACTGCATAACTCAGCTTATAATTACCCTACAACAATAAAATTTGGTATGTATGTGTTTTATATTAACACAAAGATGTCTTTAAAAAATGGACGTCATCCGCTTACGGACACGCCCACCTCCCATACAACCCAAAAATTGAAAACGCAATAAATAAGCCTCTGTTTAACCTACAGAGCTAAAATTTGGCACATGTGTTTGTTATGACAAAACAAAGACGGTTTTGAAAAATGGACATCATCCGCCTACGGACACGCCTACCTCCCACACAACGCGAAAATTGCAAACTGCATAAATCAGCTCATAATCAGCCTACAACAATAAAATTTGGTATGTATGTGTTTTATATTAACACAAAGATGTCTTTGAAAAATGGACGTCATCCGCTTACGGACACGCCCACCTCCCATACAACCCAAAAATTGAAAACGCAATAAATAAGCCTCTGTTTAACCTACAGAGCTATAATTTGGCACATATGTTTTTTGTAACAAAACAAAAATGGTTTTGAAAAGTGGACAACATCCGCTCACGGACACGCCTACCTCCCATATAACGCGAAAATTGAAAACTGCATAACTCAGCTCATAATAAGCCTACAACAATAAAATTTGATCTGTATGTGTTTTATACAAACACAAAGATGTCTTCGAAAAATAGACGTCATCCGCTCACGGACACGCCCACCTCCCATACAACCCAAAAATTTAAAACGCAATAAATAAGCCTCTGTTTAACCTACAGAGCTAAAATTTGGCACGTATGTTTTTTATGACAAGACAAAGATGGTTTTGAAAAATGGACGTCATCCGCCTACGGACACGCCTTTTTCCCATACAACCCAAAAAGTTTTAAACTCAATAAATAAGGTTATGTTTGTCATAGAGAAATTCAATTTGGTATTCATGTATTTTATACCAAAACTAAGGTGTGTTCAAAAATTGGAAGTAATCCGTCCATGAACACGCCCACTTCCGTATGTGTAAATTTTTCATCAATATTTAAATGCATATAAAATATAGGCTTCATCCGCCCTTGGAGACGCCCATTTACAATAAAAATTTTTTGTTTTTGAAAAGTGGGTTTAGGGTATTTCATAGTCGGCCTAGACCGACTTTAGACTTTCTTTACTTGTTTTATTTTATTTTTGTAGTTGTAAAAAGAACATAAACACCGTTAATTTATAAAACAACTCAACGTTTTTCTATTCTGAAGTTAACTATTCGTACAGCAATTAATTTACTTGCCTATGATCTATATAATTTTCTGCTGGACGAACATTTCTGCGTTTGGGAGTATATTTGATAGATCTTAAAAAAAGTAGTAAATTTGAAAAATTAACAAGGGGGTACCTTGTGTAAAGTGAGTATTTAAGTAATTTTTACTTGATCTAACACAATGCATTGAGTGGTACTTGTTTGAAGATCTATCAAATATATAATGTTTTTTAAAATAAACCATTTCAAAACGAATTTAAGGCGAAATGGTATTTGAAGGCGTGGACTTATTTTAAAAATTAATTTTTTTTGTTATAAAATTTAAATAAAAAAAATTATTTCCATATCTGATGAGTTATTCATTCACAAACTTGAGGTTTTGAAATTAGAAGAAGATTTTTATGATTTTTCCTGCTAAAAATCAAAAAATTTTTTTTTTAAGAAATATGAGAAAATGCATTCCATTTCTTTTGCATATCGTAAAAATGTCCATATTTGGTACTTTGGATGGTAGTTTGTAAACTATTGTTTACTGGTGCGATGAGACTTACAAGAAAAAAGCACCCATTTTGAATGGAAGCCCTATGAAATGTAAACTTTTCCGATAAAATATTTAAACATGAGAATAGGCAATAAAAAAATGAAATTTTTGATACCCATATTGGGTACTTTTAATGTTATGAAATTTTTTTCTTTAAGGAAAATAAATGCATTTTAATAAAACAAAAATTTTATTTTAAACAGTAACAAATTTAAAAAAACAAAAAAAAAGGTAAGTTTACAAATTGCCTTAAATCAACATAAATCAATATGAAATAATTGTGTCCACATACTTCTTTGATATTGACTAAACATTACTTAAAATTACAACAACAAAATTTTCTTATGAAAAATCGATGCCATAGTGTGTGGTAAATGTTTTCATGGAAAATAGCGAAATTATAGCAAAAAAACGAAATTTTCGTTGATTTTTGAATGCGAGTTTGAAACCCTAAACCAACGATTGAGCACGTATAAAAAAAATACGTCGACCTTAGATTTTTGTCTTCTATCACATATCCGAAAATCATTCAAATCGGAGACTGTCATCTGGGGAACTTTCCTTGTTAGAAAACGTGCATTCAATTTCATTAACTACGTGCGTATACGATCAACAAATTTCTAAAAACTTTCGTGACATTTCTTTCGGTTTTTTTCTCCGTAGGGTATGTACTTATAATTATTTTTGTATACTGACTAGGCTGGGTCAATTTGTATGGAGGTAAAATTGCGATGTTTCCTGCGATTTTCGGTTTGTGCATGAAAAGTTATTTAAGAAAAAACGGTATACTTTACGCTATCATTCCCTCAAGTTTGTTAATTTTTTCTTTAGGAATTAAACAAAAAAATTGTTGTTTAAAAACTTGCACAGCCAGAACAAAACAATCCAGAAATTAAATCCTCACAGCTGATTACTCCTAAAAACGGTCTAAAAATTCACAAAATTTAAGTTATAATCTTATCGTGTATGCGTATGTATTCCGATTTTTCTGTTGTGAATCGTTAGTCAAACTGCAGAAAGATTGCGCCCATAGCACCACCTAGGGGCGATTAACAAAAACAAAAAATTCTGGAAAACCAAACAAACATGGTGTGAAGTAAGGTCGATAGCTTCAGTGGATCAGCCGTGACGGTCATACGCACCATAGATAAGATTTGACATTGAATTTTGTGTATATTTTTTAGGAATTTTAAACCGCAAATTTTTGTATAAAAACGTATACATGTTAAACTGTTTTTGGGTTGAATCGGGTGCGAGGATTTAATTTCTGTCATTAGTTTTGATTTAGCTGTGCATATTTTAAAACAAAAACTTTTTGAAAAAATTCCTAAAAAAGTTCACGAAACTGGGGTTTGATTAGGGATGCCAACTCTGGAAAGTACAAAATCGGGACGGAGCCATCAAGAATGCGGGTCTTGGCTCACAAATGCGGGACAATATTAGATGCAATTTTTTTTTTTATTAAATACTAGCGGATGTTACCCGGTGTTCCTCGGGGTTGTGTCTCAAACACAGAAAAAGGGCGGTTTTTAAAACTGCTCCCATTTTAACGTTTTTTAAATTATCAATTCAATTTTTTAAACAATTTAAAACGATAGTTTTTTTGGGGTTTTGCCCCTCCTTCCGTCGAAAATGTTTAGCCAAATTTCCATAAAACTGTACCTGCCGGATACGATTACAAAAAAATGATATCTTCAACGTCTCGATCTGACGTCTGGTTTCTGAGGAAAATGGTCACCCAGTTTGAAAAAAGCCATTTCGGAAAAAATTTGTTTAAAGTTTTTCTTAGCATGCATTTAAAATGCATTTTTATCTCAAAAAAATTCCAACTTTAAAAAGTCCTTTTGGCATCGATTCGATTTTGGATTGTCTTTGTTCGGTTTTAACTTCGGTTTTAGTCGATACTGTTCGGTTGATTTTTGTTCTTTACATAGCTTCTGCTCATATTCGTTAAACTTTTTTTTACTCGATAGTCTTTGGTTCTTGACTTCGTTTTCCTTCGGCGCATTCCTTGATTTTTGTCGAAAAATTTTTAAAAACATAGGATCCTTTTCAGTAACAGATACAAATGCTTATGCTTGAATAAGCCAGACGTAGTTGGTTGAATAAAGCGCTCTCTCATGGAAGTTTTCTGAATTATAAATAGCCTCAATTCTGTTGCAGGGTCAGGTTATTTATTGAATCGAATTTTAGTTAAATCGGTCAAGTCATTAAGGAGTAATTGAGTCTTAACAAAACACTACTTAAAGCGCCCTCTTGCGAAAGTCTTTGGAATTTTTTATAGCCTATGTTATTTTCGGTGCAGTCGAACTTTCGTTCCAAATTTCATTGAAATCGGTCCAGGTGTTTAGGAGTTATTATAGAGTGCCACGCTCTCATACTTCCGCCCACTTTTTTCTATGCTGTATATTGGTTGCAGTTAAACCTTCATACCAAATTTCATTGAAATCGGTCCAGGTGTTCAGGAGCTATTGAGTATTAAAAATGCGCTACTTAAAATGCCCCCTTGCGAAAGTTTTTGGAATTTTTTATAGCCTTTGCTTTATCTTGGGCGCATTTGGACCTTCATACCAAATTTCAATGAAATCGGTCCAGGCGCTTAGAAATTATTATGGAGTGCCACGCCCACAGACTTGCGCCCACTTTTTTACACCCCTATGTTCTTTCTCTCTATTAAACGTACTTGGTGTCCAAATTATAGCTCAATCAGATAAACGGTGCGCGAGCCTATACGGAACAGACAGACAGACAGACAGATAGAGGGACAAACATTTGATTTTATATATTAGATGTTATCTTGGGCGCAGTCGAACTTTCATACCAAATTTCATTGAAATCGGTCCAGACGTTTAGGAGTTATTGAGTCTTAAAAATGCACTACTTAAAGTGCCCTCTTGCGGAAGTCTTTGGAATTTTTTATAGCCTTTGCTTTATCTTGGGCGCAGTTGAACGTTCATACCAAATTTAATTGAAATCGGTTTAGGAGTTATTATATAGTGCCACGCCCACATACTTCCGCCCACTTTTTTACCTATGCTTAATCTTGGGTGCAGTTGAACCTTCACACCAAATTTCATTGAATTCGGTCCAGGAGTTTAGGAGTTATTGAGTCTTAAAAACGCACTACTTAAAGCGCCCTCTTACGGAAGTTTTTGAAATTTTTTATAGCCTATGTTTTATTTTGGGAGCAGTTGAACCTTCATGCCAAATTTCATTCAAATCGGTCCAGGCGTTTAGAAGTAATTGTAGAGTGCCACGCCCACATACTTGCGCCCACTTTTTTACACCCCCTATGTTCTTTATCCTTATGAAAGGTACTCGGTGTCCAAATTTCAGCTCAATCGGATAAGCGGTGCGCGAGCCTATACGGAACAGACAGACAGACAGGAGGACAAACATTTGATTTTATATATAAGAAGATTTCCTGTTATTCTTTGAGGAATAAAGGGTATCAACGATGCCTTTACACCATCGCATTGGTTCCTTGATATTGTTTAGATTTCTTGCCAACTCGTGCCCAATTCTTGAAAAAACCAAAAAATAAATCCAAAACATTTTGATAAATAAAATGTCAAAGTATTTCAAACATATTTTTAAAAAAATGCAGCTATGAATTAAACAATACATAATAAAAACTTTTTAACAAAAAAAAAACCTACTTCAAAATCACTACAAAGTAAAAAATAATTTTACATTACTTTTCCTATTAATCGTGGTAAAATCTGATAATTATTTATATACATTATTATATTGGAAATCTTATAATTTTAATTTTTCTTGACTTGTTTTATTTTTATCATAAATAAATTATTTTTTTTATAATAATAAAAGCTTCGAAGTCGGCGCTAATAAAATCAGTTTTTTTGTGAAGGTGCAACTTACAATAGCATATTCAATGTCAGTTTTCCAAGCTCACCCAAACAGTAGATTGAGAATGTTTGTGTGAGCAAAACTTTTAAAATTACTTTTAAACTAAATTTAATAAAAAAAGTTGAAATTTGGGCAGGGATGGCAAAAATATCATGATTTAATGACAAAGATTAGCACCGACTACAAAGCTTTTATTATTATAAAAAAAATAATTTATTTATGATAAAAATAAAACAAATCAAGAAAAATGAAAATTATAAGATTTCCAATATAATAATAGCAGAATTCACGATCTGGAGTTTTTGTAGTATTTTAAGTAAATTAAAAAGAATTTTCTACAGATTGTGAGCACTCCTACAATACAGTGCTGCCATCACTGTTGGGCAAAATTAAATTGTTTTTACAATTAATGATTACAATTAATTAATTGTTAATTGTGTGCCCAGCAATTAGCAATTAATCAATTGTTAATTGCAACTTTTGCAATTGACAATTAATCAATTGTTAATTGCAACTCTTGTCACAGGTGGGTCATTGGTACTTTTATGGGTTCCATGGAACATTTGGACATAATTGGATGATTCTATGGCCAATCGGATGCAGTGGGATTATCTGAGGTCATAGGTGGGTCATTGGCACTTTTATGGGTTCCATGGAACATTTGGACCAAAATGGATGATTCTATGGCCAATCGGATGCAGTGGGATTATCTGAGGTCACAGGTGGGTCATTGGCACTTTTATGGGTTCCATGGAACATTTGGACCAAAATGGATGATTCTATGGCCAATCGGATGCAGTGGGATTATCTGAGGTCACAGGTGGGTCATTGGCACTTTTATGGGTTCCATGGAACATTTGGACATAATTGGATGATTCTTTGGCCAATCGGATGCAGTGGGATTATCTGAGGTCACAGGTGGTTCATTGGCACTTTTATGGGCTCCATGGAACATTTGGACATAATTGGATGATTCTATGGCCAATCGGATGCAGTGGGATTATCTGAGGTCACAGGTGGGTCATTAGCACTTTTATGGGTTCCATGGAACATTTGGACCAAAATGGATGATTCTATGGCCAATCGGATGCAGTGGGATTATCTGAGGTCACAGGCGGGTCATTAGTACTTTTATGGGTTCCATGGAACATTTGGACCAAAATGGATGATTCTATGGCCAATCGGATGCAGTGGGATTATCTGAGGTCACAGGTGGGTCATTGGCACTTTTATGGGTTCCATGGAACATTTGGACCAAAATGGATGATTCTATGGCCAATCGGATGCAGTGGGATTATCTGAGATCACAGGTGGGTCATTGGCACTTTTATGGGTTCCATGGAACATTTGGACCAAAATGGATGATTCTATGGCCAATTGGATGCAGTGGGATTATCTGAGGGCACAGGTGGTTCATTGGCACTTTTATGGGTTCCATGGAATATTTGGACATAATTGGATGATTCTATGGCCAATCGGATGCAGTGGGATTATCTGAGGTCACAGGTGGGTCATTGGCACTTTTATGGGTTCCATGGAACATTTGGACCAAAATGGATGATTCTATGGCCAATCGGATGCAGTGGGATTATCTGAGGTCACAGGTGGGTCATTGGCACTTTAATGGGTTCCATGGAATATTTGGACATAATTGGATGATTCTATGGCCAATCGGATGCAGTGGGATTATCTGAGGTCACAGGTGGGTCATTGGCACTTTTATGGGTTCCATGGAACATTTGGACCAAAATGGATGATTCTATGGCCAATCGGATGCAGTGGGATTATCTGAGGTCACAGGTGGGTCATTGGCACTTTAATGGGTTCCATGGAATATTTGGACATAATTGGATGATTCTATGGCCAATCGGATGCAGTGGGATTATCTGAGGTCACAGGTGGGTCATTGGCACTTTTATGGGTTCCATGGAACATTTGGACCAAAATGGATGATTCTATGGCCAATCGGATGCAGTGGGATTATCTGAGGTCACAGGTGGGTCATTGGCACTTTTATGGGTTCCATGGAACATTTGGACCAAAATGGATGATTCTATGGCCAATTGGATGCAGTGGGATTATCTGAGGTCACAGGTGGTTCATTGGCACTTTTATGGGTTCCATGGAACATTTGGACATAATTGGATGATTCTATGGCCAATCGGATGCAGTGGGATTATCTGAGGTCACAGGTGGTTCATTGGCACTTTTATGGGTTCCATGGAACATTTGGACCAAAATGGATGATTCTATGGCCAATCGGATGCAGTGGGATTATCTGAGGTCACAGGTGGGTCATTGGCACTTTTATGGGTTCCATGGAACATTTGGACCAAAATGGATGATTCTATGGCCAATTGGATGCAGTGGGATTATCTGAGGTCACAGGTGGTTCATTGGCACTTTTATGGGTTCCATGGAACATTTGGACATAATTGGATGATTCTATGGCCAATCGGATGCAGTGGGATTATCTGAGGTCACAGGTGGGTCATTGGCACTTTAATGGGTTCCATGGAATATTTGGACATAATTGGATGATTCTATGGCCAATCGGATGCAGTGGGATTATCTGAGGTCATAGGTGGGTCATTGGCACTTTAATGGGTTCCATGGAACATTTGGACATAATTGGATGATTCTTTGGCCAATCGGATGCAGTGGGATTATCTGAGGTCACAGGTGGTTCATTGGCACTTTTATGGGCTCCATGGAACATTTGGAACAAAATGGATGATTCTATGGCCAATCGGATACAGTGGGATTATCTGAGGTCACAGGTGGGTCATTGGCACTTTAATGGGTTCCATGGAATATTTGGACATCATTGGATGATTCTATGGCCAATCGGATGCAGTGGGATTATCTGAGGTCACAGGTGGGTCATTGGTACTTTTATGGGTTCCATGGAACATTTGGACATAATTGGATGATTCTTTGGCCAATCGGATGCAGTGGGATTATCTGAGGTCATAGGTGGGTCATTGGCACTTTTATGGGTTCCATGGAACATTTGGACCAAAATGGATGATTCTATGGCCAATCGGATGCAGTGGGATTATCTGAGGTCACAGGTGGGTCATTGGCACTTTTATGGGTTCCATGGAACATTTGGACATAATTGGATGATTCTTTGGCCAATCGGATGCAGTGGGATTATCTGAGGTCACAGGTGGTTCATTGGCACTTTTATGGGTTCCATGGAACATTTGGACATAATTGGATGATTCTATGGCCAATCGGATGCAGTGGGATTATCTGAGGTCACAGGTGGGTCATTAGCACTTTTATGGGTTCCATGGAACATTTGGACCAAAATGGATGATTCTATGGCCAATCGGATGCAGTGGGATTATCTGAGGTCACAGGCGGGTCATTAGTACTTTTATGGGTTCCATGGAACATTTGGACCAAAATGGATGATTCTATGGCCAATCGGATGCAGTGGGATTATCTGAGGTCACAGGTGGGTCATTGGCACTTTTATGGGTTCCATGGAACATTTGGACCAAAATGGATGATTCTATGGCCAATCGGATGCAGTGGGATTCTCTGAGGTCACAGGTGGGTCATTGGCACTTTTATGGGTTCCATGGAACATTTGGACCAAAATGGATGATTCTATGGCCAATCGGATGCAGTGGGATTATCTGAGGTCACAGGTGGTTCATTGGCACTTTTATGGGTTCCATGGAATATTTGGACATAATTGGATGATTCTATGGCCAATCGGATGCAGTGGGATTATCTGAGGTCACAGGTGGGTCATTGGCACTTTTATGGGTTCCATGGAACATTTGGACCAAAATGGATGATTCTATGGCCAATCGGATGCAGTGGGATTATCTGAGGTCAGAGGTGGGTCATTGGCACTTTTATGGGTTCCATGGAACATTTGGACATAATTGGATGATTCTTTGGCCAATCGGATGCAGTGGGATTATCTGAGGTCACAGGTGGTTCATTGGCACTTCTATGGGCTCCATGGAACATTTGGACCAAAATGGATGATTCTATGGCCAATCGGATGCAGTGGGATTATCTGAGGTCACAGGTGGGTCATTGGCACTTTTATGGGTTCCATGGAACATTTGGACCAAAATGGATGATTCTATGGCCAATCGGATGCAGTGGGATTATCTGAGGTCACAGGTGGGTCATTGGCACTTTTATGGGTTCCATGGAACATTTGGACATAATTGGATGATTCTTTGGCCAATCGGATGCAGTGGGATTATCTGAGGTCACAGGTGGTTCATTGGCACTTTTATGGGTTCCATGGAATATTTGGACATAATTGGATGATTCTATGGCCAATCGGATGCAGTGGGATTATCTGAGGTCACAGGTGGGTCATTAGCACTTTTATGGGTTCCATGGAACATTTGGACCAAAATGGATGATTCTATGGCCAATCGGATGCAGTGGGATTATCTGAGGTCACAGGTGGTTCATTGGCACTTTTATGGGTTCCATGGAATATTTGGACATAATTGGATGATTCTATGGCCAATCGGATGCAGTGGGATTATCTGAGGTCACAGGTGGGTCATTAGCACTTTTATGGGTTCCATGGAACATTTGGACCAAAATGGATGATTCTATGGCCAATCGGATGCAGTGGGATTATCTGAGGTCACAGTCGGGTCATTAGTACTTTTATGGGTTCCATGGAACATTTGGACCAAAATGGATGATTCTATGGCCAATCGGATGCAGTGGGATTATCTGAGGTCACAGGTGGGTCATTGGCACTTTTATGGGTTCCATGGAACATTTGGACGTAATTGGATGATTCTTTGGCCAATCGGATGCAGTGGGATTATCTGAGGTCACAGGTGGTTCATTGGCACTTTTATGGGCTCCATGGAACATTTGGACCAAAATGGATGATTCTATGGCCAATCGGATGCAGTGGGATTATCTGAGGTCACAGGTGGGTCATTGGCACTTTTATGGGTTCCATGGAACATTTAGACATAATTGGATGATTCTTTGGCCAATCGGATGCAGTGGGATTATCTGAGGTCACAGGTGGTTCATTGGCACTTTTATGGGTTCCATGGAATATTTGGACATAATTGGATGATTCTATGGCCAATCGGATGCAGTGGGATTATCTGAGGTCACAGGTGGGTCATTAGCACTTTTATGGGTTCCATGGAACATTTGGACCAAAATGGATGATTCTATGGCCAATCGGATGCAGTGGGATTATCTGAGGTCACAGGTGGTTCATTGGCACTTTTATGGGTTCCATGGAATATTTGGACATAATTGGATGATTCTATGGCCAATCGGATGCAGTGGGATTATCTGAGGTCACAGGTGGGTCATTAGCACTTTTATGGGTTCCATGGAACATTTGGACCAAAATGGATGATTCTATGGCCAATCGGATGCAGTGGGATTATCTGAGGTCACAGGCGGGTCATTAGTACTTTTATGGGTTCCATGGAACATTTGGACCAAAATGGATGATTCTATGGCCAATCGGATGCAGTGGGATTATCTGAGGTCACAGGTGGGTCATTGGCACTTTTATGGGTTCCATGGAACATTTGGACATAATTGGATGATTCTTTGGCCAATCGGATGCAGTGGGATTATTTGAGGTCACAGGTGGTTCATTGGCACTTTTATGGGCTCCATGGAACATTTGGACCAAAATGGATGATTCTATGGCCAATCGGATGCAGTGGGATTATCTGAGGTCACAGGTGGGTCATTGGCACTTTTATGGGTTCCATGGAACATTTGGACATAATTGGATGATTCTTTGGCCAATCGGATGCAGTGGGATTATCTGAGGTCACTGGTGGTTCATTGGCACTTTTATGGGTTCCATGGAATATTTGAACATAATTGGATGATTCTATGGCCAATCGGATGCAGTGGGATTATCTGAGGTCACAGGTGGGTCATTAGCACTTTTATGGGTTCCATGGAACAGTTGGACCAAAATGGATGATTCTATGGCCAATCGGATGCAGTGGGATTATCTGAGGTCACAGGTGGTTCATTGGCACTTTTATGGGTTCCATGGAATATTTGGACATAATTGGATGATTCTATGGCCAATCGGATGCAGTGGGATTATCTGAGGTCACAGGTGGGTCATTAGAACTTTTATGGGTTCCATGGAACATTTGGACCAAAATGGATGATTCTATGGCCAATCGGATGCAGTGGGATTATCTGAGGTCACAGGTGGTTCATTGGCACTTTTATGGGTTCCATGGAATATTTGGACATAATTGGATGATTCTATGGCCAATCGGATGCAGTGGGATTATCTGAGGTCACAGGTGGGTCATTGGCACTTTTATGGGTACCATGGAACATTTGGACCAAAATGGATGATTCTATGGCCAATCGGATGCAGTGGGATTATCTGAGGTCACAGGTGGGTCATTGGGACTTTTATGGGTTCCATGGAACATTTGGACATAATTGGATGATTCTTTGGCCAATCGGATGCAGTGGGATTATCTGAGGTCACAGGTGGTTCATTGGCACTTTTATGGGCTCCATGGAACATTTGGACCAAAATGGATGATTCTATGGCCAATCGGATGCAGTGGGATTATCTGAGGTCACAGGTGGGTCATTGGCACTTTTATGGGCTCCATGGAACATTTGGACCAAAATGGATGATTCTATGGCCAATCGGATGCAGTGGGATTATCTGAGGTCACAGGTGGGTCATTGGCACTTTTATGGGTTCCATGGAACATTTGGACATAATTGGATGATTCTTTGGCCAATCGGATGCAGTGGGATTATCTGAGGTCACAGGTGGTTCATTGGCACTTTTATGGGTTCCATGGAATATTTGGACATAATTGGATGATTCTATGGCCAATCGGATGCAGTGGGATTATCTGAGGTCACAGGTGGGTCATTAGCACTTTTATGGGTTCCATGGAACATTTGGACCAAAATGGATGATTCTATGGCCAATCGGATGCAGTGGGATTATCTGAGGTCACAGGTGGGTCATTGGCACTTTTATGGGTTCCATGGAACATTTGGACCAAAATGGATGATTTTATGGCCAATCGGATGCAGTGGGATTATCTGAGGTCACAAGTGGGTCATTGGCACTTTTATGGGTTCCATGGAACATTTGGACCAAAATGGATGATTCTATGGCCAATCGGATGCAGTGGGATTATCTGAGGTCACAGGTGGGTCATTGGTACTTTAATGGGTTCCATGGAACATTTGGACATAATTGGATGATTCTTTGGCCAATCGGATTTTAATGGGTTCCATTGTAAATACAATTTTTACAATTGTAAATACAATTTAAGCTGTGACTGATAAAGCTTCCGATTGGCCATAGAATCATTCAGTTTGGTCCAAATGTTCCATGGAACCCATTAAAATGCCAATGACCCACCTATGACCTCAGATAATCCCACTGCATCCGATTGGCCATAGAATCATCCGTTTTGGTCCAAATGTTCCATGGAACCCATAAAAGTGCCAATGACCCACCTGTGACATCAGATAATCCCACTGCATCCGATTGGCCATAGAATCATCCATTTTGGTCCAAATGTTCCATGGAACCCATAAAAGTGCCAATGAACCACCTGTGACCTCAGATAATCCCACTGCATCCGATTGGCCAAAGAATCATCCAATTATGTCCAAATATTCCATGGAATCCATAAAAGTGCCAATGAACCACCTGTGACCTCAGATAATCCCACTGCATCCGATTGGCCAAAGAATCATCCAATTATGTCCAAATGTTCCATGGAACCCATAAATGTGCCAATGACCCACCTGTGACCTCAGAAAATCCCACTGCATCCGATTGGCCATAAAATCATCCAATTATGTCCAAATATTCCATGGAACCCATAAAAGTGCCAATGAACCACCTGTGACCTCAGATAATCCCACTGCATCCGATTGGCCAAAGAATCATCCAATTATGTCCAAATGTTCCATGGAGCTCATTAAAGTGCCAATGACCCACCTGTGACCTCAGATAATCCCACTGCATCCGATTGGCCAGAGAATCATCCAATTATGTCTAAATGTTCCATGGAACCCATAAAAGTGCCAATGACCCACCTGTGACCTCAGATTATCCCACATTGGCACTTTAATGGGTTCCATGGAACATTTGGACATAATTGGATGATTCTTTGGCCAATCGGATGCAGTGGGATTATCTGAGGTCACAGGTGGTTCATTGGCACTTTTATGGGCTCCATGGAACATTTGGACCAAAATGGATGATTCTATGGCCAATCGGATGCAGTGGGATTATCTGAGGTCACAGGTGGGTCATTGGCACTTTAATGGGTTCCATGGAATATTTGGACATAATTGGATGATTCAATGGCCAATCGGATGCAGTGGGATTATCTGAGGTCACAGGTGGGTCATTGGTACTTTTATGGGTTCCATGGAACATTTGGACATAATTGGATGATTCTTTGGCCAATCGGATGCAGTGGGATTATCTGAGGTCATAGGTGGGTCATTGGCACTTTTATGGGTTCCATGGAACATTTGGACCAAAATGGATGATTCTATGGCCAATCGGATGCAGTGGGATTATCTGAGGTCACAGGTGGGTCATTGGCACTTCTATGGGTTCCATGGAACATTTGGACCAAAATGGATGATTCTATGGCCAATCGGATGCAGTGGGATTATCTGAGGTCACAGGTGGGTCATTGGCACTTTTATGGGCTCCATGGAACATTTGGACATAATTGGATGATTCTTTGGCCAATCGGATGCAGTGGGATTATCTGAGGTCACAGGTGGTTCATTGGCACTTTTATGGGCTCCATGGAACATTTGGACATAATTGGATGATTCTTTGGCCAATCGGATGCAGTGGGATTATCTGAGGTCACAGGTGGTTCATTGGCACTTTTATGGGCTCCATGGAACATTTGGACCAAAATGGATGATTCTATGGCCAATCGGATGCAGTGGGATTATCTGAGGTCACAGGTGGGTCATTGGCACTTTTTAGGTTCCATGGAACATTTGGACATAATTGGATGATTCTTTGGTCAATCGGATGCAGTGGGATTATCTGAGGTCACAGGTGGTTCATTGGCACTTTTATGGGCTCCATGGAACATTTGGACATAATTGGATGATTCTATGGCCAATCGGATGCAGTGGGATTATCTGAGGTCACAGGTGGTTCATTGGCACTTTTATGGGCTCCATGGAACATTTGGACATAATTAGATGATTCTTTGGCCAATCGGATGCAGTGGGATTATCTGAGGTCACAGGTGGTTCATTGGCACTTTTATGGGCTCCATGGAACATTTGGACCAAAATGGATGATTCTATGGCCAATCGGATGCAGTGGGATTATCTGAGGTCACAGTTGGGTCATTGGCACTTTTATGGGCTCCATGGAACATTTATTTATTTATTTATTTATTTATATCTCGATTCAGTCAATGAACAGTGTTCTTACAGACTACGCTAATTAATATAATAATAAGATATTCTAACATACATTTGGGTTTACAATTTGTATCAATACATTAAAAATTTCCATACAATAATTGCTTCATTACACATTTAGGCACAGAGAAATCAACATTACATTTATATGATAGTAAATTAAAATTTGATAAAGCTCTGTATATAGGAGAATTTATAGCATAATTTGTTCTGCGTGTATCTAAATAGAATATATCAGATTTTCTTAAATTTCTTGATGGGACATTAAAACTAATTAATTCAAGCAAAGCGGGACAGTCAATAGCCCCCGATATAAGATCAGAGATGAATAAAAGTGACGTAATTGTTCGTCTATTTTGGAGAGATTTCAAATTAATCAGTAAACATCGTGCATTATACGAGGGAATAGGTTCATCAAAATGAATAGATTTAAGAGCAAAGCGAATAAAATTTTTTTGGACGCGTTCAAGTCGTAAGATATGAGTGTCGTAAAAAGGACTCCAAATGAGAGAGGCGTATTCCAGCTTAGACCGCACTATAGAAGTATAAATTGCTTTAAAAGTATAAGCATCTAAAAAGTTTGAACTGTTTCGCCGAAGAAAAGCTAATAAAGCATAGGCTTTGGGAATAATGTAGTCCAGGTGGCCAACAAATGAAAATTTAGCATCGAATATTACGCCTAAATCCTTAATTTCCTTAACATATCTTAACGGAAGGTTTGCCAATGTATAGGAGGTAGGCTGAGGGCAACTTGACTTTGAAAAAGTGGCATAAGCACATTTATCAATATTTAGACAAAGTCGGTTCTTAACACACCAATCATAAACAGCATTTATGTCGGACTGCAGTAAAGAGGAATCAGACACACTGTTAATCTTTAGAAAAATTTTGAGATCATCTGCAAAAAGTAAGCAGTTTGAGTGCAAGACAACATTTGTTATATCATTAATGAATAATATAAATAACAGTGGACCAAGAATAATCCCTTGCGGGACTCCTGATGTCGCGATAAATGCAGGAGAGCTGAAATTTTCAATTTTCACAAAACTTTTTCTGTTTATCAGATAGGAACTAAACCATTTTAGGACATTAGAATGAAGACCGAGTTTAGCCAATTTATTAATCAATAAAGAATGGGATACTTTGTCAAACGCTTTAGAAAAATCTGTGAAAGCTGTATCAACTTGACAACCCGAGACAAAAGCGGAAATACAATACTCGGAAAAGCTTGCAAGGTTCGTTACCGTCGAGCGACAAGGAACAAAACCATGTTGAAACGGCGAAATCAGACTTTTCACAGCAAAAAACAACTTCTGTTTGACGATATATTCAAAAAGCTTAGAAAATGTTGATAGTTTTGAAATTGGCCTATAGTTAGCAATGTCGTTTTTATTGCCAGATTTAAAAATAGGTGTGATTGAAGAAATTTTCCAATCAGATAAAAATACACCCGCAACAAGGGATTTGTTTAAGATTAATTTAAGCGGTTTAGCAAGGGAGTGACAGCACTTTTTAAAAAGAGAAGCGGAAAACCCATCAATATCGGACTTCATGGAGTACTTAAGATTACGAATACCATCCAAAACGTCGAGATCAGTTACATATAAAGATCCCAAATCAATGGAATTAAGAATTTCACAATCATATTCACCAGCGTACTCAGTATTTGGCTCAAAGTTATTTTGAAAAAACTCCGCAAAGAGATTTGCAGTTTCTTGGCCAGAATTTGAATTTTTCATCTTGTAAAACATTGAATTAGGAATACTTGATGTCTTCCTTTTTGAATTTATGTAGGTCCAAAACGCTTTAGGGTTTGATATAATATTTGACTCGACTCTAAGAATATGCTGCTTGTATAGGTAATTACCAAGAAAATTAAATTCTCTCATGAAATGACGATATTTATGAAAAAAAAGTATGTTATTTGTGGCAAGATACTTCTTATAAAACTTATTTCTGCGATTCTTTAAAAGCATTAGCCCATGCGTATACCAGGGACGTTTAAATGATTTTTTAACAGTTCGTGGAATATAGTCATGGCAAATATTTTGCAATTTAGATTTCAATAAATGAAAAGCATCAGCAATATTTAAGGCATTAAGCTCGCAGTCCCAGTTAATGTCACAAATTATGCTATTTACAATGTCAAAATCAACATTTTTATAGTTAAATTCAAATATGTTTGGTTTCTGACTTAAAAATGAGTAAAAACCTAACTCGATAGAAAGTGGAGTATGGTGCATATTAGATAAAGATATAGGAAACACTGATTCACATATATTAAAATTTAAATTATTACTAATGTAAACTAAATCAAGAATTTTATTTAATTTATTGAAACATCTATTAATTTGTATTAAACCTAAATCAAAAAAGCTGTCAATAACATAAACCTCAAAGTCTGAATTTACATTTGATGGAGTTAGACCTATATCAGTATTAAAATAAGACCAGGTAACATTGCCCAAATTGAAATCACCCAAAACACATAGCTGATTATCCCCAAGATGCTTGGTTTCCACATAGCGAATATTTTCAATGTGGGCTTTATATAAATCAAACGAACTAGTAGGAGGAATATATGAAACACATACATATAAAGCATCCAAAGTCCCATTAATTCTGACACAAAGCTGGTCCAAAAGTGAGTCAGATAAATCAAAAGAAATTACTGAGACTTGCAACGTACGCTTAGCAGCAATCAGGACACCTCCACCACGCTGGCAACCAGTCTTAGCAGCATCGCGATCTTTACGAAAGACCTGATATAGATTGGGATCAAAGAATTCGTTGTCATAAAAACTTTCATTAAGCCAAGTTTCAGTTAAAACAATCACGTCAAATTCACATTGAGACGAAGCAGCAAAGATAGTTGACGATTTAGTTCGCAAGCCAGAGACGTTATGATAAAAGACTTTTAAACGCAATTTATTGTCGCTCGCGAAATTATTGTTGTTTACATTCAAATTCAAGCTATTTGCTGTGGATCTCCCACCTTTTGAAAAAACTCTTTAAAAAAAGGTCGCACTTTGATATTTAAAGGCCAAATCGAAGCATTGAATACTTTGCTATATTCCGATGATGAGATACCAATTTTAAAGTTAATTCTTTTTAAAGACTCAACTGGAGCATCTCTTTTAACTAATTTGTAGCACACAATTTGAGATCTTTGAACATGAGCATGCGTCATAACGTGATCAATTATATTATCTTCGGTAACTGATGGCTTAAACGAAGATAAATGCAACCAGCGTTTATTATCAGCAACTTCTAACATTGAGCTTATGTTCGAACCAACAACAACATTGCGCTTATTATTTGTAGTTTTTTTTCTGACTTCAATCATATTAGCATTTCTATCAGCGAGTGATTGAGATAAAACAATAGGTGACGTAGGCTTAGCGGCAGCGGACAGCAACAATGCAGACGATGAGATTGAAGCAGCAGCCGGAGTATTCTTAGCAGTAGGCAAACCAACATCACTCAAAACAGGTTTTGAGAGCATATACGCGTAACTTTCTGTAGCAGGCAATGAAGACAACAAAGCGGGAGATGCAGATGACCACGTAGCCGGGGGTATAGCAGGCAAAGGTGACAAAACAGCAGCAGCAGGAGCAACAACATTTTCAGCAACAGCAGCAGGAACAACAACATTATCATTTCCAACAGTGTTTACATTTAGGCAAGCAATAGAGCTAGAGGTTAACGACTCATTATTCGGCACAATATTATTGTTATTGTTTATCCCGAATCGAGACTTATCAGCGCCTAAAAAGGCTTTAATAGCACTCACATCATCAACTAGCTTTTTTAAAACCTCCATAAAATTAGCAGAGTTGTTAATGCAATTTAAGCAATTATAAACAACATTAGGATGATTATTGATACAGTCATACTGATTGTCATCAATATTAGCACACGATTTGTGATTTAAGCTTTTGCAAACAAAGCAGCATAGAGCTGCGACTTTAGCCGTCGATTTGTTACAAACCGCACAACGAGACCTTAGTTGCGACATACTGAGAAACAAACGACCGATTTACTCAGCAGCAGACAGTAGACTGATTTAGACATAATTGGACATAATTGGATGATTCTCTGGCCAATCGGATGCAGTGGGATTATCTGAGGTCACAGGTGGTTCATTGGCACTTTTATGGGCTCCATGGAACATTTGGACATAATTGGATGATTCTTTGGCCAATCGGATGCAGTGGGATTATCTGAGGTCACAGGTGGTTCATTGGCACTTTTATGGGTTCCATGGAATATTTGGACATAATTGGATGATTCTATGGGCAATCGGATGCAGTGGGATTATCTGAGGTCACAGGTGGGTCATTGGCACTTTTATGGGTTCCATGGAACATTTGGACATAATTGGATGATTCTTTGGCCAATCGGATGCAGTGGGATTATCTGAGGTCACAGGTGGGTCATTGGCACTTTTATGGGTTCCATGGAACATTTGGACCAAAATGGATGATTCTATGGCCAATCGGATGCAGTGGGATTATCTGAGGTCACAGGTGGGTCATTGGCACTTTTATGGGTTCCATGGAACATTTGGACATAATTGGATGATTCTATGGCCAATCGGATGCAGTGGGATTATCTGAGGTCATAGGTGGGTCATTGGCACTTTTATGGGCTCCATGGAACATTTGGACATAATTGGATGATTCTATGGCCAATCGGATGCAGTGGGATTATCTGAGGTCACAGGCGGGTCATTAGTACTTTTATGGGTTCCATTGAACATTTGGACCAAAATGGATGATTCTATGGCCAATCGGATGCAGTGGGATTATCTGAGGTCACAGGTGGGTCATTGGCACTTTAATGGGCTCCATGGAACATTTGGACATAATTGGATGATTCTTTGGCCAATCGGATGCAGTGGGATTATCTGAGGTCATAGGTGGGTCATTGGCACTTTTATGGGCTCCATGGAACATTTGGACATAATTGGATGATTCTATGGCCAATCGGATGCAGTGGGATTATCTGAGGTCACAGGCGGGTCATTAGTACTTTTATGGGTTCCATTGAACATTTGGACCAAAATGGATGATTCTATGGCCAATCGGATGCAGTGGGATTATCTGAGGTCACAGGTGGGTCATTGGCACTTTTATGGGTTCCATGGAACATTTGGACATAATTGGATGATTCTATGGCCAATCGGATGCAGTGGGATTATCTGAGGTCATAGGTGGGTCATTGGCACTTTTATGGGCTCCATGGAACATTTGGACATAATTGGATGATTCTATGGCCAATCGGATGCAGTGGGATTATCTGAGGTCACAGGCGGGTCATTAGTACTTTTATGGGTTCCATTGAACATTTGGACCAAAATGGATGATTCTATGGCCAATCGGATGCAGTGGGATTATCTGAGGTCACAGGTGGGTCATTGGCACTTTTATGGGTTCCATGGAACATTTGGACATAATTGGATGATTCTATGGCCAATCGGATGCAGTGGGATTATCTGAGGTCATAGGTGGGTCATTGGCACTTTTATGGGCTCCATGGAACATTTGGACATAATTGGATGATTCTATGGCCAATCGGATGCAGTGGGATTATCTGAGGTCACAGGCGGGTCATTAGTACTTTTATGGGTTCCATTGAACATTTGGACCAAAATGGATGATTCTATGGCCAATCGGATGCAGTGGGATTATCTGAGGTCACAGGTGGGTCATTGGCACTTTAATGGGTTCCATGGAATATTTGGACATAATTGGATGATTCTATGGCCAATCGGATGCAGTGGGATTATCTGAGGTCACAGGTGGGTCATTGGCACTTTTATGGGTTCCATGGAACATTTGGACCAAAATGGATGATTCTATGGCCAATCGGATGCAGTGGGATTATCTGAGGTCACAGGTGGGTCATTGGCACTTTTATGGGTTCCATGGAACATTTGGACCAAAATGGATGATTCTATGGCCAATTGGATGCAGTGGGATTATCTGAGGTCACAGGTGGTTCATTGGCACTTTTATGGGCTCCATGGAACATTTGGACCAAAATGGATGATTCTATGGCCAATCGGATGCAGTGGGATTATCTGAGGTCACAGGTGGGTCATTGGCACTTTAATGGGCTCCATGGAACATTTGGACATAATTGGATGATTCTTTGGCCAATCGGATGCAGTGGGATTATCTGAGGTCATAGGTGGGTCATTGGCACTTTTATGGGCTCCATGGAACATTTGGACATAATTGGATGATTCTATGGCCAATCGGATGCAGTGGGATTATCTGAGGTCACAGGCGGGTCATTAGTACTTTTATGGGTTCCATTGAACATTTGGACCAAAATGGATGATTCTATGGCCAATCGGATGCAGTGGGATTATCTGAGGTCACAGGTGGGTCATTGGCACTTTTATGGGTTCCATGGAACATTTGGACATAATTGGATGATTCTATGGCCAATCGGATGCAGTGGGATTATCTGAGGTCATAGGTGGGTCATTGGCACTTTTATGGGCTCCATGGAACATTTGGACATAATTGGATGATTCTATGGCCAATCGGATGCAGTGGGATTATCTGAGGTCACAGGCGGGTCATTTGTACTTTTATGGGTTCCATTGAACATTTGGACCAAAATGGATGATTCTATGGCCAATCGGATGCAGTGGGATTATCTGAGGTCACAGGTGGGTCATTGGCACTTTAATGGGTTACATGGAATATTTGGACATAATTGGATGATTCTATGGCCAATCGGATGCAGTGGGATTATCTGAGGTCACAGGTGGGTCATTGGCACTTTTATGGGTTCCATGGAACATTTGGACCAAAATGGATGATTCTATGGCCAATCGGATGCAGTGGGATTATCTGAGGTCACAGGTGGGTCATTGGCACTTTTATGGGTTCCATGGAACATTTGGACCAAAATGGATTATTCTATGGCCAATTGGATGCAGTGGGATTATCTGAGGTCACAGGTGGTTCATTGGCACTTTTATGGGCTCCATGGAACATTTGGACCAAAATGGATGATTCTATGGCCAATCGGATGCAGTGGGATTATCTGAGGTCACAGGTGGGTCATTGGCACTTTAATGGGTTCCATGGAATATTTGGACATAATTGGATGATTCTATGGCCAATCGGATGCAGTGGGATTATCTGAGGTCATAGGTGGGTCATTGGCACTTTAATGGGTTCCATGGAACATTTGGACATAATTGGATGATTCTTTGGCCAATCGGATGCAGTGGGATTATCTGAGGTCACAGGTGGTTCATTGGCACTTTTATGGGCTCCATGGAACATTTGGACCAAAATGGATGATTCTATGGCCAATCGGATACAGTGGGATTATCTGAGGTCACAGGTGGGTCATTGGCACTTTAATGGGTTCCATGGAATATTTGGACATCATTGGATGATTCTATGGCCAATCGGATGCAGTGGGATTATCTGAGGTCACAGGTGGGTCATTGGTACTTTTATGGGTTCCATGGAACATTTGGACATAATTGGATGATTCTTTGGCCAATCGGATGCAGTGGGATTATCTGAGGTCATAGGTGGGTCATTGGCACTTTTATGGGTTCCATGGAACATTTGGACCAAAATGGATGATTCTATGGCCAATCGGATGCAGTGGGATTATCTGAGGTCACAGGTGGGTCATTGGCACTTTTATGGGTTCCATGGAACATTTGGACATAATTGGATGATTCTTTGGCCAATCGGATGCAGTGGGATTATCTGAGGTCACAGGTGGTTCATTGGCACTTTTATGGGTTCCATGGAACATTTGGACATAATTGGATGATTCTATGGCCAATCGGATGCAGTGGGATTATCTGAGGTCACAGGTGGGTCATTAGCACTTTTATGGGTTCCATGGAACATTTGGACCAAAATGGATGATTCTATGGCCAATCGGATGCAGTGGGATTATCTGAGGTCACAGGCGGGTCATTAGTACTTTTATGGGTTCCATGGAACATTTGGACCAAAATGGATGATTCTATGGCCAATCGGATGCAGTGGGATTATCTGAGGTCACAGGTGGGTCATTGGCACTTTTATGGGTTCCATGGAACATTTGGACCAAAATGGATGATTCTATGGCCAATCGGATGCAGTGGGATTATCTGAGGTCACAGGTGGGTCATTGGCACTTTTATGGGTTCCATGGAACATTTGGACCAAAATGGATGATTCTATGGCCAATCGGATGCAGTGGGATTATCTGAGGTCACAGGTGGTTCATTGGCACTTTTATGGGTTCCATGGAATATTTGGACATAATTGGATGATTCTATGGCCAATCGGATGCAGTGGGATTATCTGAGGTCACAGGTGGGTCATTGGCACTTTTATGGGTTCCATGGAACATTTGGACCAAAATGGATGATTCTATGGCCAATCGGATGCAGTGGGATTATCTGAGGTCACAGGTGGGTCATTGGCACTTTTATGGGTTCCATGGAACATTTGGACATAATTGGATGATTCTTTGGCCAATCGGATGCAGTGGGATTATCTGAGGTCACAGGTGGTTCATTGGCACTTCTATGGGCTCCATGGAACATTTGGACCAAAATGGATGATTCTATGGCCAATCGGATGCAGTGGGATTATCTGAGGTCACAGGTGGGTCATTGGCACTTTTATGGGTTCCATGGAACATTTGGACCAAAATGGATGATTCTATGGCCAATCGGATGCAGTGGGATTATCTGAGGTCACAGGTGGGTCATTGGCACTTTTATGGGTTCCATGGAACATTTGGACATAATTGGATGATTCTTTGGCCAATCGGATGCAGTGGGATTATCTGAGGTCACAGGTGGTTCATTGGCACTTTTATGGGTTCCATGGAATATTTGGACATAATTGGATGATTCTATGGCCAATCGGATGCAGTGGGATTATCTGAGGTCACAGGTGGGTCATTAGCACTTTTATGGGTTCCATGGAACATTTGGACCAAAATGGATGACTCTATGGCCAATCGGATGCAGTGGGATTATCTGAGGTCACAGGTGGTTCATTGGCACTTTTATGGGTTCCATGGAATATTTGGACATAATTGGATGATTCTATGGCCAATCGGATGCAGTGGGATTATCTGAGGTCACAGGTGGGTCATTAGCACTTTTATGGGTTCCATGGAACATTTGGACCAAAATGGATGATTCTATGGCCAATCGGATGCAGTGGGATTATCTGAGGTCACAGGCGGGTCATTAGTACTTTTATGGGTTCCATGGAACATTTGGACCAAAATGGATGATTCTATGGCCAATCGGATGCAGTGGGATTATCTGAAGTCACAGGTGGGTCATTGGCACTTTTATGGGTTCCATGGAACATTTGGACGTAATTGGATGATTCTTTGGCCAATCGGATGCAGTGGGATTATCTGAGGTCACAGGTGGTTCATTGGCACTTTTATGGGCTCCATGGAACATTTGGACCAAAATGGATGATTCTATGGCCAATCGGATGCAGTGGGATTATCTGAGGTCACAGGTGGGTCATTGGCACTTTTATGGGTTCCATGGAACATTTGGACATAATTGGATGATTCTTTGGCCAATCGGATGCAGTGGGATTATCTGAGGTCACAGGTGGTTCATTGGCACTTTTATGGGTTCCATGGAATATTTGGACATAATTGGATGATTCTATGGCCAATCGGATGCAGTGGGATTATCTGAGGTCACAGGTGGGTCATTAGCACTTTTATGGGTTCCATGGAACATTTGGACCAAAATGGATGATTCTATGGCCAATCGGATGCAGTGGGATTATCTGAGGTCACAGGTGGTTCATTGGCACTTTTATGGGTTCCATGGAATATTTGGACATAATTGGATGATTCTATGGCCAATCGGATGCAGTGGGATTATCTGAGGTCACAGGTGGGTCATTAGCACTTTTATGGGTTCCATGGAACTTTTGGACCAAAATGGATGATTCTATGGCCAATCGGATGCAGTGGGATTATCTGAGGTCACAGGCGGGTCATTAGTACTTTTATGGGTTCCATGGAACATTTGGACCAAAATGGATGATTCTATGGCCAATCGGATGCAGTGGGATTATCTGAGGTCACAGGTGGGTCATTGGCACTTTTATGGGTTCCATGGAACATTTGGACATAATTGGATGATTCTTTGGCCAATCGGATGCAGTGGGATTATTTGAGGTCACAGGTGGTTCATTGGCACTTTTATGTGCTCCATGGAACATTTGGACCAAAATGGATGATTCTATGGCCAATCGGATGCAGTGGGATTATCTGAGGTCACAGGTGGGTCATTGGCACTTTTATGGGTTCCATGGAACATTTGGACATAATTGGATGATTCTTTGGCCAATCGGATGCAGTGGGATTATCTGAGGTCACTGGTGGTTCATTGGCACTTTTATGGGTTCCATGGAATATTTGAACATAATTGGATGATTCTATGGCCAATCGGATGCAGTGGGATTATCTGAGGTCACAGGTGGGTCATTAGCACTTTTATGGGTTCCATGGAACAGTTGGACCAAAATGGATGATTCTATGGCCAATCGGATGCAGTGGGATTATCTGAGGTCACAGGTGGTTCATTGGCACTTTTATGGGCTCCATGGAACATTTGGACATAATTGGATGATTCTATGGCCAATCGGATGCAGTGGGATTATCTGAGGTCACAATTGGGTCATTAGAACTTTTATGGGTTCCATGGAACATTTGGACCAAAATGGATGATTCTATGGCCAATCGGATGCAGTGGGATTATCTGAGGTCACAGGTGGTTCATTGGCACTTTTATGGGTTCCATGGAATATTTGGACATAATTGGATGATTCTATGGCCAATCGGATGCAGTGGGATTATCTGAGGTCACAGGTGGGTCATTGGCACTTTTATGGGTACCATGGAACATTTGGACCAAAATGGATGATTCTATGGCCAATCGGATGCAGTGGGATTATCTGAGGTCACAGGTGGGTCATTGGGACTTTTATGGGTTCCATGGAACATTTGGACATAATTGGATGATTCTTTGGCCAATCGGATGCAGTGGGATTATCTGAGGTCACAGGTGGTTCATTGGCACTTTTATGGGCTCCATGGAACATTTGGACCAAAATGGATGATTCTATGGCCAATCGGATGCAGTGGGATTATCTGAGGTCACAGGTGGGTCATTGGCACTTTTATGGGTTCCATGGAACATTTGGACCAAAATGGATGATTCTATGGCCAATCGGATGCAGTGGGATTATCTGAGGTCACAGGTGGGTCATTGGCACTTTTATGGGTTCCATGGAACATTTGGACATAATTGGATGATTCTTTGGCCAATCGGATGCAGTGGGATTATCTGAGGTCACAGGTGGTTCATTGGCACTTTTATGGGTTCCATGGAATATTTGGACATAATTGGATGATTCTATGGCCAATCGGATGCAGTGGGATTATCTGAGGTCACAGGTGGGTCATTAGCACTTTTATGGGTTCCATGGAACATTTGGACCAAAATGGATGATTCTATGGCCAATCGGATGCAGTGGGATTATCTGAGGTCACAGGTGGGTCATTGGCACTTTTATGGGTTCCATGGAACATTTGGACCAAAATGGATGATTTTATGGCCAATCGGATGCAGTGGGATTATCTGAGGTCACAAGTGGGTCATTGGCACTTTTATGGGTTCCATGGAACATTTGGACCAAAATGGATGATTCTATGGCCAATCGGATGCAGTGGGATTATCTGAGGTCACAGGTGGGTCATTGGTACTTTAATGGGTTCCATGGAACATTTGGACATAATTGGATGATTCTTTGGCCAATCGGATTTTAATGGGTTCCATTGTAAATACAATTTTTACAATTGTAAATACCATTTAAGCTGTGACTGATAAAGCTTCCGATTGGCCATAGAATCATTCAGTTTGGTCCAAATGTTCCATGGAACCCATTAAAATGCCAATGACCCACCTATGACCTCAGATAATCCCACTGCATCCGATTGGCCATAGAATCATCCGTTTTGGTCCAAATGTTCCATGGAACCCATAAAAGTGCCAATGACCCACCTGTGACATCAGATAATCCCACTGCATCCGATTGGCCATAGAATCATCCATTTTGGTCCAAATGTTCCATGGAACCCATAAAAGTGCCAATGAACCACCTGTGACCTCAGATAATCCCACTGCATCCGATTGGCCAGAGAATCATCCAATTATGTCCAAATATTCCATGGAATCCATAAAAGTGCCAATGAACCACCTGTGACCTCAGATAATCCCACTGCATCCGATTGGCCAAAGAATCATCCAATTATGTCCAAATGTTCCATGGAACCCATAAATGTGCCAATGACCCACCTGTGACCTCAGAAAATCCCACTGCATCCGATTGGCCATAACATCATCCAATTATGTCCAAATATTCCATGGAACCCATAAAAGTGCCAATGAACCACCTGTGACCTCAGATAATCCCACTGCATCCGATTGGCCAAAGAATCATCCAATTATGTCCAAATGTTCCATGGAGCTCATTAAAGTGCCAATGACCCACCTGTGACCTCAGATAATCCCACTGCATCCGATTGGCCAGAGAATCATCCAATTATGTCTAAATGTTCCATGGAACCCATAAAAGTGCCAATGACCCACCTGTGACCTCAGATTATCCCACATTGGCACTTTAATGGGTTCCATGGAACATTTGGACATAATTGGATGATTCTTTGGCCAATCGGATGCAGTGGGATTATCTGAGGTCACAGGTGGTTCATTGGCACTTTTATGGGCTCCATGGAACATTTGGACCAAAATGGATGATTCTATGGCCAATCGGATGCAGTGGGATTATCTGAGGTCACAGGTGGGTCATTGGCACTTTAATGGGTTCCATGGAATATTTGGACATAATTGGATGATTCAATGGCCAATCGGATGCAGTGGGATTATCTGAGGTCACAGGTGGGTCATTGGAACTTTTATGGGTTCCATGGAACATTTGGACATAATTGGATGATTCTTTGGCCAATCGGATGCAGTGGGATTATCTGAGGTCACAGGTGGTTCATTGGCACTTTTATGGGCTCCATGGAACATTTGGACATAATTGGATGATTCTTTGGCCAATCGGATGCAGTGGGATTATCTGAGGTCACAGGTGGTTCATTGGCACTTTTATGGGCTCCATGGAACATTTGGACCAAAATGGATGATTCTATGGCCAATCGGATGCAGTGGGATTATCTGAGGTCACAGGTGGGTCATTGGCACTTTTTAGGTTCCATGGAACATTTGGACATAATTGGATGATTCTTTGGTCAATCGGATGCAGTGGGATTATCTGAGGTCACAGGTGGTTCATTGGCACTTTTATGGGCTCCATGGAACATTTGGACATAATTGGATGATTCTATGGCCAATCGGATGCAGTGGGATTATCTGAGGTCACAGGTGGTTCATTGGCACTTTTATGGGCTCCATGGAACATTTGGACATAATTGGATGATTCTTTGGCCAATCGGATGCAGTGGGATTATCTGAGGTCACAGGTGGTTCATTTGCACTTTTATGGGCTCCATGGAACATTTGGACCAAAATGGATGATTCTATGGCCAATCGGATGCAGTGGGATTATCTGAGGTCACAGTTGGGTCATTGGCACTTTTATGGGCTCCATGGAACATTTAGACATAATTGGATGATTCTCTGGCCAATCGGATGCAGTGGGATTATCTGAGGTCACAGGTGGTTCATTGGCACTTTTATGGGCTCCATGGAACATTTGGACATAATTGGATGATTCTTTGGCCAATCGGATGCAGTGGGATTATCTGAGGTCACAGGTGGTTCATTGGCACTTTTATGGGTTCCATGGAATATTTGGACATAATTGGATGATTCTATGGCCAATCGGATGCAGTGGGATTATCTGAGGTCACAGGTGGGTCATTGGCACTTTTATGGGTTCCATGGAACATTTGGACATAATTGGATGATTCTTTGGCCAATCGGATGCAGTGGGATTATCTGAGGTCACAGGTGGGTCATTGGCACTTTTATGGGTTCCATGGAACATTTGGACCAAAATGGATGATTCTATGGCCAATCGGATGCAGTGGGATTATCTGAGGTCACAGGTGGGTCATTGGCACTTTTATGGGTTCCATGGAACATTTGGACATAATTGGATGATTCTATGGCCAATCGGATGCAGTGGGATTATCTGAGGTCATAGGTGGGTCATTGGCACTTTTATGGGCTCCATGGAACATTTGGACATAATTGGATGATTCTATGGCCAATCGGATGCAGTGGGATTATCTGAGGTCACAGGCGGGTCATTAGTACTTTTATGGGTTCCATTGAACATTTGGACCAAAATGGATGATTCTATGGCCAATCGGATGCAGTGGGATTATCTGAGGTCACAGGTGGGTCATTGGCACTTTAATGGGCTCCATGGAACATTTGGACATAATTGGATGATTCTTTGGCCAATCGGATGCAGTGGGATTATCTGAGGTCACAGGTGGGTCATTGGCACTTTTATGGGCTCCATGGAACATTTGGACATAACTGGATGATTCTATGGCCAATCGGATGCAGTGGGATTATCTGAGGTCATAGGTGGGTCATTGGCACTTTAATGGGTTCCATGGAACATTTGGACATAATTGGATGATTCTTTGGCCAATCGGATGCAGTGGGATTATCTGAGGTCACAGGTGGTTCATTGGCACTTTTATGGGTTCCATGGAATATTTGGACATAATTGGATGATTTTATGGCCAATCGGATGCAGTGGGATTTTCTGAGGTCACAGGTGGGTCATTGGCACATTTATGGGTTCCATGGAACATTTGGACATAATTGGATGATTCTTTGGCCAATCGGATGCAGTGGGATTATCTGAGGTCACAGGTGGTTCATTGGCACTTTTATGGGTTCCATGGAATATTTGGACATAATTGGATGATTCTATGGCCAATCGGATGCAGTGGGATTATCTGAGGTCATAGGTGGGTCATTGGCACTTTTATGGGTTCCATGGAACATTTGGACCAAAATGGATGATTCTATGGCCAATCGGATGCAGTGGGATTATCTGAGGTCACAGGTGGGTCATTGGCACTTTTATGGGTTCCATGGAACATTTGGACCAAAATGGATGATTCTATGGCCAATCGGATGCAGTGGGATTATCTGAGGTCACAGGTGGGTCATTGGCACTTTTATGGGCTCCATGGAACATTTGGACATAACTGGATGATTCTATGGCCAATCGGATGCAGTGGGATTATCTGAGGTCATAGGTGGGTCATTGGCACTTTAATGGGTTCCATGGAACATTTGGACATAATTGGATGATTCTTTGGCCAATCGGATGCAGTGGGATTATCTGAGGTCACAGGTGGTTCATTGGCACTTTTATGGGTTCCATGGAATATTTGGACATAATTGGATGATTTTATGGCCAATCGGATGCAGTGGGATTTTCTGAGGTCACAGGTGTGTCATTGGCACTTTTATGGGTTCCATGGAACATTTGGACCAAAATGGATGATTCTATGGCCAATCGGATGCAGTGGGATTATCTGAGGTCACAGGTGGGTCATTGGCACATTTATGGGTTCCATGGAACATTTGGACATAATTGGATGATTCTTTGGCCAATCGGATGCAGTGGGATTATCTGAGGTCACAGGTGGTTCATTGGCACTTTTATGGGTTCCATGGAATATTTGGACATAATTGGATGATTCTATGGCCAATCGGATGCAGTGGGATTATCTGAGGTCACAGGTGGTTCATTGGCACTTTTATGGGTTCCATGGAATATTTGGACATAATTGGATGATTCTATGGCCAATCGGATGCAGTGGGATTATCTGAGGTCACAGGTGGGTCATTAGCACTTTTATGGGTTCCATGGAACATTTGGACCAAAATGGATGATTCTATGGCCAATCGGATGCAGTGGGATTATCTGAGGTCACAGGTGGTTCATTGGCACTTTTATGGGTTCCATGGAATATTTGGACATAATTGGATGATTCTATGGCCAATTGGATGCAGTGGGATTATCTGAGGTCACAGGTGGGTCATTATCACTTTTATGGGTTCCATGGAACATTTGGACCAAAATGGATGATTCTATGGCCAATCGGATGCAGTGGGATTATCTGAGGTCACAGGTGGTTCATTTGCACTTTTATGGGTTCCATGGAATATTTGGACATAATTGGATGATTCTATGGCCAATCGGATGCAGTGGGATTATCTGAGGTCACAGGTGGGTCATTGGCACTTTTATGGGTACCATGGAACATTTGGACCAAAATGGATGATTCTATGGCCAATCGGATGCAGTGGGATTATCTGAGGTCACAGGTGGGTCATTGGTACTTTAATGGGTTCCATGGAACATTTGGACA
This sequence comes from Tetanocera ferruginea, assembly GCA_958299015.1. Taxonomy (NCBI): domain Eukaryota; kingdom Metazoa; phylum Arthropoda; class Insecta; order Diptera; family Sciomyzidae; genus Tetanocera; species Tetanocera ferruginea. The sequence continues at coordinate 47,877,630 of OY282644.1, forward strand.
TAATTGGATGATTCTTTGGCCAATCGGATTTTAATGGGTTCCATTGTAAATACAATTTTTACAATTGTAAATACAATTTAAGCTGTGACTTATAAAGCTTCCGATTGGCCATAGAATCATTCAGTTTGGTCCAAATGTTCCATGGAACCCATTAAAATGCCAATGACCCACCTATGACCTCAGATAATCCCACTGCATCCGATTGGCCATAGAATCATCCGTTTTGGTCCAAATGTTCCATGGAACCCATAAAAGTGCCAATGACCCACCTGTGACCTCAGATAATCCCACTGCATCCGATTGGCCATAGAATCATCCAGTTTGGTCCAAATGTTCCATGGAACCCATAAAAGTGCCAATGAACCACCTGTGACCTCAGATAATCCCACTGCATCCGATTGGCCAGAGAATCATCCAATTATGTCCAAATATTCCATGGAATCCATAAAAGTGCCAATGAACCACCTGTGACCTCAGATAATCCCACTGCATCCGATTGGCCAAAGAATCATCCAATTATGTCCAAATGTTCCATGGAACCCATAAAAGTGCCAATGACCCACCTGTGACCTCAGAAAATGCCACTGCATCCGATTGGCCATAAAATCATCCAATTATGTCCAAATATTCCATGGAACCCATAAAAGTGCCAATGAACCACCTGTGACCTCAGATAATCCCACTGCATCCGATTGGCCAAAGAATCATCCAATTATGTCCAAATGTTCCATGGAACCCATTAAAGTGCCAATGACCCACCTATGACCTCAGATAATCCCACTGCATCCGATTGGCCATAGAATCATCCAATTATGTCCAAATGTTCCATGGAGCCCATAAAAGTGCCAATGACCCACCTGTGACCTCAGATAATCCCACTGCATCCGATTGGCCAAAGAATCATCCAATTATGTCCAAATGTTCCATGGAGCCCATTAAAGTGCCAATGACCCACCTGTGACCTCAGATAATCCCACTGCATCCGATTGGCCAGAGAATCATCCAATTATGTCTAAATGTTCCATGGAGCCCATAAAAGTGCCAATGACCCACCTGTGACCTCAGATTATCCCACTGCATCCGATTGGCCAAAGAATCATCCAATTATGTCCAAATGTTCCATGGAGCCCATTAAAGTGCCAATGACCCACCTGTGACCTCAGATAATCCCACTGCATCCGATTGGCCAGAGAATCATCCAATTATGTCCAAATGTTCCATGGAGCCCATTAAAGTGCCAATGACCCACCTGTGACCTCAGATAATCCCACTGCATCCGATTGGCCAAAGAATCATCCAATTATGTCCAAATGTTCCATGGAGCCCATTAAAGTGCCAATGACCCACCTGTGACCTCAGATAATCCCACTGCATCCGATTGGCCAGAGAATCATCCAATTATGTCCAAATGTTCCATGGAGCCCATAAAAGTGCCAATGACCCACCTGTGACCTCAGATAATCCCACTGCATCCGATTGGCCAAAGAATCATCCAATTATGTCCAAATGTTCCATGGAGCCCATTAAAGTGCCAATGACCCACCTGTGACCTCAGATAATCCCACTGCATCCGATTGGCCAGAGAATCATCCATTTTGGTCCAAATGAACC